>KZ506327.1:122377-140935 GCA_002844005.1 Limosa lapponica baueri | reverse complement strand
CGCCCCCCGGCCCTCCGCTGAGGGGCCCGCCGTAGCCCGCCGGCGGGGCTGCCCGCACCGGGGCAGAGTTGAGGCAGCACCCGGGGGAGCGTGTGTCTGTAGAGCGGGCAGGCAGGAACTCCGCGCCGGCCCGTGGCGGGGCGGAGGGAGGGGGTCCCAGCTCCTCGTGCCCGGTCGCCCTCCTGCTCCCCTCAGCGATCCAGGGGGAAGTTTGGGCGGGGGGGTGTTCCCGGGGGTGCCTGCCTGCAGCCAGGCCGCGCCGCGCCGGCCGTTAGGCGGGTCGGCGGCCGTTAAGCGGCCCGTCGGGGTCAGGGCCAGCTGTCCCCACGCCCGGAGCCCGCCTCCCCGCCGCGACCGAAGTGTTCCATGGGGACGGGGGAAGCGGCGGCCGTCGCTTCAGCGAGTGCAGGTGGTGGCGGTGGGCGAGAAGGACCCGGGGAGTAGAGGGCTTGGGGGGGGGCGCGGCCCGCGGAGGTGAGGTCAGATGTGAGGTACTGGCAGGGCAGCGGGGAAGTTGGGGGTGTCGTGAAGGGAGGCCCCCTTCCCTGCCAGCGCCTGCTTGTGTTTCTCAGAGGCACTGAGCATGCACAGCTTCCCTGTGCTTCAAAATCAGGCCATGATAGAATCATAAATATATAATATCACACTCCTATGATATTATGAGTAGAGAGCAGGAGAGTTAAATGCCTACGTCGAGGAGAGGCAAACTACATAGAAGGGGGATTTACTGCACAATTGTAAGGCAATTCTAAAATGGTTCTAAAAAGGTTTTAAAATCCTTCCAAGAATAATTTTAATTCATGCATGCCTGTTCCCGTATCGCCTACCATGCTGGATATCTCGCAACAATTAGCGGAGTTACATCTGCTTTTAGTGCACATGGTGACTTTATCACTGATCAGATGGTCTTTTTAAAAATCCCAAGCTGGAAAATATCCACTCTGTAAAAGAAAATTACGATTTGGACGTTTGTTCTATGGCAGAATGAAATAGACGGCGTTAGGAAATTTTCTGGAGGAAATGAAGGAATGCATCTCAGCCTGGCCCCATAGCCAGTGTATTACCCAAACAGAGGCCAAACTTGAACACAGGCCTCCACACAGGGAGGGGAATACCTCAGCTACCCCCTGAGCTATTATCTGCTCTTCATGCAGATGGAGATGAGGTTAGGCTGTGTGTCTGAGACCCGAAAACTGGACCCGAGAACCCTCCCGCACAGCTTCTCGTACTGGCAAAACATGTGTTTATCCAGAAAGTTTGCATTTTGACATGTCAGCGTTTCTCCAACAATATAAATGTGCTTGAAAATTTTTTGATCAGCCTAATGGTTAGGACCTATTAGAAGCTGCAGAACATATTCACAATCAATTCACTTATTCAGATGCATGAATACAAGCTTAGAAAAGTAATTACAGGCACCTTTTTTTGGAAATCTTGAGGCTGCGTAGTTTCCCCGTGGGAAATATGAGTAATAAATTCCTACCAAAAAAAAAGAAGCAAATGTGCTAAGCGTTATTCTTATTTATTTTTGTCCTTAATATTAAAAATTGTTGATTAAATGTTCCAGGGAGTGTAAGGGTGGTTGGATATAAATCCTTCATTTTAACTATTGCTTAAAAAAACAAGCAGAGAAATTGATCTTGGTCTTTTAGATCTTCTTTTTACTTTTAAAATTTTAGTTGTCTTAAGAGAAATTGATTTTCCTTTTTTGGTGAATATGTAAATGTCAATTTGCAACTGATCAGTATTACAAAATCTGGCTATTTTGCAACTAAGAGATGGTATTGTAACTATACACCTTGAATTAATCTGTTTTAGCTTTAAAATCTTTTATTCAGAATATTAATTTCTCGCCCCTTATTGTAACAAAATAGTGAATGCTACTTTAAATTTTTATTATTTATTTATGATTTGCATCAAGTTCTGCTTGTATGAAAACTGACGTTCAATTAAAATTTACATGAGGTCATTTTAAATTTTTCATTAAGACATTGATGCATTTCAAAAGCATGTTTGCATTTTAAAATATTTTATGAAACAACTGAAATAATGACCTGTAGAATGAGAATTAAATTGGAAGCTTCTAGTAGCCATCTTCTTTGCAATCTTGGAGAAAGTAGATCTTATCCTCTCATACTTAGGTTTAGTTGCAGATTGACAGCGGAAAATAGGCAATCTTACTTTTTCTACTCTTGTGTTGATTTTTCAGCTTTGAGTTAAATAGTTCTTAACTGAACTACTTGAATGGATTGAAACAAAGAAGATACTCGTCCTGCCTGCAGAAGTAACTGCAGCTCTCAAAAATTGCTTTCCTGCAGGAGTTACATCCTGTTCCATCTGCTTAGCCAGTGTCTCCAGTCAGTTCAAGTGGCATCACCTTCAAAACTTCAGCAGCAAGCTTCTTTCTTGATTGACTGTCTTCACTCACTTCAGTACAGGGCAGCAAGTAGAAAACCTAAGCTAGCCACAATATCAAGTAAAATTGAAGAGATGCAGATTAAATATCAGCAAAATGTTGCTTGATTTTTAAAAAATAACTAATTTTGGGGAAAATAGTGTGGAATAATGTTGTCCCGTCAGGACAGTGCTTGTAATCAGATTTTGATCAAATTCATGGGATAATGAAGCAAGGAACCCCTAAATAGTTACCTGTGGTTGTACAAGGTAGAACCATACAAACGTACAAATACAAGGGATAAGGTGTTACATTAAGGTGGAAGAGCTTATTTATCTTATTTTTTTAAATAATTAGTTTTGGTGACAGAAAGTGTTCTATGTGAACCTTCACTTACATAGCAATGGATAAAAATTAATTTCAAGTGATAGAGCAGGAAATGATCCCCTTATCTAAAGTGAAAGGTAGTTGGGCAATTGAAGTTCAGATCACCAGGGAAGGCAGAAATGGATAATAAATATAATCATGTATAAAAGTGCATCACTTTATTTCTGCTGAATTTTTGTACTTAATTCGGCTTTTTGGTGGTTGACAACCATTTATGTGTAGTCTAATTTAAATCTGTACTTCAAAACTACCCATTAAGTGAACAGATCTAGTCTACTTTAAGATTTTTTATTCTCAAGCAGTTTGATTTTTACAGATAAGAGTTTGTGCAGATTTCTGTCAGCACAGTGTCACTGCAGATGAGGAGCGGTAGACCACTGCTGAGTGACAGCCTATAGCTCTGAAATCTGCAATCCATCCTCTCTTCCATTATCCAGTTCCCATCCTCTGGGCTTCTTTGACATGTCAGACTTCCTGCCCATGCACCGCAGAGCTAGTCTATACATAAGCACTAAAGTCGATACTTCCTAAACTTGTCTTACTTATGCTCCTATGATGCTTTCCTGAAGGATCAGATTTAATGCACGTGTGCAAGTAACGACTCATCTGTACATTCAGTGTGGTCTTAGCCAGGACACCTGCATGTATAGCATGCAAGTCAGAGTTAGCATACATGAGCTCTGATGCATTGCTGTGTGTCCACAGAACCTGGAAAAATACAGCAAAACGTCATGTTGTGCCTGGGCATAATTACCACATAGAGAGAATGACATACATAGGAAGCCTTGTCTATAAAGTAACCTTACCTCTTCATTGTACAGCATGCAGAGACCTGTTAACATGGACAGTGGAACTTCTCTGCTAACACAAAAAATGTGCTACAGAATTTTTCCCCTAAATTTTACATCTTTTCCACAGACATTTAAAACTGGATCTGATGCATTTCTTTAGTGGGGAGGAAGTCTCTAACATGCATTGTATTTTTAATCTAATAAATACATAGCTAGTTCTTAACACTAAATGTATCAATCAAATCAGTCTCATGTAATTTTCCAGTAAACCTCAGTGATCTGCTTTCAACTGCGGTGAGGTGTTCCCTCCAACTCCTCATGAAATATGGAACTGCGGTACTCTGCCTGTGGGGAAAAAGCCTGAAGCCACATAGTGATGTATCTGTTCAACAGTGTGAAAGAGAAATTCCCTATTCACAGTCCTGCATAGTCAACATTACCTGCTGGTAAACTTTAAATTGCCTGAGTTGCTTAACATCATGATTAAAAGCCGTATGTTTCCTTCTTGTGTTACGTTGTGTTTGACAAAATAGAAGAGACAAAAGTCTCACGATTGCTTGCATACCGAGCAAACAATTGTACATTGTCCAAATGTATGGGTTTTTCTTATTCTTAAAGCTATGGTCTAGTAATACTAGAGATACCATCGGTCCTTTCTTTTAATCTGCTCGTCACAAGCAAAATGAAAAGCCGAAGTCTGGAATCCCAAAGCACAATTATATGTGAATTGTAAAACACAGTAGTTATATCCAGCAGCTAACAGAAAAGCGACAGGACAAAACCTCAGACAAGCCAGCATTGTTTCATGCCAAAGATGCCAAAAATGGCTTCAGAATTATATGCAGCTTTTAATTAAGACAAATGAGAAATGTCACAAATCATCCATTGTACAGGTGACAGCAAAACCACATAGCTACCGTAGAATTTCTCCATCTTAAACACTGATGTAGTTCCCAGTTTCATTTAACTGGAGTTTTTCTTGATGATTACTACTGTGTTGGGGACTGGAGTACTACAGATAACTAAAGCCTGAATAGCAGTTGCCTATGTTACTAATAGTAAGATGAAATGTCTGCATTCTCCTGTATTAAAAAAAGAAAATTAAGTAGAGTAAATAAAGAAAGCAGAAAGTATTTGTATTTTGAAAGATCTGGAGTTACATATTTGAAACAGCTCTAAAGATTATCTTCTTTTTAGCGCAAATTAAAAAAATATAACTGAGATGCCATCTATAGCGATGAAAGGTATTCCTTTTTTTTTTTTTAACCAGTGATATGTATCCTTCAGCTCAGGGGAAAAAGTCCATTTCAACAATCGAGTGGACATATTTCTGCTCCTATTCTAGGAATACAGATTCCCTTTTATAGACATTAAACGTAGTTTACTAGTAGAAATTTTTCATTTCTTATAACTGTTTCATGTAGTGTTTTTCATGTAAACGTTATAAAAAGGATTTAATGTTGGATTCAGAAGTTGAGGTTCAGGGGGTTTTGCCCTTTGTTCTTGTTTTGTATTTTATTTCTTTGGAGAACTCTTTTTTCCCTCCTTTCAGGAAATTTCACATAATCTTTTCCATTCGTCATCAGCCAGGTTGCTGATTACCAGAGTAACTGCCAAGCTTTCAACTCCTTGTCATCAATGGGCTGTGAATGACAGACAGCATTAATGTTGGCAAGCTCCCACTCTCCTTTTCGCCTTTCCCAAATGTAATTAAACTGCACTAATACAGCAAAAGAAAAGCTGCAGCTTTATTTTACTCACCCTAATAACATAACAATTAAGTCACAGAAGCACACAATACAGTCAAATAAACCTATCATGACAAGGAAATTCAGAGGTAAGGGAAGTGTGTATCTGCCATTTAGAGAAAAACAGAAGTAAAGAGTCTTCCTTTCCTTTCCTAGCACTACAGTGACCGCACTGTTTGACCTTCAGCAAGATGATATGGCCAACATCTGAGTAACCACTCTGTTGCAGCCTGGTGAAAGGCCTCGAGTGTTTCCTCTTCTGTTGCATCTTTGGTTTAAGCATAAAGGGAATAATTAGCTTCTCCTTCAAATGATCTGTTATCTCCCTGGCAGGGCACAGCTGGGTAAGGAACAGAAAGGATGTGGTTCATAACATACAGTTTGAATGGAATTGCATGCTTTACAGACCAGCAAGAGATGACATTATCTTGACCTTTGAAGAAGTTCTGTGCCTTTGGTTTAAAGTCTGTAGGGGCTAGAGGATAGCCAAGAGTCAGGAAGAGGGAGAAACCAGAGTCCTCACCTCACTTGCAGAGGACTGTGGGGTTTGTAGAACGCACAGATACCACTGAATATTTTGGGGGTAGATAAATTGTCAGTAGATGAATTTATATATGTTTCTCTGGACCAAGGCAAGCAAAGAAGCTACCGGCCCTCAGAAAGGCAATGGCATTTACCCATAAACCTGTCATTCCTTGCAGCAGTGCTGTAGGACAGGAAGCAAGCACTCGTAAGGACGCTGAGAACTGACTGCCGTGATCTCTGTAAGCACAGCTCTGAGACTAGCATACATGCTGGCACAATAGCCTGTCTCGTTTTTCAAGCTATCAATAAAATGAATACAGTTGGCTTAAAAGACAAAGTAAATTTGCAGTAACACAAAGAAATAGTTTGAGTAAATTCTGACAGAAGAAAATACACAGCTCTCCAGAAACAAGGGGCACTATGCTCCATGAGAAAAGCATGGAAGAGCCAGGACCATCCCCAGAATATACTTGAGCAACAAGAATGGGAGCTTGGTTACTGACCGAAGTAGACACAGCTTCAAACATGACAGTTATTAGGCCAGCCAGGCTAAACAGACTCTCAATGAGCCTGTCTGCTTGTGCAATTTTGGTGACTAATAGTGACTGTTAGTTGACAGGTGGTACCTTATAAATCCAGCCTGTGCCAAATTCTCTGAAGATCTGTTAGTGTGGAGAAAGTAACCTACCAGTGTGAACAAACTGTCCTGCAACGCTAAAAGCAGCTCAGTATTCTGGTAGTCTTCCAGAGGAAGAAACGTTGGGCTCAAAGCAGGTTTAGGCAAAGTTTACAGCAGGAGCTCACATGTTACACTTCTAGTAGATCTGGAGCAGGGGTGAACTTTTATACATTTGATAATGTGGCTAACGTAGTGTACAGTAAAAAGGAAAAAAGGGATGTATATAAAATGTAAAAATGCAAACCCACTGGAGTAAATGAATAGTGTATAGGAGGAAGACTAAAGAGATGAAGTTTTCTGTTAGATTTGTTCTGATGTTGTATTGTTGCTTCAAACAGGCAGTTGCAAAATGGCCCAAAAGACCTTTTGGTTTTGGTGATTTTCTTCTTGATTCAGCAAAGACTGAGGCTGCAGCATTCCAAGCCAGCTCCAGGCCACCAGAGGGAGAACCGGCACTTCAAACACCCGCCTCATATGGTTTTGCCTTCAAGCAAAGAAAGAAGAGGCCACAAAAGCCATGGAGAAAACAAATCAGAAGATCATAACTGAGTTGTCAGCTTTTCTTGTGCATCAAGCACAATTCTTGTTAGAAAAAAAATTTATAGCAGACTTGATTCCTGTGTAGAAACTACCTTGAACACCTTAAAAGGTTTTCTCTGGGTGACCATGAATAGATGATTCCCCAGACCTTGTAACAATTTAATCTGCTTTTTCAGACTGAATATTAAGCAAAGTTTGGCAATAGAAATTGGCCCTAAAGATGAGAAAAAAAGGCTTTTATTGCAAGCAAGGTTTGCAGCATTTCAATGTGATGGCCTTTGATTTTCATAGTGGGCAGCTACATTTGAGGGACCACCAGAGGAGGCTTTGGTCCAGAGTTTCTCCTGGCCTGTTCACTACACCTAGATAATACCCTGGGCACATGCTAGTATCTTTGAACTAAATTAGATATATTTACAAATAGCTCCTATCTGCTCAAGGCTGCTGGTCTGAAACTGTACCCAAAGCAATAGGAATTGTGTTTATAAGAATGAATTTAGGTCTGGCACACAGAACAGTGAGGAGGGAAATTCTACTCTTAAGATCTTTGAACACCAGCCAGCTCCCCAGAGACTCCCAGATGTGCAGTTTTGTGGGATTTTAATCCTACCAGAGGAGGTTTATTTCTGTGTTTCACAATATTACATATTATTTGCATAAAAAGGGTAGGAAAAGAATGTTATTTCAGCAGTCAGTGTGTGATTTAGTATTCAGAGATGAAAAGGTTCTTCTGACTTTTTCTCTGTTAACTGACCAGGGCTTCAAACCTCATTTTCAATTAGACACAGATGCTAGTGTTTATGGACTGGGTATTGATACAGGAAAGTAAATGACTTGAGAGGATGACAGTTTATTAAGAGTCAATGCTAAACTCTCCTGGGAAAAATTATTGTATGCTCTGCCAGTGATTAAAACTATAGAACATGCTCACAACTATTTGTATGGAAAGAAGCTTGTGATGGGAACGAACCAGCAGGGGTTCTTCATATTTGAAACCAGAGGACCAACTTACTCCAACCGCAGACTGGAATAACAGTGGTGCTATGGTTTTGTAGTAACCTAAAAGCATGGGGTCAGGCTTAGCATTGACTGCTATTGATGTTTTGTCCAGATAGCTTCATTGTGGGGTTGATTGCAAATGCCAGTCTAAACAAGCAAGGAGTGAAGAAGTGATTGTTCAGGGGAATGAGCACGTTTGGGAAGAGGCAACCGTTTCCTCCCTCCTGTATCTTGCAGAAGTGCAAATCCAGTGGAACAGTAGCTACAGGGATTCCCAAGAAACCAAGTGATTCCCACAGAGAGAACACAATACCAGAGTATTGTGATACTGGCAACAGCTATCCTGGAATACAGTCTCTCTCTTCGCACACCTCAGTGAAAACTCTGCTCACAGTGGAATGGCTTGAGGTTTAAGATCAAGTTCTGTATAAAAGATGAGAAGAAAGCAGTAGATTATAAGCTTTATTAGCTGGCTATAGATCCATTGAAAAAGAAGGCTGTAGTGTAATGTCATAATTTAAAAACTGCTGGATATTTGAGGGGTTGCAAAGTGGTATGATTTCCCTTGCATAAGTTACAAAATAGATGTAGAAAAAGTGGCTAGGAACTGTTAAGAGACAGGGAAAGCCTCTGTTGGGCAGTATTTTGCTAAGCAGAATCTTTCTGATATTTTTAATAAGGATAAGTCATAATTATTTGCTTGGGGTTTTTGAACTAGTTCACAAAATGGCATAAAGATTACTTGGGAAGGTAGTGTTTGGGCCCTGAGTGCTCTAGGTCTTAATGATCCTGATCAGCCTCACCTAAGGCCTCCACCCACAGCCGTGGCCACAGAAGCTCTATTTAAGCTCAGCTTGGCCCTTCCATCTCTCCCTAAGCTTTGCTGGAGAAGCAATGGGTTATAGCAGTGCTGTGCTGCCTCTTGATCTGGCTCCCAACCCATGGGCTGACTTCCTGGCTTGATCTGGGACTGCAGGTTGTTGCTCTGGACCTTTCTGGTGACCATTGGACCTGATCTTAACCCTGACCTGTGGACTGACTTTCTAGCTTAACCTGAGATCTTCCTCATCACCACGGTATGGCCTTAAGATCTGGATTTTTGGTTGCACCTGGCCATGATCTCTGGGTTTGTCCTACTACATCCCTTGAGTTCTGTGGGATGGGCCGTGACTAGTGAGGCACCAGTATTCCCCTTGGCTCACCTTCCTTTAGGGAGTAGTCCTGCCCTGTCTGCTTCCTTACAGGCACAACATAGAGCAGGCTGTAGCAGAGAGGATGAATTATATTTGGAATTTTTGGGGTGGGTCATACACAGGTCAGGGAAGAAATTTTGACTCAAAAGTGTTTCCGTAGATTTGTGAAACTATAGGAAATTTATTAAATAACTTCCATCTCAGGGCACCAACTTCTGAGGAGGTAGTAGAGGAATTCAGAGTGGATGCTGGCAGTTGAGCTGGCTTCATTATCATATATTAATTCATTATAATAAGAGGCAAGAATTAGCATTTAGTATTCCTTCTAAACTTGTGGAAGTGTAGGCTAGTGCTCCTCACTCTTGGTTGGGGGCTGGAGACTTCTGGAAGTCTTCTACATGGCATTCTTGTAGAGGTCATTCAGAAATTTTTAATTCCAAAAGGAGGAACTGAAGTGTCCTATACTTGCTGGAATATATTTAAAGACAAGCCCTAATAAATGGAACTATCTGCTACTGACGCTTCTAGTGTGTGAGCCAGGAGTATTTCACTGCTCTTGGGTATGGGTGCTCTGCTGGAACAAGACCCAGAGTACACCAGCCCTTTACATACCCACTAAGAGATTCAAAGGAAGCTTGGAGTTTCACAACTGGAGAGATCAGGACTGCAGAGTGTGCTGCAGGTGACACTATTTCAGTAGCAACAGTGCCATTCCTGAAACGGAGATGATTTGTTAGAAACATCTCAAGCCCTGTTTGGTTTCACTGGATCTAAGACAGTTCCTGAGTTTCTGGCAAACTTTGGGGACTATCATGTCCTCCCCACAGTGCAAATCACAGATGGAACTACTTGGAACTGGGAATTTGAGTCCCTATCACTGCTTTGTGAAGTCAATGCTCATTTTAGCTGTGATAATCACTGAGCAGCTGAATAGTTTGGGGAACTTCCAGTTCAGAAGAATTCCTGAAAATATCTCACTTAGATTTGATTTGGACTGAAATCAAATCCAGAAAGCCCCCTCAAATTTCCACTGAACTGCAAATCTTGCTTTTGAGCCAGAACTGACTAGAAACCTTAAACTGGGTAAACCTTGGACAGGACCCTACATAGAACTGATGTGAACACAAGCAGCATCATTGAAGATAATTTGGGGTTCAGTCTTGGAAATAAATTGTCATATCCAACTGAGAGCATTTCCAGGGTTAAAATTATTCCCCTCCCTTTCCCATTCTAAAAATGGAGAGGATACCTGTCAATCTTGAAATTGCAAAAGCTGTTTGAGTAACAAGCCTCCTCCATTAGGACACAATGCGTGGGGTGCCTCAGCCAGCAATTTCCACTCATACAACAAACACTCTTCAGGGGCCTGTTGTAAGGGGTCCCTCCAAGTAGCCTGAAAGAAATCTGTGGGGGGAGTGGAAAACTCCAAAGACAGATGCGATGAGGTGCAATTGGTTTGGAGTAGCACTTGGAAAACCTCCTAATAGAAAGATAGGATACAGCTGCTTAAAATTATATAATTTGTAATGAATCTTCTATAAAGAATTTTTTATTTTATTTCCTCTTGGGGGTGACTTGCAGGTGTCAACCTTCTGTCCTGAGCTGCAGTGGTGAATCAGTGAGGTTAACTGAGATGTGGCTATGAGCTGCCTTGAATCTGATCCTAATTGCTGCCTTATACTGCTACTAAGTGATAAGAAGCTGTAAAGCTCCCTCGTGAAACACTGCCACAGAAATGATGGAGATTTCAATCCAAAGCTCATTGTCCAGAACCAAAGATAGAAAAAGCTGTTCAGGAATTTACAGTATGTGGCCACAGAGTCTTCAGTTGGAATCCCTTTGAAGGGAATGCAGTATGTGTGTATGAAAAAATAGAGAAGAGAAAGTTAAGTACTCAAAATGAACAAGTATTGGGAGTATGGTCCTAACAGAGAGCCAAATGAGAGGGTTTGGGGCTGAACTGTGTCAGATGACTGGCATTGTCAGTAGAGACAGTCTCCTGCTATTTGAGTCCTCTTCTGTTCAGGCAAACAGGATGGCATCAGAGAAATAGCTGACTCCTTCATCAACCAGTTTCTCCTCTTAACTGGAACAACCTGCAATGCCCAAAGTTGTGACTCAGCAGGTAAGAGGGGTTATAACACATAGGCATTATTTGCTAGCATAGTTATGATGGTTTAGAAAATAGTTTCTCTCCTTTGTTCAGCATATGGATGCAGTTTGTCACCTTATCATTTGCAAAGGGACAACAGGGGGAAAAATAAAGTACTGACACAGGGAGAAGTGTATCCTGCACACTAAAGTTAAGGAATTTGGACAAGCACAGAGGAAAGTCCACAGTAGGAACATTTTGTTCGTGGTGCCAAGAAAAAGCATGAAAGATGATACTATTAAGCTTGGAAAATAGGAATCTCATGCCAGTGATGTTAGAACCTCAGAAATAACGTGTCAAAGATGTTGGAACATTTAGAATACAATCTTTTACTGTTTCAATGTCATCAACATGTTGTTCTCACTATTTTCTATGACAAGAGAATTTATTGAGTCAATTTGTCTTCAACACGTTTAATATACTATGTGTAGGCAGGCAAGCTAACCTTATTTATATAATATTACAAGGGAGAATGCTAACTACACTCACTTCTGCACTTTTGAAAACTGTATTTCTCCTAACAGAAAATACCACACATCCATTTTTCAGAGTTACAACACTCAGGCAGGTGTGAAAATACTGTTTCTTAAAAGAATGGCTTCAACAAAGAAGAGACAGAGGGGGAATCCTACCTGTGGTGTTGAAGTTACACTGAAAAGTTTGTTTGGCTCTCATTACTTTGCTTAAACTGCTCTCACACCAGATATTGGTCCATCTTTCCTACAAAAATTCTTAGAATGAGGCCCAAAGATATCTTTTCCTGCTGACTCTAAAATATCTGTCCCTTTTCTGCTTCATGCATTAATCTTCTCGGCTCCACTTCTTTACTTCTTGTGTCGCTTTTCTTGATATAGAGGGAGAATTTCTCATCTTTCTCTGCCTTTATATTAATTTATTTTTGTCCTCCCTGCTTGGTATTGATAGAATAAATGTAGTCATCCCCTGCAACTAAAATCTTGTAACTGCCCTTCCCCCCCCTAGCAAAGGTGGGCTTGGTAGTATTTCTAGACGATTAATGAATCTTTAGGCACCTTCCTGTTTCTGAGAGGGATGCCATATGCTTGACTTTCTCCCCTTCAAGCAGAGGTGATGTAGCTGCTTTTGCTAATCATGCAAAAGGTGATATTATATGCAGAGATAGGATAACAAGCAAACTGGAGCCAAACTAGTCCAAGGGGTTCACAACTTGAGAAGCATGGTCAGGCGCCTCATTCCTCCTCCTCCCCACTCTGCCAAATATTTCTTCAAAACATGACATTGGTTTCTTCTCTTGCTAAAATAGTGGCCCTTGCCATGCTGTATCTTTTGTCATAGATACTACAATCTGCTCTCTTTTGGTTTTATAACAGTAACCTTACTTATTCCAGCTAAACCATTAGAAACCACAGTTCTTGCATGGTAGTCTCATAGTCCAGTCCCTTTTCCCCTCCCCACTTTAAATCACTGCATTGGCTTTTCACACCAAGCAGAAACTCATTACTGTTACCTTTCAGGACTCAGTACCTGCCTGCTGACATATCCATCAGCTTGAACCCAGCAAATACCTTACTTTTACAAACTGGTAAGGACCATCTTCTTCCCTGCTATCTTTCCTTTAACCAAACCCATGTGCTGGGTGTTGTGCCCTGCAGCCTCACTTATCCTCAGTTTACCCCCTCAGCTGCACTGCAGTAACCTCTCCATTCTTCTGAACTTTGCCATTAGTGATATCAAATGTTCAAAGGAAACAATCCATTCCTTAAATATCCGAACTACTCTGGTGCTTTATAGAGGTGTATATCTTGTCATTCACTGACTATGGTGCCTAAGGAAGAGCAATCTCTGACTGAAACTTTTTTCATGGTTGAGATGTTTGTATGGTCACTTGCCCACACATGGGTACTTCATGTCTAAAAACACCTTAATCTAAATTACACTCTTCTCCTCAGCAGAAGCAATGGTAGGGGTTCTGGTCACTTGAATTCACTAATGTTGTAAGAATTCAGTTACTCAGTTTGGAACCCATGCTGTCTGGCAAATTTGGTTAAAAGCTGTTAATGACTTGTAGGGGTACTCTGGGAGAGACAGATGTGCACGTGCACACCAAGAGCATGATTGCAGAAGTTAAAACCCTAGAAAGAAGCTTCAAATGTTTGTAGGCACAGTATTAATCTCAAGCTGGTTTATTGTTGCAGAGCTGGCTCTTTATCTTCTCACACTGTCATTCCTGGTAGTGTTGTCTCACCTACTACACCTTTTATTAGCTGTAATGCATTCTAATATAAGCACTGCCATGATTCAGTTTACATGGGTATAAGATTATAGGTGGCATCAGGTGTTTCCCTTTCTTTTCCATTGTTGTTAAGACCATCACCTTCCACAGTAGGTCTGCAAAGAAACTAGTGCATGTATCCTTTAAACGTACAAAATTATTTATGTAAACTGCTTTCTAGTTTGTAGATTTGAGGGTTTTGTAACTTAGCACAAGGCAATTGAAAAAATTCTGTACCGGTGTGTATGGAGGGAGAAGCTGGATACTTCTTTTCTCAGTTTTATTGTTTTTGTTGAAAGAACAAAGAGCTCTGGTGGCAGAGGTCACATCTGTGTCTGCATTTTGTACAGTGGCAAGCACTCAACACATAGTCATTGATACACTGGCAGGCCAATTTGCAAATAGGGGTGCTTTAATAATATGTCTAAACACAGAACTTGGGCACTCTATTAAGGTCCTCCAGGGCTCACACAGTTTGAATCAATTTGGCAATAATGTTGGGCACTTTATAAAAGCAAGACTAAACAAAAAGAAATTTTTTTTTTTTTTTTAAAAGACTCACTTGAGACATGGAAATTTGGACATTATTCAAACCACAAAGCAAAATGGGTGCAGGGCAGTACAACTGGTAGCTGTTGAAATAGATCTGGAAGTTGGAAGAATCTCTGCTTAGTTTCACTGATGCAAATCCTTTCAAAGGCAAGAACTCGGTGCACTGCAACTTTCCAAAGCTGTGGCAGGTAAAAAGATTTTAGTGATTTCTCTGAAGTGGATGAAATGACAGTGGCAAAGAAACATCTTTCCAATATCTGATTGTGTTAGGGCTTTTGCGAAAATGTAATTACACTATGAAAGCATGACTCGTAATGAGACACTGCAAAACATAACATAGGTCTGTGCACACATTGTAACCTTGGTGGTGTTTGGATTTTACTGTGAACTTAATGAATTACAGAACTACCTTTGTCTAAATATGGACAGTATCGAGAGAAGTATTTAAAATTTGGGGTCAAAGAAGAAAGCAAGAGGATGGAGTTACAGTATCCATGTAAGCTCCATGGGGCAGGGTGTGATTCTCTCAGCATTTGCACCATGTCCAGATTAATAGAAGGACCCTGATTATGGATCTGGAGCTGGAGCAACTAGAACTAGAAGATAAATGAATCTTCAAGACACCTAAATCACAAAGTGGTAGCATCTGAGAGAGGACGTCATTAAACATGCTGCATACATGGTACATACTAAAATTAAATCCACTAAAGGGATGCTTAGTCAGAAGACTTTACAAAGTTGGGGGCTTTGTGTACAAAATTCATATTACATTCTGTATGTATATTAGGCAATAATTTCCAGCTTCCTTAATTTGTTATTTGTTTATATTTTTCCTAATTACTATCCTTAATTTTGTTTCACTGCTTCCCGCAATGTTAAACCACATAAAAGAACATCTACAAAGTGAATAGTACTTATCACTATCCAAATGAAAGTGTAACAAAACCTAGACCTGTTAATTCTGCAACTGTGCTGAGGCATCCGTGCTGTAGCGAGGTCACAGCAAAAGGCTGCAAGGGAGGACTCCTGGGTCTAGTCTCGGGTCCGGCAGTAAGTGATTCTGGATGCCATCCAGCTTTTGCTGATCTTGATGTTAAAACTCGCACTGAGTTTAGTGACTTGTTTCAAGTCATGCTATTTTCTTCTGCCTTGATTTACCTTGACCGAAAAAGAACTAAATGAAGAATAAAAGGGAGTGAATTTTTTTCCCCTGCAAAAACATTTTCTAGGGGGAGGAGGAAAAAGGGGAATAAATGAACTACTGGAACAGGCCAAAATATATCTAAATAGGAGAGAAGTTGAATGATTTGGGTTGCAACATAAAGGACTTCTAAGCAATGTTCAGATGCGCCCTTAAATCTTCTGTCTTGTACCTAATGCATTTGTGGGGCAAATCTGAGTTCATGCCTCTGATGCCTGACTCTTGGGAAGTCAATGGATTCTTCACTTTCATGGAAAACCCCTAACTAAAGATAATTTTGTTAAATAGAACAGGGAGTTGAATATGGATCTTATTTTTCCTTTTTCTCCAAAACTGTCCTAGCTACTAGACTGTGCAAGGGCAAACAATAGCCTCCATTTTATTTGAACAACTTTCCTTATTAATCTGGCCACTTTTTTTGAAATTTTCATTTTCCAGAAATAAAACACTTGAGGTCAAACAGAATGTTTCCTTTCACTTGAAAAGGAATGCTTTCCCGTTCCCTAAAGCCAAAAGTTTTACTGTGGGTCATACTGAAACCAAAAAGTATATTGGATTCAGCTACCAAAATCGTTTATTCACACAGCTCTATGGCAGGGTGTTTTTCATGGCAAATTAACAACTGTAGTATGCTTTGGGACCTTTGGATGAAAGGGACTATAGAACTGGAAGGGATTATTAGGTATATTTAATTTGCCTTAAGTAACATGGTGGAGGAAATAATCAGTATATTAAACATACATGAAATATTTTTGGAATGTATAGTCTGTTGGAAAGGAATGAATGGTTCATGTTATTAGCTGGGAAGTGAAGTATATATAATCCACTGTGTGTGGCTGTCATCAAAGCCCTACCAGGAATGCAAGACTAAATGTGCTATTTTTACCTTCTTTTTCTTTCCTGCCTGCTTTGTGGTTTTGGCAGAACAAAAAGAGACCTAGGTAAAATGAGAAATATTGTTTTGCATTTATCATGATTGTGTTTGAGGCACTGTCTTTAGTGTGAAGGCACAATAAGCTTTTCATTTGTTATTTGCATTAGAGTACAGTGTAGAAGCCTAGGCTGATATTAAAACTCCGCCATCCTAGGCACTCTGTGTACTCATGGGGAGGAACAGTCTTTGCATCCGAAGAATTTGTGATAAAATAGTTATGCCAAAGGATGAGGAGTGAACAGAGTCACAGAGGAGTAACTCTGTGTTTACCTTGTACCTGGAACATAACAAAGCCAGTGCTTGGGTTCTGGTCTGCTGCCTCCCCTGTTCCTTATTCTCTTGAAACATGCTGCCTTCCTCTGGAATTAGCCTCCCAGCAGCTCATGACCCCAGTAAAAGTATCATCTTTTCCATCCACAGATTTCAGCAGAGGCAGTGGATGAGTGTGATGCATGGTTCACTAGAAGGTGCACACAAAGGTACGCATGTTATTTTAACTTTGTTGTGACAGACACTTAAAAATAAATGTATTCCTTTCATCTCCCAAACCTGACCTGGCAAGAACATTCATTTAAAGAAGCTGGTGATAACGCCATACAAGAGATTAATCAGTCTTAAATCCATACCATTTGTAAAAGAAAATGGGATGGCAGAAGCCTAGTCTTATTTTATTTCAGTATTTTAACAACAGATGCAATGCTGCCTTTGTTATCATCCTTTATTCCTCAGACAGTGTTCCCCCTCATAATTATTACTTGTCTTCTTTAGTAAGATTGAGAAATGGCATTCTTTGAGCTCAGGTAAATATCAAAGCAGTCTTAACTTGTAATGACAGAGCTGCTTTCACTGGGGAGTGAAGTGTAATAAACTAAAAAAGGTATTTAGTATGCTTTCCAAATTAAACAATGTATTAATTTCTTCCAAGCAGAGGTCCCCAGCCCCACTTGAAAACAACGGTACTTATAAATACCTACAAAGTTTGAGGGTAGTTTAGCAAATGGTAGCCAAAAAGCAAAAGGCATTATGGCCACCTCCCTCAGTATAGTGCTCTGTGCGAAATAGCTGGTGGTGAACAAAGTTGCCCATCGTGGGCTTTGTCCCGCTGCCGGCCCAGGGCACCCTGTGCAGGGGCTCCCTTGGTGGACCCTTGTTGATTTTTGCCTCTCCAGCCACTGGCGGTGAAGCACACCACTGCCACAGCTTTTGCTGCTGTTCCCTGCCATCTGAGCATCCCTTCACAAGGGCTGCTGTCTCGTGCAATTCATGACTACATGTAGCATTTTCCTCAGCGCTCAGTTGCTGGAATCATCATTACACCCCCCTCGAAAATGGCTGGTTTTCAGCTTGTGTGATTGCAGAGAATAGTTGGAATATAGAAATTCTATAAAGGTTTGAAAATCAAAGGTAAGTTAAAAAACAGGCTTTTTCTTTCATATCTTCCTTTAGGCAGATACTCTTTTGTTTTAGGTATGTGTTTATTTAAAAGGAATAAGGGAAGATAAGAAACTAATTCAATTCAGTGGGTTTAACCTCTTGGAAAATTCTTTAGGATTGTGCTGAAAGATCAGTTTTCTGGCAACATTTTTCTGTCTGAAATATCTTTTTTTTTTATTTCAGGAAAGGTTTGGAACAAAAATTCCAAACAGTTTTATATAGAATATAGTGGTTGTTCTGTGTAGAGTCGCTTGAGATCATTAAAAGTAGCAATGCTGAGAGCAAGCGTCAGCACAGGCATGTTTCACTACCTGGAGATGGAAGCATAGACTTATTCCAGCAGAGAGGTGAAGTGGGAGCCCTGACTTTTTAATCTGCCCATCTCAACGAAACTCCGTGTAGTCTTAACTGCTCCGAACACATCTATATGTCTAGATGTGTGAACCTACGGATGGAAACCGATAGAGCTAAAACAGGGACAGCCTGGAAGCCCGTATTCCACCATTCTCTTCAGCATAACCCTAATTAATGCATTCTTATTTAGGTAGAGAGAAACAGACTTTCAAAAGCGTTAAGAAATAAAGGAACATTCCCTGAAACTGAGAAATTTGCAGACTATCACAGGTATAGCAAAACTGACAGAAATGGCCAGAAATTTGCCATTTAAAAACTACTTCAAAAAAATCTAATTTTGTTCATTAAATTAAAATCAATTTCACTTAAATCAATACTTAATGAGTGAAATTATCTTTTTCACTTTGGGGGAAAAAAAAAAAA
>KZ506327.1:82968-121882 GCA_002844005.1 Limosa lapponica baueri | reverse complement strand
AAATACCTGATTTTACTCTGACCCTTAACGGGATGGAAAAAAAGTAAAAAAACCTCTTGCAAAATACAAACTCATCTCTTGCGACAGCTGACGATGCTCCACAGAGGCAGAGGGCTCGCTCCTCCTCTACCGGCGGGAAGACCTCAACGGGCAGCTCGCCCTACGGGACGCAGGGACAGAGGAGGCCCCGTCCCGCCTCGCCATGAGAAAAGAAAAAAAAACCCCACAACTTCACCCCAAAATTCGAGGTAACGCAGCAGCTTTTTCACGCCGCGGCGTCACCGGCTCGGCCCGGCCTTGCCGCGTGGCTGAGGCGAGCGGCGGGCGGCGGCTCCCCCTGGTGGCGCTCTGCGGGAGCCGGGCCCCGCGCTTCTCACGAAGGCGCCTTCGCGTGTTTTGTCGGCGGCAGCGGAGGAGGTGGGCCTCCCGGACAGGCGCCTCCGGGCTCGTTGTGACGAACGGGAAGGGCGACCGCGGCGGCGGCCGGGCCGTGGCGGCGACCCCCGGGATCGGGGGAGCAGGCCGCGACCCCCGGGATCGGGGGAGCAGGCCGCGGCCCGCGGGCACAGGCTCCTTCAGGAAGCCACAGGGCACCGGCGCGGGTGGAAAACGATGTTTTCACTTAGGACTGAGCCCGGTGGGTTTCGCTGGACTGCGCACGCCTTTTCTTTAGTTTCAGGGCCCCTTGGCTCCTCACACCCGCTTTCCCCTGCGTGGGTTGCCCACAAGTCAGGGTTCATGAGGACCCCAGCATCAGTCACCACAAGTCAGCCACAACTGGTGCGTTTCTCACAGCTGTGCTGCAAATCCAGAGGGCTGGAGCACCTCTCCTATGAAGACAGGCTGAGAGTTGGGGCTTTCCAGCCTGGAGAAGGGAAGGCTCCAGGGACACCTTATAGCAGCCTTCCAGTACCTGAAGAGGGCTTACAGGAGAGATGGGGAGGGACTCTTTGCCAGGAAGCGTAGTGACAGGACAAGGGGCAATGGTTTTAAATTGGAAGAGGGGAGATTTAGATTAGATATTAGGAAGAAATTCTTTACTGTGAGGGTGGTGAGACACTGGAACAAGTTGCCCAGAGATGTTGTGGATGCCCCATCCCTGGAGGTGTTCAAGGCCAGTTTAGATGGGGCTTTGAGCAACCTGGTCTGATGGGAGGTGTCCCTGCCCATGGCAGGGGGGGTTGGAACTCGATGATCTTAAAGGACCCTTCCAACTCTAACCATTCTATGGTTCTATGATCTCCTCCCAGCTTTGTTTGAGAGGTTGCAGTTCTGCAGAGCGGCACATTGCTGAGCCGCTGCAGGGTGAGTGTCACCTGTAAGGTGCTTTCTTGGAAATTTTCTATATGAGGCTAGTGCTGTCCTATCCTCTGCTCACTGTAGCCTGCTTCAAAACACGCGATTGCCTGAGCACTAGTTAGCCAAAATCTGGTGGGGCTGAGAAGTTCCCCGGGTAGATCATACATGTAGGCAAAGAAAGAAACTGAGCTGTTTTCTTCCCATCCCAAGAGGCAGAAAAGGGGATAAATAAACTGTACTACACACAGGCTATAGCCCAAACATGTTTTTTCCTTTTCCTTTCAGGCTAACTGGAAAAACTGCCTGCCTGTAACAGTTCCCCATTGATGTGTGGCCAGTCGTTTGCCTCAGCGATGTGCCCTGTGCTCAGCTGTTACAACTGGGATACAACAGATTGTCCTACGTGGGAATGGGGCCCTGCAAAAAGAAGACCCGTAGTTTGATGCCCTTCTTCCAAATAAAGGAAGTACATGCATCCTCTGCCTGTTTGCATTCTTCAGGTAACTATATCATACTCAGGAGAGTGGAGGCAAGGATGGCATTGCTCAGATCCACAGTCCTGGAAGCTTTAAACATGCATTCAAGTATTTCTGCTAAAGACTACACTGCACACAGTCGGAGTACTGTAGCACTCTACCTACTCTACCATTCTATCAAGCTCTCAATCCTTATGCCCATTATTTTTAATATTTGGGTGAAAATGCTAAACAGAGTCAGATCTGACAGCCACAAGCTGAAGAAACGTCTATATCCAGGCCATACTCAGATATGTGGTTAAGTAGGTACGTAGACAGATAAAAACATACAGAGATTGCTCACTCAATCTGTAGATAGGTCATTAGATGGCTTCTTTTATGTCGTTCATTAATCACTAATGCAGCCTCAGAAGTGATGCATTAAAAAGTAAATATTTTATGGATTATTTTTTTTAAGCTCTTGAGGCTTTTGAAAGAACAGGAACATCTGACCCCTTAAAAATAGTCATATTCTTTTATTTGGCAAAAGAGGCAGAATTCCTGCTTTTTAAAACTTTCCCATTCTTTTTCCTTACCCACAGGTGAAAAAGTACATAAACAACAGAAAGCACCAAAGACCATTTTTCTTCATAATTTATCTTTTCCCATGGAAAAGGGATTTGCCTTCCTTGTTTTACTTGAAATGTGAGAGAAGGCTTGTGTTCCAAATTTTTTTTTTGGTGGAGAATGGGTGAGAAGAAAGTAAATGAGAGAGCTTTCTGGTCTTCACTTACTTTGTTACGTTTTCATTTTTATTCCATGGAAGAAGAAAAATGGTGACAGAACATTTCTTCCCACACACTCTATTTCGAGTTCTGTGCCCTTTCTTTGAGAAGAGGGGGTTTAGAGAGCACAGAACTGGAGTAAATCCCCTCCAAAAATCCTCTTCTTTTTTATTTTCCAAAATATTTCTTCCCATGAGAAAGACAGATGTAAGATAGCAAATAACATTAAAAGTGTTTTCTTTTAAAAGTGGAACTAGGAATTATAGTAGTGTTTTTCTTAGGTTTTCAAATAACTTTCCCTGTCCCTGAAGTGTCTGCTGTTTTGTGGAAGTTGTTTCACTTTTTTAGTCAAAATCTGCAAACTGAAATTTTCTTTCAGGGTTTCATCGGAAGCAAAAAAAAACAGTGAGAAATTTGGCAGGAAAAAAAAAATCCTGCCAACTGTCTTCCATAGTTACATGAAGTGGAAAATGGAGCCGTTGCTGGTGCTGCTGTCTCTTGCTCAACTGACATCTGGTCTGGATGAGTAAATTCACGTAATCAGCACGTAGGGTGTAAATCAGGTGAGATCCCATTTCCTTCTTGCTCTTTCTGTAATTAGGAGCTCAGTGGGGCTGTGATCACTAGGTAAAGCCTCTGTTCTGGGACTGTCCAGATCAGCCCTGGACGTGTGGCCATCCTAGAGAGATCGAGTAGCTCCCTGTGAGAATGTGCCACCTTCACAGAAATAAAAAAAGATCAGGGAAAGGGAGAAGCGAAACAGGAATTAATGTTCGCACACCAGCATGATCAAAGAGTTAGGTATAGATTGAGGCTCTTTGTGCCAAAAAGGCAATCTTATATTTTTAGGAGTTGATAATTTTTCAGCCTACTGCAACATTTAATGCTAATAAAACAACAGATTGTGAATATTTGAAAATTAAGCTACTTTCTGCAGGTGGATTTCTCTGATATCTCTTTAAGCAGTTTCCAAGCTGGGCAATGTCCTCCTCTGCTCCTGCCTCTGTGGACTAGGCGTGCCCTGATATGTTTAAAGCCATATGAGGAAGATGTAACAGAAAATTTCTGTGGGAAATTATTTCTGGGAATACCTGTTGGCAGAACATACATTATGGCCTTCTGCATTTTTGGTGGCTTCATTGAGATCTGTTGGAAGACTTGAGTGTGAGGCAATGATCTCATAGTCTGTGCTGGCCTGGGCTTAGACAGCAGACTGTCCACTTTGCAGAGGACAAACAGCATAAGTCCCCATTGGACCTGCACTGCTTTGGACTCGCCTTACCATGATTCCTGGGAAAGTGCCACAGAGAAGCTAATATAGTCAGTTGTATGTTGTCCTGGGTATGTTGAGTGAGTTGGTAGGCTGTGCTCCTGGTCCTTGCTTGTCCAGTTGCTATTAATCCCCTATAATTCCAGGCACATAAATCCAGAAGCTTCCCTGAGCTTCCTTTATAATCAGTAGAGGAAGAGACCCTCCTGATGGTAATTCAATTCTTAACTAAGGAGCAGTGCATCTCCAGAGGATGGTTTGGCTCACTCAGGTAGCCAAATGAGGTGGAATCCGACCACCGTCTCTTCTTTTTTCGCCAACAGAAATGCCAGTGAAGGCTTCATTGCACCTGGGTCACGCTACAGCGAGAGTGCCCATTGCTGAAGAAATTTGGGAAGTAGAAATACAAGACAAGGAACAACAAAGATCTGCCCTGCTGACCCTCTGACATGACCTTATTCTGGCAGGCAGTGCTTGCTGAGTCAACAGTGGCTCATATGTCCTCTAGTGCTAGCCAAGAAATGCAGCTGGTGCCCCATCTTCTCCTTCCACGGTTGCTCTGTGCCTGGTCACTCCAGGACACCACCACGCTTCACTCCCTACAAAAGGCTTTTCCAGACCCTCTTGGCTGTGCTACTGTCTTCTGTAAAATGAGTGTTGTCTTCTTCCTTCAATTAAGGGTCAAAGTTATTTGTCTCCATATTTTTCTCTCAGGAGTGTCACAGAATAGAAACGCTGTGCCCCACAGGGATGAGGGAAACCTAAAGTGGAAGTCAGGTTTTCATAGCAGTTTGAGCCCATCTAACTCGGCACTGCTGCCAGTTTACTGCTTCCCTACCTGCACTGACTCTAGATCTGTAGAGAGCAGGTTTGGGACTATACCAGTAGAAAACTTTTTTTTTTTCTTAAGCTTAGTTTAGGAGTAGTGGGAATGTGTAGCAGGATGCCACAGCAGTTCCTTTGTCACTCAAAGTGCAGCCCTAGCCCTTAGTCCAGCAACAGATACAGAGCTTGGGGACTATGCAGCCAGCCTGCACCAGGGTGTACCTTAATGGCATTTCCTCCTGTGGGCTGACCAGTGAGTACTTTGATGTCCTTCAGCATTCATCTGTATTACTCCAGTGCGTCGTTTGTACTTACTAATCAGACAGGTAATTAGAAATACTCTTGCACATTAGCTTGAACTAAATGCTCTTGCACTTGATTCTGGTTTCAAAAGAAATTCTAGAAAAGGCATCCCAGTCTCCACAGGGAGGCAGCAGAATACCTGTCAATTTGTTTGCAAGCTTAAACTGGCTGATGCTTTTTTTTTTTTCTTTTCTTTTAAAGAACTCTTTTACCCAGTATATATATTGTTTGGATAAGAGGTTTTAAGAATTTTAAGTTCAGATGAAAATTCTTTTTTGCTTGCCAAAATAAAGCTTGCCAAGATCAACATTCCCCTTATTTCCTCCGAGCTGCTACTGAAATGATTTACAACTTATATGAGCTGATTTTGAAAGAAATATGTATTTAATTATTAACTAAAAATCATGGTGTCTCATTTGAGACAGTATAGTTAAAGTTCTGTTAGTATTTCCAGTATTTTCAGGGGTTTATCACCTCAGGAGAAAAAAGCATTCTACTCTGCTGAAACTTGGAATTTTAGGCCTCGACACTATAAATATAAAATAGGTAGGAAATAATACTACTATAAAGTCCAGCATTTCCAAACCAGGCATTCAAATATCACAGAGCAGACACCCACCCCACCCCCCAAATTATGTGATTGGCTTAAAAATCATTAATTTTTTAAAAATAATAAACATAAGGTTCTTTTAGTTTGTCTTCTGACTTGTGAGAATTTATGATCCATATTTTCAGAATGTTTCTTTGCAACCACAGGGGCTGAAAACTTACTCCTTTTTGCTTTTCCCTTTTTCTAAAAGGAAGTTGAGATTTTTCACATGCTCACATGACCCTGAAAGCTGGGTCTTAAATAAAAAATTGCAAATGCTGAAGGACATGTTAAAACCCATATCTTCACTAAATTCAGCTACATGTAACTTTTCTAGACTGCCTGTATTCTTAGAGTAGCTTGCTAGGAAACAGTTGGAAATGCTTTAAATAAAGCTGAATGGACAAGCCAGGAAGATTTAAACTATATATTTGCTTCAGTCAGAAGCTGTTAAATTTAAATATATCCTTCAGAGAAAGGACAGAATTTTCACATTCATTGTTTTTTGTTTTTTTTTTAAAATGCAAGCAAATTCATCATTTGTAACTGTTAGCTTTATCTACAGAAGAGGCATCTCATTGCTAGGAGCAGCCTATATTTCTTTTATGCTATTCTGAAATATAGGTATCAGTGTGCCCCTGACGTTCATATCATAGGAGAAGTTCCAAGTAAACTTTCTTAGCTCCTTTGCAGCACCATGTATTTGCAAAAATACTCTTCTCACTTGAGGAGTCAATTAATTGATGCAATGTGGCAAATCCTACATTCCTGGTAAGACTAGGAGTTTTAGACTATTCTCACAGGTTCACCGACTTAACATCTAGTCTTCTAGAGACAGGAAAGAAAGATCTTTTTCTCTTCATGGTCAATTCTACCCAACACAGTGTTAGATTTGCTTTGTGCTACTCCTGTCTACTTGGGAAAGACAAGGAGAAATATTTTATATTTTTCTGTCCCTCATAAAATTCTTTTGAAAGCAAAACTCTTTAAAAATATCACACACAGAGATTTTCTTTATATGCTTTTCAACACTACATTTCCAAAATTGATCTGTGAGAAAAGCTCTCAGATTTTTTTATAAAAACACAATTCTTTGGGAAGCATTCAACCAAAATGCTTGTCAGGGCCTTAAGAACACTAATAGGTGTGATCACTCCAGGGTAATACCGTGGGTCTTAGTGGCCCTGGCTGGCCTCACCTGGAGCCCCCACCACACCCTCTGCCTATTTAGGCTGGGAATGAGCTGAGTTTCTGGGCTGCCTGTTTGGGGGTCCTCCTTCTGTGGTGTTTGGGTTTCCTAGCCTGACCTTGGACCTGCCTTCTTACCTTGCTTGATGCTGGGGAGGATCAGTTGTTGTCAGCATCCTGCTCTGCTTGTCTGTGCCTGGTGCTGGAAGGCTGTGCCTGGTTGGTGAGGTCACTGCCTGCCTTGTATTGTTTTCTGGTCTTCCCCTGGGTAGTAGCCCCACTCTTGCTGTACCCAAACAATGCTGTTCTGTTAAAAAAAAAAACTTCTTTTGGTGAAACAGGTAGAGAGAACTGCCCTGCAACCAAGGGGCCTAAGTCAGTGAAGGCACCAAAAGGTGCTTTCATTCTTAACTGAGGGACACAGTGAACTTATAACCTCAGGGTGAAAAGCTCCAGAACTGATTACCAGAGTTATAAGGTGCATAGTCCCTTTGTAACATGGATATAGGTAGAAAACGAATGATAGCAATTCAAAGCCATCAACGGTGTAAAATGCTGGTGAGCCATTGGCTTCCTTCTTCAACACTAGCATTGTTGTTGCTGTTCTGGATATGCTTCGTTTCCAATGTGAGCTGTGATGCTGAGCTGAAGGGAGGGGTTAGATGCCCCAGGGTGAGATGGAGTGTGTGGCATTAGGGAAGAGCCAAAGGAGAGCTCCAACTCTCTCGTTGATGATAAACAGGAACTTAAAGACTGGGCATAGCCTAGCAGCATCTAGGAGGATGTCCTAGAACACAGTTCATTCCCACAGCAACAGCCAGAAGTGAAACCACCAAACTGCACCTTGTCAGTCCTATTCCATGACTCGGAACGTGCTTTAGGCCTGAACAATTGAGGCCCCAAACCCTGGTGGGGCTTGTCCAGTCCCAAAGGAGAGAGGGGCCAATCCTCAGCCTCTGCCTAGGGACTTGGTGAGGCTATGAGACTGTGGTCTAACTTGAAGAGCAGCTGCTGGGTATGGAGGATGTGAGTCTTCCTGAGCCTTTTGTCCCTCCTCTGTGTAAGTGATAATCTTTACTTTACAGGGTTGCTGTGAGGATGAACGCATTAGTGACACCGGAACTACAGGAATGTCTGTTGTCAGGTAATGTATGATCAGTCCTTCCTTCTGTGCTGCCTTATCTCCAGGGTTTGGGGTTGGTGTCATCATGCCAAGTGCTTCTGTTGTTCTAATTATATTTAAAATAATGGTATTATGATTAAAGGAGAAATGCACATCAGAGCTGCTGCGCAGGACCACTGTGTTTCAGCAGTAATGGGGAGCCAAAAACCTGACAATAGGGCATCACTGAAGATTTTTGTGACATCTTCTGTTAAATAAGTGGGATTCAAAGGCTCCGATTCAGGCTCAAGAAATGACAATTCATCTGCATTTAAAATTAGATGATCTGTTTTTCAACATCATTGCTGCAGTGTTTCTGTTTTCTGCCCTCTGTTTCACTTCAGATGTAACCACGTTTTGGTGGCAGATGAAGTGATTCCTATATATAGCGTGCAAAACACTTGGGGATCCTTCCAGTGGATAAGTCCCGGATACATGTCAGGTATTTATTTAGTGCAGCACTTTATAGTAGGTATCACGGTCAAGAGCACAGCTTCGGAGCACTTTCTGGCTTCAAGCTTAAAGCTGAACCTACTGTGTGTGGCTTGACCAGAATGTTTGAGCAGTAGACCTGCTGAGAAGAAAAAACAATTTTGTCTGTGTCTTTGTTATGGCAATGAGCTACTCACCCTGGATTAATTGCAGTTTCCAAGGAGGCTGACAGTTCTGCCCATTTCCATAGGAAAGGAAATACCAAAGAGCAGGCTCAAAGGAGGCCTTTCCAGGAATTTAGGATTTGCTATACCTATCAGGTCAGATATCCTGTTCCTAGCAGCTGTCAGGACATGATGCTTCAAAGGAAGTTGGATAAGTTTACCTAGCCAAAGCATGACTGACTAATGCTGAAGAGAACTGAGGTAAGCATCATTTTAGGTGGTGCAGGACTCAGCTTTCTGCCCGGAACATGAGATCCAATTACCCCTGGCTTAGTAAGTTGTACTGCTGTAAAGTTAGTAGCGATTATATTCAGGCTCCTACAGCTCTGCCAGCTCTTTTCATTATCCCTTTCAGTTACCTGCTCAACATCTGCTTTCCCCCAAAGGTTTTGCAACCAAAATAGAATACAACTCAATGGGGAGGCGCCATGTAATTTTGTGTGATCAGTTACATAATTATTGTGCAATGTATTCTCTGCTGGGTCCTGATTTTGAAACAGATGGGGAGTAGGCAGAGAGCTGAAAGCCTTAGGACCACTGAGCTTCATCTGCTTTCCTGCCCACTAAAATACAAGATCAGGCCTTCCTTAACACTTCTGAAAAGTGCCATATGCTAGAGATACCATGAGTCCTTTTGCTATTCATTCAAGTGTCTGCTGACTTCAGAGGCCAGGCATCTTGAGTTGCCCTATACCAAGTGTGGTACTGCGGCTGCGCAACACCAAATATTTTGTTCCATCTATTCTTTCAACGTGTCTTATATTTGGAAAGCTCCCAGTGTTAAATAAATTTGTCATCCAGAGCAAAGAGACTTGAGGTTTTCTAAAGTCTCTGAAAATCAAGAATTAACTTCTTAACTGCCTTTCCTTCCTCCTTGGAAATCATAGTCATATGTTATTGTGCACTAGTGCTACTTCCTTGCATCTAGGAATGGGTTGACTTGAAAGTAGGTTGGTAATTTAACCACACTGATGTCTAATTATCTGTACAGGAAAAGGACTCTTTAAAATGTTTAGTAGGCAAATAAAATAGAGAAACAGTAATTATTTCATACCTTCCTAGACTTTTACATCTTTTTTTCTAAAGTGTTAGGCACAGTAGAGGGAGAATATTTATTTTCAATTTTGTTGGGGAAAGGTAAAAGATTAAACAGTCTTTACTATTCTAAGTCATTTCATTTTTTTAAATGGAACATTCCTTCTCTAAGTCTCTGGAGATATCATATCTTCTAGCATAGGAAAATCAATAGCTACAAAGGTTCCAGTTCAGTTTCCTCTGGATGTGATCAAGTACGTTCAAATATTAAGTGATAAATGGGCTAATTTACACACCTGCAAAACTGGCATTAGCATTTTACTAACTCCCTGCAGTGTCATGAGGTTTAATTAACGGTTGTAAAGCACTCCTCTGAATGAAAGGCATGACTTTTTACATTTGAGATTATGTAGATCCATCAGCTTCTGCTGTATTTGTAACAGCCGTCTAGAAGACTAATAGTTTTGCAGATTTACTGCTGTGCTCTGCTGCTTTCTGCTAGCCTGCATTTTTTTAAGTTTGATACTGGTGGTAACTTTCAGAGATTAAGACCAATCCTAAATTTGTATTCAGCTGAGAGATAGCTCTTAATTAACTGTTCAAGGCAATTTCCTTGCATTTTAATACCTGTAACTTAAACTGCGTCAAATTAATACAAAATGTACCACATTATTCATGAGAATGGTGGTTTTCAAGTAGGTGTGGAAAAAATATCTTCAGTCCATGCACCTTCAATGAGACAACACAGAAGAAGTGAAATACCTTCTGACTGCATGTCGTGGTTTGGGCTCAGACGGCAACAAAGAACCACGTGGCAGCCGCTCGCACAGATCGAGCCCCCACCGCCGCCGCGGCCGCGAGGGGAAAATGGGAAGAAAAAGGCAACGCTCGTAGGTTGAGACAAAGGCAATTTAACAGAACAGCAAAGGGGGCAAGAAACAACAACAACAATAACACCGACAGAGGAACATACAACCACGAGTACGATACCGCCACTCGGCGACCGGACCCCGGGACGCCCCCGACCGCTCTGCTCCCCCGGGGGGACTTCCTGTCCCTCCCCCGACTTCCGGTCCCTCCCCTTCCCCGGCTAGCTCCGGCTACCCCCTGGGCGTGGCTCACATGGGATGGAATACCTGTATCCCTGATAGGTCCTGGGGAGGATTAACCCTATCCCCGCCAGACCCAGGACACTGCAACATCACTGGGACAGTAAACCAGACTCTGGGCTGCAGGACCAAGTTTGCATGCACTGGCACCTCTACAAATAGTCTTAAGAAGAAGCTGGTTGAAGTGGCAATTCAAAAATATTTGTGCAGTTCTTATCTGAAGGCCCTGTCTCAATTTCTACTGTTACCTCCTTGAGACTGCCTTAAAACTTCCCAGAGTGTTTCAATGAGATCACCAGTCCTAATTAAATATCATGATGTGACTGTCTTACTGGGATTATTTTATTTTTTTTTAAACTCCCTACTTTCTATTCTCCTCTGTCAGTGTCTCTCCTGCTAATTTGGTGTAGCAACATCCCTTTTTGGGTGGGTGGAAGAGATGGCAGTGAATGCATGGCCTTAAGTTCAGCAGCAAGAATGTGCAGCCTGGTCAAGTATTTATTAATTTTGGCCATTGCCTTCTGGAGCGTTCCCATCACTTGTTCCAAAACCAGCATCACTTTTTCCTATCATTGGTTTAAAAACTAAAGAGACATAGATACAAAATGCGATTGCCTTGGTTGTCCTGAGAGTGTCATATCCCCAGCTCATGTGGAGTTACTGTATTCTTTCTGGAACCAGGAAGACACCACAGCCCTGCAGCTGAGACCCAAATAATCCCCTGCAATGTACCGTGCCTTACTCCAAATGGACTCAGTGGTCTCCTGAGGCTGACACAGAGCTGTCAAATGTTGGCAGAACGAGGAACCACCAGGAAGGTTTTTGAGTGTTACTCTGTAGTTCTATTGGATATCTCAATGTTATGTACGGATCAACCCAGGGTATCCTGGCCCTATGCAACTACCAAGAGAATTACTGTACTTAAAGAAGGTTGTGAGTTCTGGCCACAACCAAGTAGGGCAATTAATACAAAGTTGCATTATACATTCTTTATTGCTCTATTGATCCCAAATATCTGGGACTGACAGTTATAGCCATCTCTGCTTTAATAATTTTTATTTGTATTGGCAGCATAAAGATGAGGATTATAGGAGTACATATGTCTAAAGTGTTTGCTTTTTTCCTTGCCTTTCCTTATGGTAGCAAATTTATGTGCAATTGTGTTTATAACCCAGCAGTTCTCCGGCAAAGGATACAAACCAAAAATAATCCTGACTTGATCCAGATGGTGATATGCATTTTGATGATTTCTTTAGTCGCTAAGACAGGGATGATGTTTGAGATGTACTTTTTTAACCAGCACATCTTGTCTGGATAGCTAGAAAGCAGTCTTGCAAATAATTATCACCTCTGCATCACTGTTAGAGCAGGAAGCAATGCTGTACCAGTGCTAGTGAAGCACAGAAAAGTATAGAAAGGTCTTTGGAGCCCTGATTACTGAGCAATAACTCAACCCACAGCAGGGCAGTAACAAACTGCAGTCACTATCATTCTATTATTCTGCTTTTAAATTGTTTCATTTTCCTGTGAGAATTATGACAAAAAGCTCTGCACAAACCTTATATGATCTATGTGTGACAGCAAAAACATTCAAAGAGAGATAAAAATCTCATTGTTGGTGACTTTAATCACTGTATCCTGAAAGGTAGTGAATGATGCCTCTGCGGAATGCTTTAGATATGAACTGAAATTACAAGTAGTACGTGGGAGTATGCAAGAAGGAAAAAGACAAAGAAAGAAAAGTGTCACTACTCTTGTATACAGAACTGGAATTCCTGTAGGGCAAACAGTTTGAATCACCTTGTACAGTTGTTCAGCCCCTCTCATCACTGTCATCCCTATATTGGGGTGCAGTTGGTCCCATAGGGTGGTCCTTTGCTCAGGTGGCTCCCTATTAACAAGGCAGTAGTGTTGGAGCTCGTTGCCAGCCTCCTTCCATTGGCAGAAGCAATCCCTGGGACAGAAACCATGAGACCTCAGTAAGGTAACCAGTAAACCCTCTATTTTCTTTGCATGAAAGGAGCTAGAAGCCAGCGGGAACGGAATATACGGGTGGGTAGCCCTCATCTGTTAAGGGTGCTTCCCAGGAGCCCTGCAGCTCCTGGTAGGGAGGGGATGAGTCCCACAGCCATGCAGTGTCCTCCTTCACCTCCACGGGAAAGAGCTGAGGTTCAGCCCCAGTGCTGCCATGGTGGCTGGGGTTAGACTTGTTCAAATAATCTCTTTGCACAACTGAAGTGGAGGAGAATGGAAGAGGGGAAAATAACTGTAGACATTTTAAAGCAGGGAATGAAAGATTGACTTAATAAACAGAGTTGTAACATAATGTTGTAATATATCCAGAGGGTCTCTATGCCTCCTTTGTGTTGCCACCCACAAAGTTTTAGGGACTGCTTTGTTTGTAGCTGTGTGGCGCAATGTGCAGACCAAATGAAGGATGTGCCATTCCACTGAAATCTGTTGTTTCATGACTTGAAATTACATCTTTTGTTTGACAGTAGACCACATTTGTACTTCCTGATTATTATTTTTTTGTCTTGGCATTTCAAGAATTGGGCAGTGTTTCTGAGTAAAAGCAAATCCATCCATCCATCCTCTGTCAGGAGTACTTCACTTTCAGGCAAATAAAATGGTCTGTATCATTCCTTATCATCTTTGTTCTTCAATCAGTTATTCTTTACTCTTTATTCAATGTATTCCTTTTACCTGAAATGCCAAATAGCCCTGATGTTACACTTTGTAGGTTCTGTACTTTCTTTACTAATACTGATTTGTCCTTCAATTTCACTAGTGACGAAGCCAATTTGCAATCAAATGGCCTGGGAAATTAATGTGAAAGCACTGCATTGCACAAAAACAGGCAAATAATTCTGTGCAGTCACTGTTTTGTACAATAGCAGCTAGTTGTATGAGGATGTCAGTTCATGGGCAAGCTGCCACTGACAGCCTGGGTTGACAAAGCGTTTTTCTCCATTGCCTTGAACAGGTGAGAGTATCCCATTTGTCTTTGTGCTTGTGTTAGATGCTAAGCTTTTGACCTTTATTGGCTGTGGACTGTGATTCCTTTCTTGCTGTTAGTGAGATTTTAACAGGCAGTGGCTGTTGAGTAAGACCTATGTCATTGCCCTTCGATGGCCCGTCAGAGGATGCATTCCGTCAATGGAAACATGAGGTTGGGTTACACCCATTGGTCTAGGAAGACAAATAAGGTCATAAATATTAGTTTGACGGTTTAGTATTGTGTTATAGTTCAGCCCTGTAGCCAGCCACTGCACAGGGAGCTGCAGCATGTGCAAAGTGACACGCACCCACAGGCCATCTGCTTCTGTGATGATGTGATTTATAATGTAGCTAACAAGCTTTCATTCTGGACAGAGGTGTCACAGTGTGTCAGTAGTGGTCCATCTGAAAAAAATATACTGTGAATTGAAGTTTTTGAAGTGTGATTTTGAAATAGTGCAGAGCACAGCAGGAGTCCCATCCTATAACACAAGGAGAACCCAGCCTGCAATGGTAGAACCTCTTAAGAGGTATAGAGGGGTCCTGACCAGTCTCTGCATTCAGATATCACCACTCAGTTCTCATGTCTCATTTATGTTAAAATATTTTATGTCCATGGTTTTGAGACAAAAAAAAGTTTAGTCAGACACTGAATGTCTCACTCAATAACATGTTACTGAGTGCTTTAATTATACTGAGAGAGCAATTTTATTGTACTGGCACCAACAATTTCAGCAAATGTCAAGGAAGCTGCAAATGAGGCAATTCCAGACTAGACTTTTGTTGAATTGAATGGATTATTTCCTTGGTGCCTTCGAAGTCTTCAAATATGTCTGGAATCTCTTAGCCATTTCTCTAAGTCTGCTGAAACGAGATTATTAAATGGCCCATTTTCCATAATATCAGTCTGGATTTTTCTCATCAGTCCCCTGATTATTATAAATTGCATGGTATGATATTTCAGAAGATTAATATTCCATCTGCCCTGCACGCTGCCAGGAGATCAAAACAATTGGCTGCTCCAGCTCAGACTTAATCCGCATGACAGGCCAACTGCTGTAAACACCCTACGTGTTCACGGTGGGTTCATCTACATGGGTGGTTTTCGCTTGGTGGAAAGTTGACTGTATCAGTATAAAGAGATCCATGCCATACATCATTGACAAAATGCTCTGGAGCTTTTAATTCTGTTGAGATTAGTAGCACTGTCACAGTGGAATAAATACTGATGAGTATCAAGTTAATTTTGTCTGTGCTACCATGTTTTGTTAGCTGTGTGTCATGGTTTAGCCCCAGCCGGCAGCTAGAGCCACGCAGCCACTCGCTCACTCGCCCCAGCTGGGATAGGGGAGAGAATCACGGGAGTAAAAGCAAGAGAACTCATGGGCTGAGGTAAAGACAATTTACTAAGTAAAGCAAAAGCCGCACACGCAAGCAAGGCAAAATAAGGAATTCATTCACCAGCAGGCAGGTGTTCAGCCATCTCCAGGAAAGCAGGGATGCATTATGTGTAGTGGTTACTTGGGAAGACAAATGCCAGAATTCCAAATGTCCGAATGCCTTCCTTCTTCTTCCCTCAGCTTTATATCCTGAGCATGACGTCACATGGTATGGAATATCCCTTTGGTCAGTTGGGGTCAGCTGTCCCAGCTGTGTCTCCTCCCAACCTTTTGTGCACTCCCAGACATCACTGGCAGGGCAGTGTGAGGAGCAGAAAAGGCCTTGCTTGAGAGCTTAGCAACAACCAAAACCACCATTGTGTTATTGACACCATTTCTCATCCCAAATCCAAAACATAGCACTATACCAGCTGCTAGTAAAAAAGTTAACTCCATCCCAGCTGAAACCATGACCCTGTGCAGTTACCTTCCTGTTTTTATTTGTACCGACTCCCATGTGGCTGCCATGAAGATTCCCACTTCTAGCCATTTGCTGCTGCATGTTGGTAAATGAGAAAGAGGAGCTATTTCACATTGTAAGGGAACTAGCGTTAGTGCAAAGGTGTGTGGGACACCTACCCACAAGCCTAAACACATTTAAAAAAAAAAAAACATCAGAACAACTGGTAGCCAGCAGTTTGTTTGGATAGGGTTTCTGTGTGTTGGTTAATGTGACATTACAGCAAAGAATCTTACTGTGATGTGAATCTCCTTGCACAGTAGCATTCGCATTTGTGTATAATACATGGAATGGTCTTCTCTTTCCACACTAGTTTCAGTATGAAGGCTAATGGAATGAGGATAGCAACAATAAACCCTGTATTTGTAGCCCAGAAGAGAGTAAAATTCAGTTTTCCGTTCTGCATCAGTGCTGGCCAAGCTGTGACCTGTCAGTAGTGTGCTTCCCTGCCTAGACAAATGTTGTGTGATTAATATCGTGGCTCTGCCTGCACAAGAGCTATTGACTCTAACCTCAGTTCCTGGTGGTGGGTGCAAAAGCTGCTTTAGCTGGTGTTTACAGGATCCCTGTGTCTACCATAGAGTGAAAGAGGGGGCTTCAGGAAAGCCACTGTCATCTCCTGTATCAGAACTTGTGTAAGGGCTTGTTCCTGGCATACTCTGAAGTACAAGGCATACATCTGGCAGCTGCCAGCTGTGGAGTCAGGAGGCAGATTAGGAAAACTGTCCAACCCTTTGGTTGTTCTCATTCATTTTTTTCTGTGTCCTACCCTAACACCACAGTCTGTATCACCCTTTTCACAAACTGTTCAACTCTAGAGACTAAGGGGGGAGGATGTTGGCTCAATAGTGAGCCAGCAATGAATAAGTATTACGTGGCAATTTATACTCTTAAATTATCTGTGACAAAGGTGAGCTTCACCTCAGAGAGAAAGGTGATTCTGGTAGTTTTTTACACTTAGAACTATCTGGACTGTAAGTATTTGAATGTAGTTGTGACAAAGCAGTGTTGTTCACTTAAAAGAATGGCTTTTGGTTCTTCTTCCTCTGTATTTTTATACTTGTAGCCTTTGCTGACCAGCTCTGTTCCAATGTACTTCTGGTCATCATTCATGCCCAGAGGGACAGGAAAACATTCTGAGAAATGAAGTTGTAAGTGCTCTTATGGTGCTTACTTTGTACATCTATACATTTCTCACTGAACAGCGTCAGCACGTTAAATTCACCTCTTAGTACAACCCCTCTGTAATACTATGAAGAATTTGGTATATCGCATCTAAGTGATTGCTGAAATCACCATACATAGGGTGTTCAATCCTGTGTTTAACATTGACCTGAATCTAAACTTTTCCCAGCTCATGAAACTTCAGTTGCTAATGCGCAGTCTTTAGAAGCCCTTTCCTGACTCTTTTTTGTCCCTGTTAATAACAACCACATTTAAACTGCTACGAGCCATTGAAACTGTGTGTGAACAAAAACATATTATCTGTTATTTTTTGCGTAGTTGAAGCTAGCAAAGCCAACCAAAACCAGTCCTGCTGAGTTTCATACAAACGCGTGTAATAATCACCACCCTGAAGATTTTGCCATGAGGCAACATAAATGTCTCAGAATAAGAAGAGTGTGCCAACCCAGCTTCTAAAGCAGGGATATGCCTCTCCAGCCAGGTTGGAACCTGCGCAAAGAAGCTTGCATCTGTTTATTCTAACCAGGCAGATAAATTTCAATATGCAAAGGAAGCATTACAGTGAAGTAAAAATGATGCAATATGCAAGTGCTGTGTCTAAGTACGGGATATCTGGGAGTCTGTGGCAAATGCCTACATAGTAAGTCTTATGCGTCTTCTGATGTTTGATTCTATTCTCTTTGATTATTCAGCTTTCTGCATTTTTTTGTAGCAGATGTTTTCTCTTTCCTAATAAGAAGAGAATCTATTGTCCTCCAGATATTTTTGCGGGCAAAGGATTTTACAAAAGCACCTTATAAACTATAGCTGAAATTGTGACTCTGTCCTAGACAGCAGCTGGAGACCGAGGTGGTGGTGGGGAAGCAAACATACACTCAGCCTGGATGTTAAGTGTATATATTTTATTTATTTTTTTTAGTATTCTTTTTTTCTTCTATGGGGAATGTCAGTACCCAGCAAATGACTGAATACCATTGAAAGCTCCCCTTTTTTAGGCATTGTATTAAAAGATTTCAGGTTTGGGTTTTTCACTTAAAAATAGGAAATTATCACCACAAATATCATTGCCACAAGAATTTTCATTTTGCTGAAAACCTGATCTTCAATTGTATGAAAAATTAAATTTTTCACCCAGCTCCTGCTGCCCAGAGGATTTCCATAGCATGTTACACACAGAACCAGGATGCGTCAATGGCCTCTTCACGGAGACATTCTTTGAATATGATCATAGTAGCCCTTTAATGCTACTTGTGCTTATTTAAACTATCAGAATTGTTACTAATGGCTTTGACCCTGCCCTTCCACCCCCCGAAAGCTGTTGTATGGAGTCAGGCAGAACTGCTGTAGGTGTTAAAGCACTTGTGAATGCAATGTAGAAAGCAAACTTTCTTGTGCTCACTACAGAATTTCTAGTTGAAGTAAAAATATAAATAGCTTTTATTTTCTTTCTCTTCTGCGTTTGTAGATAGAATCATAGAATGGTTAGAGTTGGAAGGGACCTTAAAGATCATCCAGTTCCAAGCCCCCTGTCATGGGGGGGACACCTCTCACTAGACCATGTTGCTCAGAGCCCCATCCAGCCTGGCCTTGAACACCTCCAGGGATCAGGCATCCACAACTTCTCTGGGCAACCTGTTCCAGTGCCTCACCAGTCTAGAGTTGAATGATGCTGGATATTTTTTAAGGCATAATGGTCTGAGTTATTCTTAATGCTGGTGCCAAACATTGTTATCATGGTCTTGAAGATGAAACCCTCTATTTTTTGAGTGTCCAGCCACAGTGAGAGTCCAGAGTGTAAACTGCCCCATAAATTTCAGAGAGGTAGCAATTGCTCTCTAGAACCCAAGTTTTTACCAGATATTTGGACAGCCAAGAAAGTGACAGTTTTTGTGACCGTAAGAGAGTCCCACTGAAAGGTGCTTTATCCAGTGGAAACTAAGACAAAATCTGGTTATAATGAAAACCACCCTGTCTACTAGAGAAATATATTTCAAGTTGAGTGATAATATCCAAACCAACTACTACACTATTTCTTTCTAAAATATTTGAAACAGTGGACCAGAAGATTCAGTTCCTCACCCAACCAGATTTGTTCCACAGTAGCTGTTAACATGACACAAATGCAGAGAAAGAACATTCTGAAAACTAATCAGCTTTCAAATTTGAATACATGGTAGTGGCTTTCTTTACTTTTACAGAATAGCATCTTTTATCTGACTAGTTCAAAGCATTCTTGAAATAATTTATTGCATCTCACCACCCCCTCTCTGAGGCTTTTAAATATTATTTTCCTCATTGCAGAAGATGGAAAAATCAGAAAAATTAAGTTACTTTCATAAGACCACACAGTGAGTCAGAATCAGAGTGAAGAGTAGAAGCCTGAAGTGATAACTTCTGCTCTTCCATTCCAAGTACTGGATTATATAGTTTGCCTGTGACATTCCCTCCAATGAGAGGTAATTGCTTTCTAAGGATCTGCTATAATTCAACCTGGAAGTTACTGGGACAGATGTGTTAATTACTGGGTGAAATTCTGTGACCTAGCTATTCAAAGGGTCAGACTAGATGGTCAGAAAGGTCTTGTCTAGTCTTAAAACATAAGAGTCATTACCACCATACAAACCTATTTGCCCTTTCTCTCCTTCCAAGAAAAATCAGCAGTTAGTTTTTTTAAAAAGCTTGCTATGAAACCACATTTTTCAAATCCAAGGCATATTGTGCCAGAGGTTAGCAAAAATAGCTTCAGAAATCCTGAAAAATTGACAGGTCGAATCAATCAAATCCATTTTTAATTTTATTTTGACAAAAATTCACACTGGGGCTGACAGCTTCTTGTAAAAACAACTTTGCTGACTGCAGTTTGAAACACACATACTATAAAACCTTGGGAACAGGATTTATAATAGAAACCTGGCAGTCTCCTAACTCTACCAGTATTATCGCCATGTGTGACAATAATATATTAGGACCATACTTCAGAGCTCCTTCATTAGATTCTGACATATGGAGGAGAAAGGAGAGCCTGAAAACTAGGGAGGACATAGAGTGCAGCCTCAGCTGTGCATGTTTATCATCTAAATCAAGTGAAGGCTATTTATTGACTTATTGATTCTAATTCAAAATGAGAACTTAATTAAAAGTTTAGTTCATTACTGCACAATTACATGGCCCTCAAGACATTTCCAGGCTAGTAAAGTGCATGCTTAATCATGTGGTATATTGGGAAGGCTGGCTCTTCAGTTGTTATAAATCAGACATTAGTGGTGCCATGCTAATTTACGCCATCTGGGGACAGGGCCTATTAGTTTTCTATGCAGGAGACAGTTGTTATTGTTTTAAATAAGGGAACTACAATGTAATGTTGTCCTTTGCTGAGCAATAGCATATGTTAACTTCCCACCAGAAGGCAAAGTAGTGATGAGAAATTTAATCTCAGTGCCATATACACCACATATATATACCATCCTCAGAACTGAAGTGCTCACAAACAGCATAAAGGACTGCCTGCCAAAATGTTAATACCAGGCCCCAGAGAAGCTGTTCTGCCTTGGAAACGCGCTGTAGTGACTCTGCTAAGAGAGATTGTGGCAAAAATCAAACTTTCCTGCCAATTGCTCTGAAGAACCACAGCACACATGTATCAGAGTGCAGGCAACATCCACACAGATGTGCTGTGCAAGCTCTACCATCCCTTCTGGTTCTCAGCCTCACAGGGCTGCACCTACACCTCACAGCTTGTCATGCTTCTTCCCCTCTGCACAGCTAGTGGAATAGTTTGTTTATGTAAATTTGTCTTCCGAGACTGAGGTTCTTTGAATGCAGCAAATTTAGGATTTGTCCTTGCGGAGAACCGAAGCCCTGGCTATATTTGCATTCACATAACACAGCGTGCCAGGGATCTAATCTTGAGCATTTTTACATGTTTACATATTTTTTGAGCATTTTTACATATTTACAAATGGTCAGAACTTGCAGTCTGGGAATGAAATTGTGAAAGACTTTCACACACAGGCATGAGGCATATAAGGCATAGAGCATCTGAAGGCAACTTAGGCCGTTCATGAAGACACACATTGTTTATCTTCAGTGACAAGTTCATGTACTAAAAAAGAAGCTTGGCAAAACCACACAGAATTATACTACTCAGTGTGATCCACAGTAAGAGTCTGAAGTCTTCACTTCACCTGGCACCTTTATTCAGCTAATGCTTCCTATCTCTGAGCCTCCTAAAAAGAATTAGGGGAGGCAATTTCTATATATGCTCATATTTTAGACTCTTGGCATAGGACTTTTAGTAGTAATGTTGAGTGGGCTAATGTCAAGGAACACAAATAAATATTGCTGCACTTCTGACCTTAGGGACTAAAAGATTTTTCAGCTTATATAAGTACTGTACTGAGACTGACTTCAACACAAGTCAAACACGAGCAAGGAACCAGGCATAGAAACAGTTTGCAGTCAAATCTTTGTTAGCTACGGGGCTTTTATTTAGCTAGCAGGGCAGCAGGTGTGGGGTGACTGAACAGCAAAGATTATACCTGTTCAATCTGAAGCAAGTAAAGGACAGAGGCAAATGAGTGCAGAAGGACACCAGACACAGCCAGGAAGCTGCATTCATGCGTCTGTCACCCAGCAAAAATGAAGTGTGTTCTTCAGGCAGGTACACATGGGCTCATGTGACTTGTGTGGTGGTGGCAACAGAGCCAGACAAGCGAAGCCTTAAGTGACAGGGCTTTTGAAAACTGCTACGTCTGTAGGCCAAGGAGTATCCGTGTAAGGAATCGATTGCGGGAACAGGCATTTTAATAGCTGCACAGTAGGTGCACCTGCTACTACTCAATGTTCAACCAAATAGTATTTTCCAATTATTGATTGAGCACATCCCAGAGCTGCTGAGGAGCTGCTTTTCCATAATGCCAGATGATGTGTGCGTCTGCTCTTCTCTGTTGTCTTGGACATTTCTGGAGCAAGAAGACATAGACTAAGATGGCCTCTGCTATGCTTGGTTGCAGTATCTCCAGCTGGCAAGAACCCACGTTTTATCCATTACAATTAGATTAATGGTTTATGCCTTTCTAGCACTCAGAGCTCTGAGCCATCACACTGAGTTTGTAGCAATAGCTGCATGAAACATCCTGCTGTCTCAGATCCCACTTACTGTTGCACTAACTGTTTTTTCTCTCCCCGCTTGTGCTTTCTCCTAGGGTCCGTTTTGATAGGTTGAGATCAAGCAGCCTTTTTGTGTGTGGCCAGTATATATCACTGGAATGGACAGGGTCATAAGTAAGGATAAAAGAGTTTGCCTTGCAGCCATGGTCTGGGCCATAGCTTGTAAACTGGAGTAATTTTCCTTTTTCTTCTTTGCTTCTGGTATGTCTGTCTGTTTTTTCCATTCAAGGAAAAAAATAAAAATATTTTTGTCTAGTTCCCTGGTAGAACTTTTGGCATCTGAGAGAGAGTTTCTCTGACACCTTATGAATCCCACCAAAGCCTGAAATAGAGCAGTTCAGGGCTGGCAGAGCTCTTTATAAAACTGCCATCAGTAGGCATGTTAATGGAACAATGCAACCAAGCAGTTCATCGCTGCTTTTCAGGCTTGCAGGAACTGCTATGACGGGGAAGAGCTCATGCTAGATAAATTTTACATTGATTTTGGATGTAGTCCTAATAGTTGAGGGTAACTGAACATTACAACAATAGACGAAGGGGGCAGCATGATTGACATCACTTGGAGTCTTTAAGAGGCAGTTTGGATATCTTTCTAAAAGATATTCTTTCAAACTGGCTTTGGCATGAATGGACCCTTCTGGCCAAGGAATCTGTCCAGAATGTATCATTCATTCAGCTCTTTCCTTCATATGTAACAGGCAGAATAAGTCCTCAGCTTGATCATCATTTGCATAAAGATAATGGTTGTAATAAAAGCCTGTGCTTCAGGGGTTTAGCTGGGTAACCACTGGGGTCAAGAAAGATTTTTTTTCTTCCACTATACAATTAGCCAGATGTACTCTGGGTTAATGTTTGCTTAGTTCCTCTGAAGAACTGGAAATTGGCCATGCCTAGAGACCAACTCCTCCCTGGTGAACCTTGCAGCGGCCCAGGGTTACACTGAGACTCCTCTCTCCAGAACCCAGGGGAAACAGTTTGCTCATTTGCTCAGACCTCAGAGCACGTCCTGCAGCATGAGAGCATGGCTAGCTGAGTGTACCTCACCACACAATCCCTCATCTCCAAACAATCTCCCAGGTACCTGAGAGGATTTGGAAATGTAACAACCTGTGATAGAGATTAGAGTAACTCCTTTATTTCTAGGCTTTTCTGCTTGCAACACCACTTCTGGAGTTGTAACTCCCTTTCTGTGCTCGTAACAGTATTTAGGGAAGACAATACCAAGAAGTTCCAAGATGGGAATAGCTACATGAGCTATTCAGTACTTTTTTAAAGCCTTCACCTCTGCTGCTGCATTTGTATAGCCTGTGGAGGCGTAGCCGCCTCTACCCTCCCACCCCTGTCACCTTCAAGCCCTCTGATAGAGGGGCTGCAGGTGTGCAAGCCCAAGCACACCAGGGAGAGTCTGCAGGAGCTTGGGGAGGTGAGTGGCTCCAACTGCTTCCTGGGTATTAACACCCAGCTGGAAATGCTTAGGTAGGCTGTCTGCAAGAGGTTGCAAAGCAGCCTTGTTGGGAGAAGGAGGTAAAGCCTACTGTGTTGTGCTTGGACTTGGGAACATTTTTTTTTTTTTTTTGGAGTGGTGAAGGCAAACTGAAACTGGAAGAGAAGATCAGAGGTAAAGGTAACCTGCTAGTCTTGTGCTCGCTCTCAAGGTTGCTGTGCCTTTCAGGCATCTAAATTGTGTGTTAATCCACATTTACAACATGTTTGTGTCAGATTAATTCCTACTTTTTGGGGACTAAAAACTATCTGTATTATGCAGATTCTTAGAGAAATAATCATCTTTGGGTTGAATGTTACCTATGTAAGTAAATAGGTAAGTATAAAGACCTGTACCTGAGTATCTACAGCAACAGATCCTCAGGCAACACAAAATAGATTTGATCCTTCTTTCCTAACCTCCAGTAATTTTAATGGAGCAGGAAGAAGCCTAATGAGATTTGCCAGGAGGCATTACTGGGACCTGGTGGCTGTGGCAGCTGAAAGCTGCCTAAAACGTGCAACTGTTCATATGCTGCAGAGCGCTTGGGTTGAGTCATTGGCCTTTTGCTGTGGTTCCTTTGGCAGTAAAATTTCTGTCTTTGCAACAAAGTAGTTGCAGTGATTTAATAGAAATCCGTTTTCTAATACAGAGCTCCTGCAGCTCAGGAACGGGTCCTGATCCTGCAGGCTGCGATTGTACCCATTTTCATTATTGTAAACAATTGTTCTTAGTGGAGTTGCTCACAGGAGTGCATCTGCTGTAAATCTTGTCTAGTGTTGGGAAGTTTTGCTTTCAAACATATTTTTTTTTTTACTCAAAGCGTGACTTCCTGTGGCTACTGTACTGCACAGGTTTGACTATTAATAGACTTTGGACCATAAGCTAATTCTTTTCACTTAGTACACAGTAGCTTTTCTCCTCTTGCTTTGTTAGGAACTTCCATGAAGATGGATCTTAATGCTATTTTTAGTTGTTGAAATCAAGGCGAGGGGAATATTCATAGTATATCTAAATTCATAGAGCAACTCCTTGGCACAGAAAAAGATCTGATTCGCAGTCTTCTTCTCTTGCTGCTACACAATGCTAACAGAAACACGGTAGAAACAGGAGTTATTTTATGTGTAGCCCAAAATCTGTCTTGTGAAGAGTGGGAAAGCATCAAGTTTCTTAGAACTGAGTGCCACAAGATGAATACCTACTCTAAGGAACTTCCTTTCAATCCATTCTGTCAGTATTTTCATGTGTTCTTATGCTATGTATTTAGGCAGAGTGCTGGTTTTTCACCAGTACTCCCAAGCAGAGCTGGATTTGTCATGTTAGAAGTGTATAAAGTTTTCCTCCTGCCCCCCCACCTTGGTGTATTTTTGTTTTCTTTTTGGCATTACTAGTAGAGCTGCCTCAGAATTATCAAAATCTAAGTAAAAAGTTTTTCAGAAAAAAATCTGCCAAATACTGCTTGTTTTCAACCCTCCTGCAGAGTACTAAAGGTCAATGGAATTTCTTTTCACTAACAAAGTTCATAAAGTCTAATTGTACTTAGAATTTTTGGATGTCTTTCCAGCTTTTTATCACCCCTACTGGACCCAGATTTTTGTGCTGTTTGATGTTTTTTTTTTCTTTGCAGCACCTGATTTACCCTTAAACCTGCTTTCTCTAGAACTTTTTCACCGTTCAGTGACTCTGGAGTGTAGATTTTTCCCTTCCTTTTTGAACCAAACTGATATTCTGGTTACAAGGCAATTTTCTTAGAATGCCAGAAATTCAAATGCTCATTGATTCTTGGTCCTGTCTTGCCTAGTGAAACTGTTATGTTGTCAGTGACATTGCAGTGCATGACACCAGTACAAACATTTGCTCATCAGCAGCCAATATGCTAGTTTGGGGATCATAAACTACCTTTTCCAAGCCTTACAAAAAATAGGAATTTTAGTTTAGGATATATTGACTGCTAAATATCAAGTGTTACTTTTAAAACAAAATCAGAGATGTTTAGCATTACACTGGTTGTAATAGCTTTATCTCAAAATACTTAAGTTAGGATACAATCTAAAGAGAAAAAAAATTACTTTTTTTCAGGCATTATTATAATTTTCTTTAGTGAACTGTATTGATCTCAAAAATTTTAATCAGAGTTGCTGCTACTACTTTCTGCATGGTTTGCCCACTATCTAACTAGTGTTGCAATCATCTGTAAACACAGGGGACATTTAGAGTTAATAAAAGGAAAATGTTGAAGCTTTGATCAGAGGAAAAGCAGGAGGGGGTGGGCTTTGTTTTTTAATTTCTTCTTCGTGATTTTACAGTTTATTAGCACCAGGTTAAACAAGCTAATGGGTTCAAATTATAACAAAATAATTGCAGTGGTTTATAGAGCCACTATGAAATAACACCCCCTCCCCTTTTTAACCTTTCATCTTAGTCTCATTCTTATCTGTGGACTGCCCCTTTGCCCTCCTCTTCCACTTTGCCTGAAAAATAAGCAGTAAATACAGTTATGCCTGTATGCACTTCTAGGTTTTTTTTAATACATCCCCAGAGGAAAGTGAATAAATAAACATACATTTTTCGATAGTTGTAGAGCATTTGTTTAACATTAGCTAACTCCTCAATAACTAGCAGAAGATTATACACGCAAATCTAATTTTCTTGCTAACTTAAGCCTCTCTTGGGAACCTTGGTGGCTGCCTGCAAACATTTTCTTTGAATCACCAGTATCAGCAAAGATGCATTATGTTTCTAAAAGTATATAATGTAAGAAGTGAATTAAAAAATGGAAGAAGATTTAGAAAGTAGGAGGAGATGGAAAAGGGAAGTACTATAAAGGGAAGGGCACCTATAAAGACAGAGGGGTCTAAGCCTTTTACAATAGAGGCAGTCTGAAATAACCATGGTTTCTTCTTTGAATCATGAGAATAGCTATTTTCTTGTTTAAAAGCTTAAAGAGCTATTAAGTTGGGCAAATCACTGGTAAAACAGCTGGAAATGTAAATAGCAATTTAAACAGTCCATTGCCCCTCAATCCAAATGTGGAATGTGCAGATCTACTTCAAAAAAGTTCTTCTGGTTTTATTATATTGTCAACGGTAAGAGGATTGAGTAGGCACCCTTTCTCCGTGGGCTGAATGGAGACGGTGTGCTTTATTTAGAAAATCCAAGGTTTTTTTTCCTTTTCTCATTTTTCTCCTTTTTTCCTTTTTCGCCCCTTTTTCCTTCCTACCTTATCTCAATTTTTTTCATTTTTTTCTTTCTTTTTTCTTCTTTCTTTCTTTCTTTTTTTTTTTTTGCAAGTGAGCAGACGGGTCTCTAATTTTCACACCATTCTCCCTTAGAGACCTCCTTCAATTGCACCATTCTTTCATTATGTGGAACTAATGAAGTGCTCTGCAACCTTTAGGTCTCCAAAGAATCCATTGCTCTAGGAATATAGTCCTTAAATAAAACATGTTTCATTGGCTGACTTCAAAACACTATTCTTATGGGGGGGAGGAGGGGGGATAAATAATTGGCCTGGAATCACTGTGTGAAAAAAGAAGAAATTACATCGGACAATGCTTTTAATTTATAGTTACAGTCAAAGGATACATTCAGCAATGGCAGTTTTGGTTCTTATTCCTAGTAAGTTGCCAAAATTGGAATATAATTTTTGAAGTCCTGAATGACAAATCTTTTTATGACTATTGTCTTTTCAGTGCCTGTGTTCTATTGAGTAACAAACGGGTTTTGCGATGTAAAAAATAATGCAATGCCAGATCAATAAGTAATAATTCAGCAGCTGAGTTTGAAGGCTGGCTGCCTTGGGTGTCTTAAGAATAACACCTCACATTTTATACATTGCTTTTCATCTTCAAAGTACCCTCCAAACACTAACTCAGTCATGTGGCTTGTTTATTCAGTCTGTGAAAGCATAGATTTATATTATCCATGATGTATTAGATGCTTTATTCTCCCATGAATATTTGTGGGTATGAATGCAACTTATTTTCGTTTGCCATTATGGACCTTGTAGAACACAGCTATTTCAAATTTGTCAAAGTCTCTTCCTAAGCAATGTCTGCCCTCTGGCATTTTTAATTGATTTGCCTTTCTTCTCTAAAGCTTTTAATTGGTCTGAGCCCTGTTTTCCTTCCCCTGTCCTGAAATCAGTATCCTTACAACCAAAATGTGCTCTCTCATAATATCTTTGTCTGCAAAACCGGCTTTTAAATTAAAAAAAAAAAAAAAGGGGGGGGGCGGGGCAGGGAGGGGAGAGGCACAGACGACAGGGGGAATATAAAGCTATAGTTCAACATCAGATTGCTTTTATATTCAGTTTGTATCTGAACCCAGCAAAGAAATGTAAACATTTCATTTTTTATTAGTATTCATTTCCTTTAGCATTGCTTATCTTTTGCTTAATTTTATTTAGTGCTTGATCTAATTTGTAGCATATTGGATTTTGGCTTTGGTAAACTGAAATAACACTATCAGCATGATTATTGTTATAGTACTGGCATGAGAGATTTGCTGGCTTAATTTCAGTGAAAACTAGAACAAACTGTAATGTCTGTCTTTGTCTGTAAAACAATTTATATTTATAGAAACTGTTGTAATCATCTATTTTTGAGTGAAAGGATTTCTTGGAGCATAACTATTCTACAAAACCCAGGACTTATCCCAAATTTCTAGTCTAAAAATAATGTATTTAAGCTCCATTGAACAGATTAGAAAACAAAACAGTGCTTAATGGATGTGGAGCTTTAGTTTTTGGGTGGCTACGGATAAGTTACAGTCTTTAATTAGCTTCCACTGTATCTTGGTAGGACAGCACACTGTGCTTTGCAGTACCAAAGACTGTGGAGCAAGAGTCAAGAATATGGACTAAGTTTTGCCAAGGTCATTAGTAGAACTGGTTGCCTAATTGTGGACCTTTTTGAGTGGCTTTATTTCAAATATGCATGGAACTTGCAGTCACTGCATTAAGCCGCCTTGAGTTGTTTAATGGAGACACCTGAAATCCCTTTGAAAGTCTCAACTCCGACTCTATTTCTGGGTTTCCAAACTTCCCATGTGAACCTGGGGAGAAAAAATTAACCTCTCTGTATGTTCTTTCCCTTATCTTTCATAGGGGAGAATAATACTCCTCTTTTCTGTGTTATGAGACCTAATTCATGAATATTTATTGAGGTCTTTGTGCAGAAGAGAGTTGTACAATACTGGCCCCATCATAAATAATTTTTGAAATTGTGAATTGGAAACCTGCTGGAGTTTCTATAGCTGGTATAGGAGTCATTCTTGAGCTGTATCCCATCCGTTCCTTGTGTGGAGTAATGTTTATGTAACTTTAGTAGGTAGAGAGAAAATCCTATTGTGCTTTCTTCCCAAAACAGTGTATGCAGTCCCAGGCTCACAAGCTGTGGCTGGTAAGCAATGGGAGCACAAGGCCTGGAACATCTGACTTATAACGAAAGGCTGAGGGACTTAGGTCTTCTTAGTCTGGAGAAGAAAAGACTGAAGGGGGATCTGATCAATGCCTATAAATACTTAAAGGGTGGGTGTCAGGAGGATGGGGCCAGTCTTTTGTCAATGGTGCCCAGTGACAGGACAAGAGGTAACGGACACAAACTTGAACATAAGAAGTTCCAACTAAACATGGGGAGGAACTTCTTTACTTTGAGCGTGGCAGAGCCCTGGAACAGGCTGCCCAGGGAGGTGGTGGAGTCTCTGTCTCCGGAGACATTTAAAACCCGCCTGGACATGTTCCTGTGCAACCTGCTCTAGGTGGACCTGCTTTGGCAGGAGGGGTGGATTAGATGATCTCCAGAGGTCCCTTCCAACCCCATATCATTCTGTGATTCTGTGATGTACAGATGACTCTGCCTGGCACAGCTGGCAGCTTTTGCAGTTGTCACCCAACCACTCGGGGTATCCTTCCACTACAGATACAGTTGTGCGCTGTACTAGATCTCCATGGTGTTTGACTTGAACTAGGACACACAGCACGAGCTTCCCACAGGGCTGACACTACTGTTTTGCACTCTGCAGAGTTGTTCATCCTGCTGTTTACATCTGGCAGGGTTTGCACACCCTTGGCGCAAACTTGAGTGCAGAACCGAAGGCAGAATAAAGCCAGTAGAAAGCTCTACATTACTCTGAGTTGTTGGGTTGGACATGCAGATGTAGAAAGCAGATGAGAATTGAGACCCTGCTTGAATGTTTAATCACGTGCTAGCTGGAGACAAAACCTACAGGGGAAAGCTGTAGAAGGTAGATATTGCCATGTTCAGTGTCAGGTCAATAAACACTAATATGTATATTAAGTTATATGTTTCTAGGTATAAAGAGAGAAACCTGAGATGCGATGTTTTAAACGGGTTCAGAACATCAACAGGATCTTACATGTGCTATCTGCAGTCACAGTCTTGACCCAGGCAGATATCTACCTATACCTAATCTGGCCTTTCTGGTGTCCAAGGATTCTTTACATTCACTTGGAAATTGGTGGGACGAGAACTGATTTTGCTTTTCTATAATTCTACAGTACGTATTTGATTGAAATCAATTCCAAATTATTTTAGATGTGCAATTAAAGCCTGATCTGTTTAAGTATGATGAGAATTTATCTGGGAGCTCTTAAGCAGTCAGTAGCTTCTGCTTCTTGTATTTTCATTTAGTGATAGTATGCATTTTTCCTGATTTTTTTTCCAAGCTTTCTGAGCACACCTTTGTGAAACAATCCTACCATCCTGTTCTCTTCTGTAAACTACTTTCATTGTAATTTAGTATACCTGCGTTAATCCAGTCCATCTCTAGTGACATAATAATACTAACAAACTGCAACATTGTTAATGGGTCTACACTGTGCATTTCATATAATTTGAAAAGAGAAGCAGTAAGCATAGGAGACCAAATCCTGCTGTGTATTCATACAGCTATGCCCATTCAGTTGAACAGGGTAATATGCAGGATTAAGGTGAGTGGAATTTTACCCTTTCTATATCAAGGCCTCCTGAGGATGCTGCATTTAATTCTATTTGATAATCTTCTCCTTTATTTGCCATTTCACACCACCTGAAACTGCAGCTGCCTGTCAGGAATTGAGTTAGTCTGAGCTTTCAGCTATCTCATAGGTAGCTTAGCAGACTGAAGCATTGGCTCCTCTGGAGAGCCCTTAGGGAGAAGAACTCATTTAGCAGAAAATGATAATTGGGTTTTCCAAATGATTCTGGAATTGCCACTGTATATTTGGATAGGATGATGTATTTTAAAAGCCTCTGCAAGTGTGTAACTGAGCAGGCTGTGCTTTTAAGGATGAAGTAGGCTACTATGCTACCCTCGTTCCTGGTTCCTTTAAAGCTGATTACTGGGAAAACGTAGAAGTGTGAGATAAGCGTTCTACCATAGAGAAGCAGCAAGCTTTCAGAATGAGGGGTTTGGGGAGGAATGTTTACTTTCTACGCTGGAGAAGCATCACTGCTGAGTCCTTCACAGCAGTACTGGGGAAAAGGGGCTGGCATCTGTATGAGTGTGGCCATAGGCTCCCTGACAGCAACTGGAATTACACCTGCAGTCAGAATAGGACTCCAAAGGAAAATCCTGGGACTTAGGGAAAATGTGGTAGAAGGAATGAAGATTTTTCGACCTTTTGTTTTGATAAACTCTCTGAAGAACTGCAAATATCAACACCCATGGGTCTGTAGACTTTGTTTTTGTTAAGAAGGGAAAGGAATTGGTTGATGTTGTAGAAAAATGAGGCAAAGATTTGAGCTTAGGTTTTTTCTCTGATACCTTCTTTGTTGGAAGTTTCTCTTAAACCACAATATCATGCTTGTTTTGTTCCATCAGATTTGTCTGATGTGTTGAGAAGCGCAGCATGAGTCTACTCAAAACACGCTCTTTGCCTTTTGCTGCATAGTTCTATGGGAACTGAGTTTTACTTGTATTATGCCTATTAAAAGCCTAAAAACACAACTGTATTCATAGGTCTTGTTTTTCATTTACTTAGGTAGTCTTTCTGACGAAAACATGCTCACGTTCCCGGGGTAATTCTCATAATAGTGCTCAGCATCAACATTTTAAGTGTTTGAATATCTAAAAATGTAGCGAATACGTGTTATCCTTCCATAATAGAATCTGTTCAGTATTCTTAAACAATACTCTGGTAGTTAAAGAAGCCTATTCCAGGATTTTAAAGATCCTGTTGTGAGATAAGACAGTGTTGTTTTTCTTCTCTCTTAAAAGACACTGAGGAAAATCATCTTCTCCCTGCTTTGAACACTTCTGTGTTCAGAAGCACTATTCTGCTTACTGGGAAGTAGTTTAAATTTATCTGTCGTATTCTCAGCTAATCTGAGCATAGCTAGAGATGGCAACAGAGTTGCTTACTGCAGGACTATAGGAGATAGGACATTGCTTGTTCTCATATTGAACCTTTGACTGTCTTGTGGTACTGCTCTGCTAGTCATTTTCCATCAGTCGAACACCTGCTTCAAGACTTTAGGCCCAACTTTCTGCTGCCATCTACCTGATACTCACTCCTCTTTCCAGGTGACAGCTGGAGTATTTTACATTAATTTGTCACAGCTGAAGAGGCCTAGGCTACAGTCAAAGCAGAGGAGATCCCTGATCAAAGCTGTGTTGGATGAACAGAATAACTGCATTAAAATGTATTTAATTACAGTACAAAGAATTGCATGTCTTTATATTTCAATATAGGCATGTACTTCAGAATAAAACTCTATTTGGTCAACACAGGTTTTGTCTAGGATAAAAGTTATTATTGGTAATAGACCAGACTTACTGGATAAAGTCGGGAGTTGATCCAAAGCACCTCTTTAGCAACTTACTTCTTGCTTAAGATGAAGTTTATATGGTATTGGGCTCTTACACTGTGAATTATGTGCAATAGAAATTGCAGCTAAACAAGGGGATAATTACACATATACACTTCCACTAAAATAAGCAAATTGGTTTTAGGAAATCTGTACGCCAATTTCCACCACCATATAGCTCCCCCCTACATAGGTGGCTAGGACTTGGGTTGGTAAAGGGACTGATGCCCTGACCTAGTCCTTGATCCTTTGGATGTTTTTGATGGAAGCGTTTTTCTCCCTGCAGTAAATTGAACAGATGCTGCCATATAAAATTATCTAACTTTCAACTGCATTGGACCCTCTTCATATCATGGCAAATTAAAGGGAAAGTCTTGAGAGTAGCTTTGGTGTTGTGGGTCTTCCTGAAGAATGCAGAATTTCAAACTGGTAATCAAACAAATCTCACTCTAGCCTTCAGTCGCAGGATGGGTAGGTGGGGAAGGAGGAAAACTGCAGAAGCAATGCATTACAGTTATTTTTCTTTCCCACCTGCATGAAGGTGTCATGAGAATCAACCTTAAATTGTTTGTGGGATTGTGGAGTCAGGAATAACTTTGATTAAAGAACTTTTGTTGGAATTTTCCTAGAGTCTTGTTGGTGCTGTTCATGTTTAAACTGAAACATTTTGAGTTCAGGAAAGCTCCTAAAAGAACTGATGCAGGGGTTTTACAGGATCCTCCCATGACTTGGCAAGATGTCCTGCCAACTCGCGCACTGCTGCAGTTGAAATTTGCAGCCTCTGGGAAATCTTGGGGCTTTCTGGGAGTGGGTTGTTGGTTTTTCTGGGTTTTGTTTGGTTTGGGTTTTTTTTTGCAGGGGAGGGGGAGAGAGAGGAGGCAGGGCTCTGAACTGGAATAAAATAAAATTTCACAATATTAAGTCCTTTGTGAAGCGGAATCAGCTTTTTCCTCTGAACTGCTGTTGTGGTATGTTCTACAGAGCAGAGGGGACTGTCCATGTGGATTAGAGCCATGTTACTCCCCACATCTGGTTTTGAGCTAAGCTGAAGGATAAAGGGACTGTGAGTAGAGGCCGTGGCCACTTCTCTTTATCTTGCAATATACGAATCTGAGCCTGTTGAGACAATCTTTGTGGAAGTCTATATGCAAGAATAGTTCTGCTGATGAATATGTACATGCTTCAGTGTTCCTTGCATGTTCAGGGCCCTGATTAGACAGGGAAAGCACACAGATAAGTGACTGCAGATCGTGGGTAAGAAAGGGAAGAACAGAAAGTGCTTCTCCTTGAGTGCCCTAATCAGGGCTTTGAAGAAGAAATCAGAACCAGCTGTAGCCATTCTTGAAGGACGAGTTCACTTTAAAAAGACTGATCATAAAATGTCTCCTAAAACAACCCAAAAGCTTTCTTGTCTGTTGGGTTACTGTAATTCTTGTCCTGTGCAGTCAGGGCAGTTAATGACTATCCAGGATTTAAGACTGGAAATGACTGGCATAGGCCTGAAATACCCAAGACAGTACTTTTCTCTGAGTTGCTTGATCATTTTAAAGTGTGCAAACCTGGGTGTTCAAGAGGACAGCATGTTAAACCAGCAGCAATACAACGTATTTCTTTGCAATCACAATTATCAGTGAAATTCATTTTGAGAGTAACTGAGCTGCCAATGATAAGAATACAATGGTAAGCACTCTGTACCAGATCAGAACTTGTACTAGCATAAAGTCACTATTTTGAAGGTTTCTGTGGAGGAGTCATTGAGTTAAAAATTCTGGTCCTACTCTGGTCTAAAGTTAGTGGATAGACAAAGAGTAATAGTATCCTGCTTACTTCATCCCCTTTGTAGTCAGGATAGGATTTGATGCTGACATTTTAGCACCTCCTACATCTTTCTGTGAAGTTCAGGTAAATGCACTGTGGCTTAGCTTTCATCAGCTGGTGTGTTTTTTAAGTGGGAGGGTGTTCTCACCATCCATTCTCTTGCTCTATAACATCTGCTGGCATCGACAACTGAACGTTCAGCTACTGTTTCCCTGGCCTTCCTTTTTTTTTTTTTTTTTGTTTTTTTTTGATGGTTTTTTTTTGCCTTGATATTTCCCTTCTGGCTCTCTTATGCCTTCACTTCCTAAAACCAAATCATCTCCTTGTGAACAAACAAACAGGACTTTAAGAAAGGTATCCTTTTCAGCTGCATGTTTCCACAGGTCCTTGTCCTCTTCTTCCACCTGCTGTGGTGTTATCTCATAACAGGTAGTACATACAGTCTTACTCTGTGCAACTTCTTCTGCAGCCATTATAGTTATCCCTTATTCATTCTAAGGGAGACTGCTGTAACCAGTCTCCCATATAACATGTGTCATGAAGTTTTACCCAGCTCTTTATGCATTGTCATCATTCACCTGTTTGAGATGTAACCTTCATCTTGGCAAAATATGCCTTTTACCATGATGGAGTGAGTACCAGTAATGGAGGACCTACTATACTTTTCTCTTTGTGGCGATGGTGGTATGTTCCAGCTCTTCATTAATATTATCATCTTTCCCTCTCAGTGGTTACAATCCAAGCAGGAAGAAAAAAAATTAATCTCAATTAGTCTTTCTACTAATGTTTTTTTTCCCCACTCTCTCTAGCTGCTAAAGCATTTTTCTGAACGGTAAACCGTTCATAAGATAGGTAAGGGGTACTTACTACTATGTAATTCTCCATCCCCTCCAAGACAAAAAAAAAAAATCATCCTCAGACACCGAATTTTCTTGTGCAGAACTTTCATTATGGACTATGGTGGATTTTTTTTTTCTTTTCTCCCAAGTACAAGGACGAATCAAGGACAAATTACTTCAGCTGCATGCTGCTACTTAACTTCTGGGGAATTTAAGTGCTCTATTTTCCTGCAAAGAAGGAATATAGCATTGAGCATGTGGTGCTATGCTCACTGTCCATCGCCATATAACTACTGTCCATCGCCAATAGTTTCAAAAGCTTCCCCTAAGTACATATAAAAATGCAAAATAGTGTATATTTTTTGGAAGAGCTGGTTTTACATTGTTCCTTTTTTCCTAATGGAAAAGGTTTAAGTAAAGTTTGGAGATACACACACACACAGAGCCCAGGGTTCAAAATATATATGCTCCCTGCACAAATTCTGGCACATGGCCTCCTTGTCCCCTATCCAAGGGAGCCAGGATTCACTCGGTCCTTTATACTACACTTCATGGAAAGGGAAGAACTGAAGTTAAATAAAAGGATTCTCCTATCAAGGTTTATATGTCTCACTGGCCTCATAAAAGCCTTAACTGGGGAGACTGACAAAATAAGTTTACTATGTTATTTTGTAAGGTGCTTTATTAATACAGTGATAGACAGGCCCAGCTACAGTGGGGTTGCCTTGTAAATGAGCAAGATGGACAGAGGGAAGAAACAGAAATAAAGAGGTACAACAATTTTCTCATGTTTGTGTAACCTGTCCAGTGACTGCTCTGATTCCTAGCCCTGTCTATAGCTTGCGTTGCCTCCTGAGGCAGTGGTGATCCCAATATGCAGGTGTTCATAAATAGCAAACAGGAAAACTAAATAATTCTGCAGATGCTGTTCTGTCTTCTCAAAGTATTTTTGGAATGGTGCGTGTCCGTGGTAGAAGGTGTTCTGAAGGAGAAGCTACTGTTATGCAGACATGCTTCTAATTTATGCCCTTGGCCTTCCTGGTACACAGGTGTTCATGGACCTTCTACTCTGTGAAAAGAAGAGTCGTAATAAAGCGTATCTATTATTATTTTATTGTAATATTCCCCAAAAGCTTTAAAGACACTGATATGGAAGAACATTAGAAGCCCATCTAAGCTGTTGCGCTGCCCAAAGGTTTTCAGGCAGAGCTCAAATACATTGCTAGACAGAGCTTTAACAACGGTGGTGGCTCCCAGGCTAGGTCCTCTCCACCTTCGATGTGGGTAGCTTACCCCAGTTATACAGAGCAGACTTATGGTCGTGAATCTGGCTCTTGGCTTCCACATTGGAAGAAGCTGCTTGGTCGTTACTTCTAATATTAAATTTTTCATGGAAGCATCTGTGCAATTGACCTAGTGTAGTGACAGGACAAGGGGCAACGGTTTTAATTGGAAGAAGGGAGATTTAGATTAGATACCAGAAAGAAATTCTTTACTGTGAGGGTGGTGAGGCACTGGAACAGGTTGCCCAGGGAAGCTGTGACTGCCTCATCCCTGGAAGTATTCAAGGCCAGGCTGGATGGGGCTTTGAGCAACCTGGTCTGGTGGGAGGTGTCCCTGCACATGGCAGGGGGGTTGGAACTCAGTGATCTCTAAGGTCCCTTCCAACTCTAACCATTTGATGTTTCTATGTTAGATGATGATAAACAAGCACAGAAGCGTAATTACAAGCGAAGAGGTAGAAGTCCACAAGGATTTCTTTTCTAAGATGTGGCCCTTAGCAAGGAAAAACTGCTAAAAAGACCCTTATGTAAATATTCAGCCTGGCACTGAATATTCCAACCTAGGCAATTCTATGATTCTATGATCCTGACTCTTAAATCAGGCCTTCTTTTGATAAACACTGTACTGTTGTATTTCCTCACGTTCATCAGTCAGGATCTCGGTTAAAAAAAAAAAAGCAAGCTTGCTAGAAGTTAGACACCTGATATGGTGGGTCTTCTGCTTTCTTGGAGTGTACAAGAGCATAGATTGTGTGATATTTGGATCAAGGTAACTGCCTTTCCTGAGTGCTATATAGTGTTAGTACTGTACAGATTATAAATGCATAGAATCAGGGAAGATAAAAAGCACAAGTGTACTGATTTCTGTGAGAGTAACTTAACAAATGTAGGTAACATGACATTTATAATACATGATAGAGAGCAAGTCACCAAGGCAATTGGAGTATTTTGTTGGTTTAGCAAACCTTTTTATTACACTGTGACTTTTAAAAAGTTAAGGTAGTTAATTTTTAGAAATTTCTAGTGAATTCCTTGACAGAAAATAAAATTTATGGACAATTTGTCCCATAATGGTAGCACAATTTCATGAAATGGAATGACATGGCCAATTACAAAATATTTTTTTAAAGGTAGTAAGAAGCCTTAGCCTTTCCACTTAGGACAAAACTCATACTTGCAAAGTCTTTGAAAAGAAAAGCCTTTCCAGAAAGATTGGCATGTGGTGTTAACAAGGTAAAGATCACTCTACCAGCGGGTATAATTACTGAGATGATGGTCTCTCTGCTACAGCATGCCATAAAACTCACTAGGTGGAGCTCTAAGGTACCAGGTAATCCCTCTGGGGACCTACATGGAAGAAACGCTCAGTGTATCCATGGGAAGACTCGAGCATGGAATTCAAAACCGCACCTCTAAGGGGCTGGAATTAAAATAATAATACCCCTGCCCCACTCCTAAAGGCTTAAGGTCGGGAATGCCCAAAGCAGAGGTGTAAACATTCAGAAAGCAAACAGTTTTTGGGCCGTGCACTAGTTATTTAGTTTTATGAAGGAAAAAGATAGTGGCATGTACTTTTACTAACCCAGCAGCTGGGCTGAGTGACTTTTCTTATGTTTCCTTCCTATCTCTTCAGGCTTAAAGATACTCTCTGGGCAAGTGTATTGTACTGAAACCTGCATACATCTGAGGAACTTGGCGGAAAGGGGCATCTAAGGCTATGGCGGGGTGTATTTATTATCTGGGTGACAAGTGGATGTCGCCCACAATGGACAGCCCTGTGGGGGAATTAGGAGAAGCTAAAGTGGCAAAGCGTTTCAGTGTGCGTGGGGGTGGCTCGGAAAGAAACAAGGTGTAAAGCGAATAGGGGTGCAAAGGCATAACAAGGGCTGTCTGCCAGCTGGTTTGGACCTTTGAAAAACAACGTGAGACCTCGGGGTCACAAAATTTGCCTCTGAGGGGGGTTAAATTTCTCATGTTTAGGTTTAAAACCGAAAGACTTTCTCCTTTCAGGGGTGGTGGTGAGGATGACACTCATAAAAACATGCCTGCAGCTGGGGCAGGTTACAGCCTCCCTGATGATTTTGGGGGAGAGTGTCTAGGCCAGGGCCCCAGGGGTCACCTGGGGAGCCGGGGCTGCCTCGAGTGCAGCGGGGCTGGGAGGAGCGAGGCTAGGGGAAGGCCGGCTGCCCCCAAAACGCCGGAGAAAGCCAGCGGCTGGTAATGGCCCGAGGCGAGTGGGAACCCTAACGGCAGGAGTGAGGCGAGGATAAGAGAGGAAGGCGGCGGGGGGGGGCACACATCCAAAAAAAAAAAAAAAAGAAGTTTTCTTTTAGCCTGAGCCCAGGAAGGGGGGGAAGGAGGGGGAAAATCCCTCTCAGCGGTGGTCAAGGAGATGGGCGGCCGGGTTCGCCCGCCTTCAGAGCCCGCAGTTCGGGGTGGGAGCCATTTCCTCCGGCCTCCCTGCGAGGGGCACGGGGCTGCGCACCCCTCCTCTCCCCTCCCACCCCGGAGCCGGCCCCAGCCGCCGGGGGGCGCCCTCCCGAGGAGGAGGCAGGGAGGCGCTAACGGTCCGCCCGCGCGCCTGAGGGGAACAAAGCTCGCGGCTGGCGACGCCCGAGGACGAAGCCCGGTAACGGCCCCCCGTGGCTCTGTCCTACCTGTTGGGAGCCGCGAGCGGCAGCTAGCAGGGGCGCGGACGTCACGCCGAGGAGTACCTCGCGCCTGACTAACAGACACCTCTCGGGGCGGGGAA
>KZ506327.1:0-79121 GCA_002844005.1 Limosa lapponica baueri | reverse complement strand
TCATGTCTTCTCCCGCAGCCGGGCAGCCAGCGGGGCTGCGGGGAACCTGGGCCGCCTCCCTCCGCCGCGGCCGCGGGGCCGCCCCCGACCCCGCCCGGCCTGCGGCCTCCCCGCCCCGGCCCGGCGCGGGGTTACGGGCTGTCCCCGTTGCTCTCCTCGGGTCCCCCTGAGGCACGGGGAAGCTTGCGCCTTCCGCCTGGCTAACGCGTGATTTGCCGTCGTATTTCTCACGCGGCCAAAGCCTCGTCCTCCCCGGGACAGTAACAGTGGGTGTTTTTTCTGTATCAAACAGGGCACTGCAGCTTGCTTCTCTTTGACACTACAGATGTGCCATGATCATGTGTTTTTAGTCTGTGGAACGCTATTTTAAAAGGAACTATTTCAGATTATTGTGCTTACAGAGACTTAAAAAAGTTGTTTTACTTCTGTATGTCTTTACATCAATCCTTGCAATTGAAAACGACCTGGCATGTTTTATTAGACACTGTGTACACTCATATTTCAGATTTTATGAAGCCATCTTGTCTATTGAACCTCAGCAGAGAGATTGTTCCCTCATGAAAAGAATGAATATTGTAATCACAGCAGAATGCCTTACAAAATAAAGATGCAAGATTATTGGGTTTTTTCCTACTTGTAGATGCTTAGCAGCTATAAAAATTCTCCTTCCAAGTTCCTCTGTATGGCAGACTGAAGCTTTTTCAAAATGTATATGGCCAGTCCATTAAAAAGATTAAAGACCTAGAAATGACTTTGCTGAAGTCTACAAAAATTTGAAACCACGTATTATTCTCCATGGACTTCCAAAGTGTTTGTTCAAGTGCCCTCATAAAGCATTTTTGTGGTTGTCATATTTTTCTGTCTTGGACTTAAATTGACAGAGACAAATTCCTACTGTCCACCTCTTGGTGCTCTAATGTCTCTGAGTAGCTGTTCATTTGGAAGCCAGATTTTCTTTCTTGCAAACTGAATAATCATTCAGCACCACTTTTTCCTCTATTCATCCCTTCCAGGGAAAGAGCTCTCTGCAGAGAAAATGCAAGGCCACAGCTGTGGAGCATTCTCAGAGTTGGTACTTCTTGTTGTATTGGTTTTCCACATCAAACATTTCCTTAAGCTTTAACTATTCATATTTTAGCTGTTGAGCTCTGTTTAATGGTAGACCTGGCTGATACTCATACTTATTTAATATACATATTTCTCTTTGCCTGACTTACCTTGGTTCAGTAAAAAAGAGAGCTCAGTAAGTAGTAAAAATTCAGATTTCTCTGTGGAATGATGTACAGAATTTTTGTGACTGATGTCAAACTCCTATCTAATGGCTTTAGTGTCTGACAAACTGTCAAGTAAGCTGGGGCAGACCGCAACACAATTGGCATGAATGTTAATTGTTCAGCATTACTCGGGTAAATGTATGTAAGGTGCCTAAACCAGGTATTGCTATGTGTGACATATAACTTTTTTTTACAATGTTACACTAACAGTTCTAAATGTTTTGTATCAGCTCTACATCTTAAGTTTGTAATTAATATTAGAACTTGGGATAAGCAGAAAGCTTGAAATATTTTTGGATGCTTCCTTTCTGTAGCTTATTTTAGATTACTTAGGTAGTAGCTCTTAATTTGATCCCAAGGTACTTTGAAACTGTTACTGAAGTTATATACCTTCAGTGGCAGGCAGAGATCATTATGTCTTTTTTATGAGTGAATAAACTCAAAACTATAGAGGTGAAGGAATGGTCATACAAGTCAGTGGCAGACCTAAGATCTGCCTCAGGTCTGCTGTTCACAGAGAGTGGGTTTATTTTGCATCCTGAGGTCAAGTATTCAAAACCTACAGAAATAAACAGACTAGCAGTATTGATTGATATTTAATATTCTGTCACAAGGCAACACCAGTAATCAGCCATTAGAAATTATCTTTTAAGATAAAAGGGACTGTGCTTGTAATAACAAAGATGAAATACACTGAATGGTTTTTGTTGTGCCAAAAGCTGAGACTTTAAACAATCCTGAGTCTTTATAACTGAGCTTTTCTAAATAAGCTTTTTTTTTGATCACTGAGACTAGTTACCTATGAGAAAATGATGTCTTGTACAGATAATGTGCCTCTTTAACTAAGTTTGTAGAAATCTACCTGTATTGCTTCATGTCTAAAGAACATTCCTTATAGCATAACTAACTCCTTTATGGTGCAGGCTCTCATATACAGCTAGATTTTACTAAACAAGCAGAATTGTAATGTATACAGTGCAGTGAGCTTAAAGATATTATACTATATGATCAAATTTATTCTCATAAATTTTAGTGAGCTGCCAGGTTAGGTTATAGTGAGGCATTACAATTAACTTAGAAAGATATGCGTGTTAATTTACTTTTAACATCAGTCTTAAACATTGTTTTCATTCACTTAAAATCCATTTTTAGAGAAAGGGATAGAGTATGGGAACTAACATGATTTGGATGATTAAGTTTTATAAGAGCATATATTTGTACAAATATGTCCAGTATGTGAATATGTATTTGTGTACTCTTGAGTATTTATTTATAGTTTTTTATTAAAAAATAGTTTTATGAATAGGATCTTTAGGCTAATGCAGTAAATGTGGAGCCCAGCCACTTGTGCAGGATTTTGTGCATATTTTGCTGCTCTGACCTAAAGGGTGGGGAGAAATACGTAAGACAGAAACATTCCTTTGAGGACTTGTGGAGAGCTCTAGCAGCAATTATACTGAAATGAAACATTTTCTTGACAGTCTGTTAAATTCCTTTAGCAGGGAATTTGTTTCTGAACTTTGCTTTTCTCCTAAAATGACTTTTGGACTGGATTTCTCCAGAGTTTCTGAGGATTGAGGACTATTTATTGGTTCATAGATCTACCCTACCTTTTTTCTGCTTTTTTGATGGGTAGCCTTCTTGCTTGAACCAGCTGACCTGTTTCTTTCCACAGAGTGCAGTTGTCTCTCCAGGCAGAAGAGTTGCTCCTTTTTCCTGTGTCCTGTCTCCCGCTTCCCTCTGTGGATGTCAGTTTACCCCTTTTTTTTTTTTTTTTCAACCAGCTCTCTGCTATGCTTCGTCAAGCCATATGGTCAGCATTACCATGATGATATTTCCCCATGTCACATAATATATCAATATCCTCTGACCACAAATTCTCTCACTGGCATTTTCATTGGACAGAATAATGTATCTGACCCGGGTAATCTTTAAAAAAAATAATTGCTTTTAATTGTCCATTTCTATTCAATATACAGAGTCTATTCATTGATAACTGATGCAGTTGCCCTGGCAGACCTACTGTTACCTAGGAAATCTTCCCTGTTGTGATTTTAGTCAATATCTCAAATGCAGTGGCCTTCATTCATCTGCAAGCACTCTCTTTCATGCTCCCTAGGTCTTTGTCCTTACCTTCTCTAAATTGACTTCTTGTCTCCCCACAGGTTAGTATCTCAATAAAATTGTTAGCTGGAAGATTGTGTCAAAGCAATGGAAATTCCAGAGGGTTCAAAAGGATTCCAAGTCCGGAGGTTCCTTAGACCTTGACAGGGCCTCCTTTGTCCCTGATGCCAATGTTGCATTTGCTGTTGTAGGGTTCTTTGTCACTGAACAGTCTATGAAGGGGTTTAACTCTCAAACCTAGTAAATTTTTTTTGCCCATTGTACTTCTCAGGCTGTTCCAAACCCTCACACCATTAATGGTTAAAATACTCTGTATAATTTCTGGTTGATGTTTATCTGTGCCCATTTTATATGCAGTTAGTGTGTTAACTTTATTCTCTATTTGAAACATATTTTTTTCCCTTGGCCTCCTGTTTATCCCTTGTGTGACTATGATTTCAGTGAGTTGCTCTAGCTGTAGTTTCTTTTTCTTTTGGATGATACCTTATGTGTAGGACTCTTTCTCTACAGCATGTAGAAGATATGATTGGGTGAATGTGATTCTAGGATGTTCACTGGGATCTGTTGCTTCTGGGTTGCAAAACTCTGCTCTGAGCTTTCCCATATTGAATAAGATTTCCTTCTTGGTACATTTTTTTCTGCTGTATTTCACAGTATTTGCATGAACTGTTCTTCGGTTTTTTTATAATAATTGGTCTCATACAGTTGTCATGTTTCTTGAACTCTTTGTACAGAAGAGAAACGCTCACAACTTTCAGCTGTATTCTTTTTTTTTTTTTTTTTAAATTCCTGCTGTGAAGCATCATAATGTTGTTGATGGACTTCTCGCTGAGGGAAACATACATGTACCGTGGCAAAGTATCTTGACAGAGTGTGCCCCAAGAGGGTGATTTTCAGGTTTCTGCCTCTGTTGGAAAATTGTGCTATATCAGCAGCAGTTCTGGTTGACTGCTAGTTGAGTCGGCCTGTGCAGTTCTAGTGATGTACAGTTGTCATATGATGATGTACTTGCAGTCCTTTTCCTAATGTAAGTAATCATTCCAGGTAAACAGACAGGTGGTCATGGTAATCTGCAAAGAGGGCTGTTATTCTTGATTACCCCAATGCTAGCACCTCACTGGGTTTAAGCATGATAGAATCTCAAAATAAATCATTCCTGCCTCAATTACAGGTATATTCAGCCCCACAGTAGGTTATATTCTGCATATGTCCATTTGTAAACACAGACTGTCCCAGTGCTCATCTAAGGACTGCTTAGCTGAAGGAACCTTCTGGAAAATATACAGCCCAACGATCTAGCAAGGCATCTCCTAATCTGAGGCTGATATGCTGCTCATCTCAACTTCTGCCATGGTTCCTAGCGTTTGCCTGTGTACAGTGGATGGAAATACTCAATATGGTATCTGGAAAAATACTTGCATTGATACGCCTAGATTTTGTTACTTCCATTGATGTTCTGTGACGTCTGGCTTTGTCTCTGACATGATCTGTTGCTACAGACAGAAAAGCACAGAGTACTGTACAGATAATCTCTAAGCTGTTAACTAAAAGTCCTTTTCTGAACTAGGATTTCTAATTTTGTGGAAACAACAGGGTAGTGAATTTCTTATTTTGGCAAATGTTTGAGACCCTTGAGTCTATCCCATGCAATTCTGTCTTCATGCTGCAGGTCCAATAATGTCCCTTAGTCAAAATTTAAACTACTCACGGTGTTTGCACCAATACACTGAAGTTTAAAACGATAGCTCATTGCATTTACAATGAATCAGAAGTCGTATAGATAAACCACTCATTATCATCTTCAGGAATTTTGTGGGCGTGAGGCCAAGTTTCTTCTTATACCTGTTTGTTAGATCTATTCTTAAAGGATTTTAAACAAATCTTAGCAAGTGGAAAAACATACAGAATGTATGTAATTATCTCCTTATCACTCTCACTTGAATAACGATTGTTTTTCCAGGCTTGACTTAATATTCTTCTTACAATTTTAATCTTTTTCACCTGTTCTTACTTTTCCTGAAGAAGCTGGTCTCACTCATTGGATTTTAGTTTTACTGTAGTCTTTCAAATATGTGCCATGTTCTTCTCACGCTCTTCAAAAATTAATCCAAATATGGTGATAAGGCTGCTCTGAATCAATTAACCTGGAAACAGCACAGGACATTTCAGAGTCCTCATTTCCCAGCTCCTGGTCCAGTATCTCACACTGAAGCCTCCTCTTGTATGCAGGGATAAGTAAGTACGGGGCTTCTGGATGTCTTTTAAATGGAACAGTGATCCCATTTCTTTAAGAGCCCCATGGTGTCCCATCAATCCACTCTCAGCAATTCTTTCTTAAGTGGACCATCTTTATCAATGATGTTGTATGAGAGTAAATGAACAATGTTGGGTGTTCTTTGGCTTTCGAAACTTGGGCATCTTGATGTTTGCACGACTTTAGTGGGCTCAGGCTTGTGCTCTCTGTGTCTTTCTGCTGAATAACTGTGATGCCACTGAACAAGACAGCTTAAGTGACTTCTTCCTGATTGATGATTCTTCTAATTGCTATAGAAGGTGAATTCATTCCCTCAAGGAAGGGTCATCCTCTGGGATCTTACAAATATTGACTCATTTCAGGCTGAATATTATCACTACATCCATAATATTACTGTTATTGCTTGCAAGAAGGTACTCCGGGAAGTTGGTTTGGTCAAATCCACTAATAATATCTACTAATAATATCCCACTACATATCTGTCAGAGGATCAAAGGCTTTTCTGAATAGCTCTGTGTTGATGTGTTGAGTTTTCCCCTCCCTGAAAGCACCACAGGTATCTACACCCTTTGTCTGCCTGTTCTGAAAAGCTGCAGGAAGATGGAATATGAACATTTTTCCTAAATATTGTTGCATCCTTTGTTTCTATCCTTATTCTAATTTTGTTGTTTTCTCTATAACCATTTTGTGACTTGATCTCAATTTAGTGCTTGCGGGTTTGACACTGATTTAATTACTTTTGAACTGGTTGTTCAGTAATCTTGATGTCTATAGTGAATACTAGGTACTGAAGCTGCTGTGCTTTATAGTTTTACAGTTACAATACCTTATCAGATGGCATCAATGTCATGTGTTGAACTTCATGTCGCCCTTCCATAATGACCGTGTTCTGGATGAGATCTGTTGCTACAAGGCTGTGATGCTGGTTTTGTCCTGTTGGCTTGAAACAGCCTATCTGAGCACAGAGGAAGAGATACTCTGCCACCTCCCAGTTTTGCGGTGATTTTTATTTCAGGGTCAAATCTTCCTTCACAGTTTTATTCACATGAATTATAGCTTCACTCTGGGTGAGCCATTGTGCTGATTTCACTGAAAGCAGCTTCCAGAATGAAGCAGTACGTTGTCAAAAAATGAAGGAGGGAGAATATAAACTAGCTCCTCAAATCAAATTTGAGCTAGTAACTATTACTTTTTTTTTTCCTCTCTGTAAATTCTACTCATTTGATTGGGTAACTTGTTGCATCTTTTTTGGTTTAGGCTGATAAAAGTATTTCCCAGAATCCAATTCTGAGGTCTTCTATATCTATGCGCTTTTTTTTGTGTGTGTGTTTGTTTGGTTTTTGTTGTTGTTGTTGTCTGGTACCACCTAATACTTGATTCCCAACTTGCCAGATTTCTGAATTACTTCAGGGAATGGAGTTTCTTAGGGGATGGAGAAGAAGTAGCAAGAAAGAAAATACTCCTGAGAACATTCTGTAGTAAATCAGAATTTTATTACAGCCTAAGTGAATTAACAGTTTATGATAATATTTTTTTTCTCCTTCATGCTTCTTTAGTTCCTTGAATAAGGCTTTTGTTTGGGGCAGGTTTGAGTCCTGAATTAATTAATTTATTTATTTCAGCAAATTAATTAACTAATTAAGATTGCTTTGTTTTTCTGAGTTCAGCAATTTATCCGATAAAACCAGAATATCCCTTAGTTGGGATGACATGACCCGTTTAACTGCTCACAGTATCATCAGTCCCCATGTGTCACACACCCTATTGTTTCCTCCTCTCCCTTTTCTTCCTTACCCTGTCCTACCTCTCAGAGCTGCTTTCTGGCAGCCCATAATGCTGCTTCAGTGAACAGCTCCCCCGGTGGTCCAGTTTGGAAATCTTCCATTTTTACTTAGAAAAAGAACATTTGCTCCAACTTTTTTTTTTTTTCCCCCTCCAGAAATTCTTCTTGGATACAAATATCACTATATTTTGCATAAACAAATACCATTCCACTAGAAATATGGCCTCATTCTTCAGCAGCATTACATGTAATTCTCAATTTGGAAAAAATATGTTTTTTTCCAAGGACTCTTCTCTAAATAGTTGATAAGCTCCCTGTCTGCTGGATGGTCTATGGGTGCTCTGGGAATTTATAAATATATATAAAATTTCATCAGTCTCAACGGTTCTTAAGCTGCAGAACCCAGGGTGGCCTCCTGTGGTGATGTAAACTTGGTATTTTGAAGGAACTTCTCCTTTCCCCCAAATATACAGTGTAAATTATCTGCCAGGAAAATTACAATAAAATGAAAGAGCATAAATAGAGTGTACTAAGCTCAATATGTAAGATTCTGTCCTTCTTTCATCTTCACTTTTTATACATCTGCCAGACACTGCCTAGTTTTCCTTGTTTTCCCACCTGTCACCTTTACTTCTGGTGCAGTCCCCTTCCTTGCAGTCTTCATTATGTTATAATGTATATTCTGTTACTCAACTGTCTCTTAACCTTGTAATTTCTGTACTGCAAATCCTACTTCTCTTTCTTTTGTCCTCTCCTGGTGTATTTGCACCTGCATCTTTTCTATTTTATTCAGTTTTCCTTCCCTCGTCCTCTCTCTCAGTGGCTTATTATTGTGGTTATAGAAGTATTATTCTGAGAGCCAGTACCCCACAACAAGACCTCTGGGACAGAGAGGTGGCAGCTGGAAGCTCTGAGGACCCCTTATTGCTCCTTTCCCTTGAGTTCTGTCTTCAAGTCAGAACAGTTCCCACCAGCTCTCAGTCTTCTCTTTTTCTTCCTTTTACTGCACCTCTTTCTTGGGCCCCACCACCAGCTCAGAGTTCACCTTGCCTCAGCGCATTCCCTGCTCTTCCCACCACCGCAGACCCATGGCTCTTGCCTCAGGTGACCGGCTGGAAAGACATCTTTGTGCAGCTGTTTGTCCTCATTTGTCAGTTTCCATTTGATTATGGACTGTCTTCCCGTGTGTCCATCGCACTACCAAAATACACGTTCTTTGTTCTGAGGCTGAACATAAGCCAATGCATGACGTGGTATGGGAGCCTCTGGTTGGATGATGCCAGAGGAGACGGGGAATGTGACCTTTTGCTACTTCCCTAACAGTTGCCCGCATAAGCTCCAGCAATATGGCTTTTGTCTTCTCTGCATTTGAGCCAGGTAGCATCCACTCTGATGCTGTTAGGACACAGTGGAGGTAATGAGAATCATGGATGGTCTATACAGTCTCTGGACCTGTGGAAGAGGATGGTGGATATAGTCTCTGTACGCATGGTACTAGTCCAACCCCATTCTAGGCCAGGATAGCTGGAAGCCTTAACTACAGAGCAAATTTGACCAAGCCTCAGGTAGCCCTGGGATGGAGGATGTATGGCAGGAAGTTGTAGGAAAAATGCATGTACAGTCTGGTAGAAAAAGGAGTAATACTCCGTCAGTGCACTGATTTAAGAAATTCCCATCTGCTTGATCATGCTTTATTTTTATTTTTTTTTTTTGCACAGGGCAATTGATACGGGGCTATACTGTCAACAATGTCACTGAAATAATCCTCTCAAAAGTGGAGGAAAAAACAAAGGATTACAGCATGGCCCTATAAACATTTTTACACTGAAAAGTCAATGAACTGGAGTATAGAGACTGAAACACATGGCAGGGAGAAGGTGAATAGATTTCTTGATCAGGTTTAGTTTCTAGAGCCATTGTGTTGTGAAACTACAGCCTAAGGCTGAAAAAAACACCAACCAAGAAGGACATTTTTGGAAACTTTAGCTGCCTAAATTTCAGCAGATGCCTGCTGACCTTGTGAATTTATTTGATTGTGATTTTTTTTTTTTTTTAGTGATTTTTTTAAATGGCTGGGTTTTGTTTGGTGAATTTTTAGCTGTAATTTGGCCAGCTTTTTCTGTCCCACGAAATCTACCGAAAGGTAACTCCCTGCCTCCTTACAGGAAATAAAATCTGAGAGCGTTAAGTCTGTTCAAGTAATTGGGTGAGATTTTTTTAAACATAGTAAGCAGTGAATTTTCCATATAATTACTTCCAAAAAACCAGCCAATTTTCTGGGTATTTTTCTTTGTTTGGTTTAGTATGTATATATTTGTTTTAAATTTTATCTGAAAAAAGCCCCTACTTTAAAGCAGATTCCTTGCATGAAAAATTCTAGCCCTTACATAAATCTTTGGCAGAATTATAAGAAAATGAAGATAGGGTTTGACAGACCCTCTTGAAATTTCAAGACTTTTCCACACATTTAAGATGCTCAGCAAAAGGAATACACTTACATTACAGTTTGAAGAGCTGTTTTGTTCGGATGTCTTGATTCATCAGAGTACTTGAGCATGTGCTTAATCTTAAGAGGCTGTTACCCTTTAAAGTAATTCTGTTTAAGTGCTTTATTAAATTGAAGATACTGTCTTACTTTACTTCACAGTGTTCCTTCTCTGGAGCTGTAGAAGATCACAGGTTTTCCTTTAGTGACCAAGGAATAGAAAAAAAAAAAAAGATCTGGATCATTAAACAAGTTGATGTAAGACCTTCATCGTTCAGGTGCTTTAGACCTGAACTTAGCGTTTAACACATGAACAGTTTGTTTGGTGCTGTAGGCCCCACAGATAACATATCAAATTCAAGACCATAATTTCACAACTATTGGTGACGTTTTATGGTACAGCCACCAAAGACAGAATCAGAAATATTAAATAGATGAAATGACCTTCAGATCGTTCTGATCCCTGTAATGAATTTGTTAAGCAGATGAGCTGTTATCTCAGAGAAAAGCCAATTTTCATTCACTCTTTTCGACTTGAGATTGCTAAACTCTGCATACCATTGTTGCTATGCCTTAGTCTGCATGAACCACTGTCAGTCCTTATGTTTAACAAGTCATTGTATTCACAGAGCATCAGAAATTTAACTAGGGAAAAAAAAAAAGAATGATGTATAATACTGATTTGGTGATTATTAATGTTCGGGGGGGGGACTGGTGGACTGGGGGACATGTAGGGTGTTTGCAGCAGAATGTGCTTCAGAAACCAGAGAATGGGAACCTTTGCAGGAGTTGTTATTTGTTGGACATACCGTTGCTGAAAATACTCCAGGATGTAATTGTTGCGAATTCTAGTTCTTGCTATTGTCAGAGGGAAATTGCACTGAAGTGCCTTTGTTCTGATTCCATTATCTGGAAGCAGAGGCTACATTCAGAACTTTCAAGCAAGTTGTCTTCCTGTTACAGTGAAAAAGTGGTTGAAGTAAGTGGTATTTACTTTGCTGAATGAGGAGCATAGGTAATGCATATCTAATTTTTTTTGGCAGCATGTATGTAGGAGGAATTTGATACCTGACTGGCTACATACTGAGGATGGCTGACTTCATACCTCGAGAGATGTTAGTGTCTTTACTGAGTAGAGTTGTGCCTTTATTCTTTTTGCACTTTTCTGTTTGCTAAACTTTCTTGGAAAAGGATTCCTTCGAAGCTGTGACTTGGAGACATGCCCATATTGTTATCTAACCACAAAGCACCAAAGTCTGACTTTATTTAGAATTTTAGTTTTTCTGATGTGTTCCAACCTGTGTAAAGATGAATATGATCAAAGTTCCTCTTTCCATGTCCTTCCCCCTATGTGCTGCTTTTCTCTTAAACCAGCCCAATGGTGCAGTTCATCTATCTGGTCCTTGATACTGGTCTTGGTATAGACACTTCAGAAAGGCATGTGCTCCAGATAGATTGCTTTCGCTTCTGACTGTGATGGGATTTTTCCAAGGGCTCTCATAGTGGCTTTGTCTGCTTGGGTGCACTGGGGAAAGGCAGTCTTGCTTGGCCTGTGTTGCAGACTGACCCAAAGCCATGAGACTGCTTCACTAGGGAGGCTAACTGTGAACTATTTGGCTACTAGAGGGCAGACACAAGTGGAACCCTGTGGCTTTTGCTTGGCTTGAATTCCTAGGAAAGCGAATCTACCTCTGTTCAGACTGGAGTGTGTAGACGTATTCAGAGCACAAGGAAGAAATGAGGGAAGGAGGCCTGCCAGAGTTACTCTGACCTGTGACTGTTTTGACTTGTAAGGGTGAGCCAGGATATAAGGCAGGAATGGACAACCTCAGTCTGCTTTCCTGAAATAAAAACCTGAAAACTAAAATGGATTAGTTAGGTACAGTCTGTTTCATTAGATGTAGACTGTTTCCCTATGGGAACATGGAAGCTGCTTATTCTGTATATAGTTTTACATCTATGGTGATTATGGCTTCAGAATGGAAGAACTTTTCTATTACAGTTCTCTCAAAAGCTTTAACAATGAAAACAACCCCCTCAGCTTGTAGTTTCTACTATGATTAACCATTCCAGATGACTAGGAAACAACTTTTTTTTTGTTATATAGATAAAATCCAAGGTATTGTCACTTAATTTTTATGTTAACAGTCTCTTATTTCTCTTCTTTATGCTTCTGGCACTTTACATCCTTTCACTGTTTCTGTTTTGAATTCTTTCTAAAATTCTTTTTCTTGCAGGAAGTGTGAGAACTGCATTATTTAAAAATAAATCCATTGACTGCATCACATGTGGTCTTATGAAGCAAACACCAAAAGCTTTAGCGTTTATTCTGAATAGGTAGTACACACAAACCTGTTCAGGATAGCAGCAGCAATTGCATCCATTTTCTAGAATAGCTTATTGATGTAATGTGCTTTGAGTTAATACAAAAGTTTCCAATGCACATTTCTGAGTGCTTTCAGTGGACTTTGTTTCCCGAAGTGAGTGCGTATGTATATATGAATACCTGTGTGTGTCCACATTACTTCAGAAAACCTTTATTATTGTATATAATTATAAATGTATTTAAGTATCCTGAGGAATTTCAACTTGTAAACTTGCGTGTTAGCCTGTGTCTGAGTAGAAAAGAGTTACTAGAATACGTTCCCATATTGCTTATCCTGAAAGGCTTTTAGTCATTACCGTTAATATTGATGTTATAATTAGGCACTAGTGGTAATTTTTAGGTGTTTTTAAGACAAGTATTTTGATGATCTGTGTGGAAGGTAACAGGCAGTTTCTGTAGCCTACTCTGCAATGGGAAGACAACGTCAATCCTTATCCTGAGTAGGATTACGTGATGTAATTGCCTGAGTTAGCAGGAGGCTGGACTGAAGGGATGCATGCTGGAAGGACTGGTGTATTTCTGTTAATGTCGCCATTCATTGAGGAAGGTCCTAGTGTTCGTAATTGTGAAGCCACCTGAATGATCCTGTTTGCACACAGCATGTTCTGTAGGTCTGGTGTTTAATACAAAGGACAGCCTGGTGTCTTGATTACCTTACCTCATTTATATTGGAAAGATTTGTGTGCTTGTTGGGAGTCCTGAAGAGTCCAGAAAATGTATGTGAGGTTTGCCGGGTATGTTACAGAGGGCTCTCTGCTGGGTGAGGGCTGAGCAGGAGTATGTGTGGGTGTGTGTCATATCCTCAGAAATACAGGTCTCAAGCTTGCTCAGCTGATTTTGCTTGAACTTGCTAAAATAACTTGATCTTAAAAATGAGACTAAGCATGAAGAATTTCAGTCTTTGGAGGAGCTGTGAAAATGGGAAGTGGAAGGTGAGGTGGGAATGTGGTTTATGTAAGTCATACAAACCATAGTGCACTTCTACCTTTTACCTGTCAGAAGTACACACACACAACATATGCGCTTAAGACCATTGTGCCAAGTATGAACACAACTGTCAAAAGGGGGAAATATGCTACTGGGAAGTTTACTACATATTTTTACTACTGAACGATATAAAAATAAGGGAGAAAAGCCAAAATAGGAGCAAACTTTATATTATATTTATAAAATTACAGAATTTGTATCTTGTATTTTAACTTATACACGGTAAGCTGTAACATACGAACATATAACAATGTTATGTTCCACTGAAATCTAGTTTACCAATGTATTCTTCTTTAATAAACTTTATGATCAAGCAGAAAGTATAAAACTTAAGGGAAATACATGTCTTCTGGTCTGAATTAGTCACTGACATGGTCTTTTCTATTCTAGTATTTGAAGCAGGGGAGAGTGCTTTAAGTGCTTCAACCCATTTAACCTTAATTGCTCAGTTTTAATAGACATTTGCTAACTGAATGAACCAAATTATAGTTTGAATTAGGCATTACTAATCTTAATTAAAAGCTCTACTTTATAATCGGAAACAGCCTATGTTTAAAACAGCAAGCCTTTCTTAAATGGCTTATTTTAAAATGCTAAGGTCCTTTTGATAATAATTGTTTAGACTGAATATGGGTAACCATTATTCTTCTTATATTGCACTTAATTAAAAATATCTCCTCCATGTGGTTTTGTGCTTTCTGCTGGCTGTAAAATTGTTTGACTGGTGGGGGGTGGGATTACTTTATTTTTCCTGTGGTAATTTGAAAACATGTTGCTGCCCTTTGTTTTAAAAGTTTTCTGGGGTCACAAGTTACAAAATTAGCATGTGAATTAATAAAAATATTAGCTTCTTGCATTTCTCTGTCCTCAAGTGAACACTTGACAATTACTTCAATTATTTGGTGTACGAAGCATATAATGTTTAACTTGTGCTCAGATGGTTGATTATGGGCTTCACGTTGTACTCATCCTGAGACCTAACTTCCAGTAAAAATAAAGTCTGTTGTATTGGGAGGGAGGGCATGGCTCTATCTATTGATCATTTGGTATACTGGTACAGTTTCTATTCATTCCAGGGGTATCTGAAGAGGATAAAGGGTGGATTTAATCTTTCCAGATATGGATCTTGGTAGTACGGATCAGTACACTTAAGCGGTTTGCCTTGCTTTTCCTTTGTAGATAATGGAGAGAAACAGGAATTTCTTAATGCGGTTCGCCTTGTATTAATGGAGATAAAAATAGGTCAGATAAATAATGTCCTGAAATAACTGTCTCTTTCTAACACGGATGTGGACATCTACAGTGTAGGCATGTAAAGTTGGATAAGGTGTGTCTGGGCCAAAGACCCTGCAGCTGTGAGATTAAAAGTCTATTGAAATTAATGGAAAATGTTCTGTACTCAATTGTGCTTTGAAATCTAACCAGGATAGGGGATTTTTAAGCTGCAGTATTATCATTTGATCATTATGCAATTCATCCTCCCAGTCTCAGTTTTATATTTTTTATTCTTTAATTTAAAATAGACTCCCACCTCTCCAGCACAGGCATGTAGTTAAAAAAAAAAACGACAACAACAAAAAAAACCCAATAACTTTATTTTAGGAAAAAGGTGATTGTTTTAATTGTATTTTCATAGAACTTGACCTTAAGATTTTTCTTGGTACAGCTTACTCAGGAAGCACTTCTAGACCGCGTGATCACACCTTTGTTTTAAATTGCATTGCCTTTTATTCCAGTAGCTGAGTTGTCTGCTTACGTCAGCTAAACTTATGATTAAGAGTCTTTTACACTAAGCCTGCTAGACCTTTCTGATGTGCACTTAGAAATAATGCCTAAGAAAAGTAACTTGTGCAAGTTACAGAAATGGACAGACCTTCTTGAATGTTAGTCTCGTTTGCTTAGTTATCAGATCTTTGGAATATCTGTTAAGCATTTTTAGAGTTTCTCCTTATTGTCCAGATTGTTGTATGGTGCTAATGGAGTATACAAAGATTGTTAAATTATACCTGTTACGGGAAGGTAAAATCAGGGCTTTTTACAGTGGGTTTGAAGGACTCCAGTCCCCACCCATGCCACATACCTATCTGTATTCGTCTACTCATATCAAAAGTGTGTAAGCTGGCCAGACCGAGTCTAACTAAAGGTCTGTCTAGATTGATGTGCAGTCTCTGGCAGCGGCCAATAGCAGATGCTTAGGGTAGATTATAAAAAACTGGACATGGAAGAATACAGCTAGAGATGTAGAGACTTCTTGGGTCAGAAGTTTCACTCAAATCACTGTGTTTAATGGTGTCTTCAGAATAGAAAAGGCAAATGAGTATGTTTGCTTCTACAGGTGTTCTGCAAAACTCACGCTGGTAGACAGGTGATTAGCCGTGCTCAGTATACTGGGAAAGAATTGTATAGGAACAGGTAGCTGTATACCCCTGTCTCTTCTCTGCCTCCCGTCTGTTGTTGTTTACCATGACTGTCACATCACATTTCTCTACATGGCCAAACCCCACAAAACCAAATATTAATTTTTGAGTTGGCAACTAACAACATCTTCAGAATGACTGGCTTTCCCACTTTTCTGAAAATGAGGCTTTGTTAAGGACAGTCTGAAGTCAGTTGTGAAAAATGAATAGGTACTTTGAAACGCTTGATCTAGATGTTTAACCTACCTTTAGATGGTTACATGGTTAAACCAGGTGCCATGGATAAACACCCCTAACCCTATTATTTCATTTTGAGCCTTTTACTAAGTGTGAAGTCCTGAATTAATCATGGGTGAGTTAACTAGTCAGGGCTTGGTGCCCTGTTTTCAGTGGATAACCAAGGATGTTTTAATGTGTTCTCCCCTGGACTTTTGTTTATATATCTTAGAAATACTAAGAATGCACATCAAATAATAGCCTTAAAAGAGAGATTGTCTAAAAAGATGGGAAGGGGGAAGGAGAAGCATGGGGAATTTGTCAAGAACATTTTAAAAAGTGACTTCTCCAGTCTCTAGTTTTATATTGGATGTACTGTGCAATTTAAAAAACCCAAACTGTTTATTGGATTGTTTATCGAGTCTTTAGTCAAGTGATTGCTGCATTTTGCTTATCTGTGCATAATAAAATAGCATTGCTGTAAAAGGCATCTCATGATAAATTATCTGAATTAGAGTATTTGGAATAACTCTACAGGACTAAATGAGTATTTATATAAACTTATCCACTTTTATCCCTATACTATTGGAGAGGAGGGCAGTACAATTAGACTGCCTGTCTTTCTATGTTGCAATCTGTCAGATGCATATTATTATTTGAATACTGCACAGAAGTTGTAGGCATTCTTTTGTTCTTTCTACCTAACATCCTCCCCACCATAACAAAACAAAATCACATAAACTTACAAAAGGAAAATTTCCAGGCTATGAATATGAGCTCTCTTCAATTTTCAGCAAATGCCTGTGTTAGTGTTTCCATATCTGCAGTTTCATTCTTTTTTCACTTGAATAGCATTAATGGTGCTGGAAGCTGTGTGCGGTTTCTAGTACAGGATATTTGAACACTGGAGTTGAAGTCTAATTTCTTGGCAAAGCTAGTTGGTTGCATCTGTTTGCTCTATCTCTCTTTCTTGTCCAAACATCAGATGTGAGCACAGCTTATAATTGAAAATATTTGATGATTCACAGGTCAGCAATGATGTTTTTCGTGTTTGAATTTTAAATTTCATCCTTACTGCTTTTCCTGAATTTTCCTCACTATGAAATAGGTGTTTGTACAGCCTGCCCTGGCCTCATCTAACCCTCACCCCTGCATGCCAGGCAAAGGGGAGTGTGTAACTTCAGTAGTTCCTGTTCAGAGAGTCCCTGCTCTTGCTTACTTCTCTACCAGCCAAAGAGTCCAGGCAATGTTTTGAAGAGTTTGTAAAGTGAATGCTATGCTGGCATTCATTATCTGTAGATCTTTGTCTCTGCTGGACAATTGTTACACATCCACAGATCAAAACCCAAAGGCTTCTTACCACTGGTTTTCAGACTTTCTCTGTTATTATTTGTCTCTGGTGATAAATAGAGCTTTGGCTCACAAGACCAATTTCTGTGTGGCTTTTTAGAAGACTAAGGAAAGCCTACATCACAACTAATAAGCTCCTTTTGTAAATAAAATTTTAGAATTGTCAGCATGTATCTGTAGGACAGGGTTCTCTGTTTCAGGAATAAAAAGCTTGAATCCAAGAACTACATTAATATAATATTTGTTTGACAATAAAACCATTTTGCATTGATCTACTACAGCAGCATCTAGGACTTCTTGTTGATGCTGGCCAGGGCCATGCTTTCAAAAAATGGAAAATGTTTGGTCTGTACACCCAAACAAAATTACATGGCAGGTATTTTACACATTGTGGAGACAGAATTGTTGTTAAGAAGCTGAGAGCCTGTGCCAGACTTTGGAGTTGTGCAGCAAAATTGCCAAATGTTTTGGCATCTTCAAAATAGTTCCGCATTTCATGACTGTACAGTTCCCAAATCCACTGACTTCTGATTGGGATAGCTTTTAGAGCTGTGAACTGTTCCACACAGTGCTTTGCGTCCACCACATTTAGGGTATTATCTTTATTATTACAGGTTTAATAAGGTTTGACTTACTGAAAGCTGAGATCCTGAAACAATTCTGTGTCAAGTTGAATTTGTCATTACGGAAACATAATGTGACTTCAACTCTCACATAATAGCAAAATCTGTAGCCTAGTAACTTTTTTACCTTCTGCACAGTGCACAAAGCTGAAGAGCGCTGGACAAAAATGAGTTAGAGCATTTTGTAAGCCTATCTCAGATTTTAAGAAAATTATTGTAAATCTTTGATCTAATTTCTATTCAATTTAGTCTTCTCAGATCTCTTTGAAGCAAATGTATCAACCTCATAAAGGAGACATTTCTCTTAAATGTAGGGTCATCTCAACTAACTTTACGCAATTTGTTTCCTAAAGATGCTGAGTACCCACAGGCTTGCAAAGGGACTCAAAGAAAAACGAGTACTTATCACTCTCCTGAAAACATAAATTATATACAGGTAATGCATCTGTATCTAGGCTGGAGCACTGAAACAGATTTTAAGCATATGAGTGCACAACACCGTAGAAAAGAGAGGGAAAAGATGAAATCCTCGGTACTATCTCCTGCATAAGAAAACTGGACTGTAAAATGATTGATATTGGGAGTTAGGCAACATGCTGGTATTAATATGTTACTCTTGCCAAGGTTACTCTGAAGTCTTAATTAGCACAAGGCGTGAGTGACTTTTATTTCATTGAGCTTGAATGAATGACCCATACTCTCTTTTTTCAGTACATTCTATGTGTGTTATAGAACATGCAGTTCATGTTCTCCAGATCATGTGGACCTTCTTAATCTGGTTAAACACATCCGTAGTTGGAAAAACTATTTATGGCAAAAATAAACATAATGATTCTGAAACAAAGAAGGATCTGTGCTTTGATCATCCAAGTTATCCTCCAGTCAGCTGCTGTTTAATAGGTGAGGAGTCATCATACTTGTGAAGGACTTAGAATGGCAGCCATAGAATCATAGAATAGTTTGGGTTGGAAGGGACCATTAAAGGTCATCTAGTCCAACCCCCCTGCAATGAGCAGGGATGTGTTCAACTAGATCAGGTTGCTCAGAGCCCCATCCAACCTGACCTTGAATACAGGTGATCTTTGCAAATATAAAATAACACGTGAAAAAAGTTTATTTAAGACTGAAGATAATGTGAGTGTAAGAATCCATGCATATAGACTACCTATTAATAAATTTAGGAAATAACAAATTTATTCCAGAACAACCTTCCCATAGAGTACTGGGAGTACTGAATTTTCACCTGTAGTATGATAAATATGTCACATTTATCAGCTTTACAGGCTGATCTTTGCTGTTCTCTGCAAACCAAAATGCTGAGAGGCCTTCACTTCATAAAGGATGCTGTTGAGGATCTGTATGAATTTGTTTGCATTTGGGGAACAAGTGACAAAATAATAGGCAGAGTTGAACTATTAGGTCCAGCATTGTCAGGGACACAAGTCCATGGATCCCCTGTGTATCATGTTTAGAAGTAGCCACAAGACTTCAGTAAATATTGAAATGAAAGGCAGCCGTAGGTCATTCATCGAGTATATGCCATGGTTCTCTCATGGCAGTGCACAGTAGCACACATAACGCAGAGTTCCTCTGCTCATAGATCCATTAGTTGTATGGTATTCTCATGGGAGTTTTTGTAGGCTGGTAAAATTAATGTCTGATATGTGTTCCATACAAAGTAGGGAGTTTGACCAAGTAATACAGGATGACAGGAAGCCCTACGTTTTCCAAATCCTACATGATATAAATTATATTTCCCACATGGTTAACGAGCACAGCAGAGTAGTTCTCAGCCAGGACTCTGCAGTAACCCAAGGGCTACTGCTAAAGCACACGTGGAAAAAATAGTTTGAAAAGGTAAGCCTGCTCTATTAAGACATAAATTTGCTATACCAGGATTTGCACCTCTGCTGGAAAACAGAACTTTCCTCATATCAAGAATGTTGAAAACCACTGCTATGTAGCCTGTCATTCTGCTTGTGGCCTTAGCTGTCTCAGCCTGAAACTGAAGTAGTGTTAATCTGCAAGGGACTAATGAAGCATGTACTATATGATATCAAGAAATCTTCCATTTTACAGTTTGTGATCTGTCACTGACTTGTTCTGAAATGAGCAAGAAGGAATAACCACCTTCTGTTCTCCCACATGAAGGGCCACAGAAAATAAGTTAATGTTCATCCACTGACAGGTAATAAGGAAATTTATTTCAGAATTGAAGCTTGGGATTGTTTCCTTTTGTCAGTGGACAGAAATTTAAAAATGAAATGCAAAGGAGGGTTGAAGGTATGCAATCTGAGAATGAGGGAGATCCCTACAGGGGTTGGAAAAAAATGGTGGATGATGTCTGTATCAATCAGCTAGTTTCACTGTTTTAAACCTCTCCCGCAAAGTTTTTAGATGCATATTTCAATTTAAAGATCTAGGAATAACCTCCTGCCATGACTTATTGAAATGATAATCATTAGGATTCATGCGCACCAGTTGTGGCACTAAGGCGCACAAAAACGTTAGATCTCCAAGAACTTGCAAGGTTAGATGTGGAATCAAACATTTCCCATTATATTATAAGAGGGAATTGTGGTGGAAATGGCTGTGATTTAGAAGTGGTGGGAAAAATGCTGTCAAATGTCATGTTTCACATTCATAACAGCTTGTGAACAGGAAATCTCTCTGCTTGAGCTTGTCGGGTATGGCAGCTACTAAATAAAGACAGACTCTAAAACTGTTATGTGCTCTGCAGGTAGCCATCTTTGTTTGGGTATCTCACTTGCAGTTCAAAGAACTTGTAGCCAATCTGTTTAAATATAAATTAAGAAAAATGTCAAACCACAACAAACTCTAATCAAGGGTTCAAGATGTGTAATGCAGGATGGCAATAGTTTTGGTTTTATCTGGAAAAATACTGTATTAACCATGAATGGAGCTGGAATAGTCCCATATAAGTTTCCATTGTGCTGGTTGAGATGGCAAATGTCACATAAGGGTAATACCCAGATATATGAATAGCAAATACGTTTTTCTCCGGAAAAGAACTCTGTTTAATTATTTTTTTTTTTCTGTAAATGATTGTAGCTGTCCAAAGGTTTTAGACCTGCAAAAGGTACTCTAGGTAAAAAACACTGTATAAACCTAATGTTAATGCAGTAGGAAGTCTTGTCCACTGAGCGGTCAAAAACTCTATAAGGTCCTAAATGAAGAGTGTTCCATGTCATTTATTTGATTTACTCTCCATTCCTGCTCCTGGAGTGTTATATATGCCACCATGAAGAGTATTTTGGTGGCTGGAAAAGTACACCAAATGCATGCAGAATCTCAGTTTTCAGTTTCTGTGTTCCTTTTAATTTTTTAAGTAATTTTTATTCCCCTGTACTTCAGTGATAACTTTCCATTGGCAAAGTACACATATGCTGAAGCACTAGTACCTGCCTCGAACCACAGGCATCCTGAAAGAATGAATCGAAGGGGCAGACGCTTTTGTCTGTTGTCAGTTTGATTGGTGTATCAATGTCCAGCCATTAAAACATATTCTTCTAACTCTTTGAACTAGGAGTTTAAGCAAGGAGGGAAATGTGCAGGAAAGAGAACAGAGACAGGAAACTGAGGAAGGGAAGGTGAATTTAAGAAAAATATAAGGAAGGGAGTCTCCAGAGACTATACTTTTTATCAATGAATGACGAATGTGATGGTCATGCACCAAAAATGTAGAATTTAGTCATTTGGCTACTGCAGAAGGTTTGGATTTTCACAATTTATTGCCTGTTTCATTTAACAATATGTGAGCTAGATCAACTGAATTCTACTTACAGCATTGGGTGCTTGACACTGTCTAGCCACTAGAGTCTTTAAATGTGACTCTTTAATTCTTCCTTTGTATCATAAACAATATTTGAAGATCATTAACTAAAACTTGCAAAATAACAAGTGCTAAGCACGCCTACTTTTTCTACAGCTGATAAACTCAGAAGTTCATGTACTCCGTTGCCTCCTCAGAGAAGGACTTGTGCGTCTGAAAGCTTGCTGTTTTTTCCCAAGCAGTGAAGGTGGCTCTTCTGAGGCCATCCTTACTCTGTGCGACTTGACAATTTGATTTGTGCTTGCTGTGATCAGTGTAATAATAGGAAACAAATTCAGACACAAGACAAAATAAGGGTCTGCAATGGTGTCTCTGTGCTTTCTCTAAAACTAGGAGATAATTATGATCATAGAAAAACATATTAAACAAATAGAAAGTAAAACTGTCCCATCCTACAGCTAGTGATAAATGGGCTGATATCTCATCTGCCTTCCAAATGCATGCTAAATATTTTTAGGCAAGATAGTTCTGAATATGAAGCTGTTCATACTTTAAAAATATGTGTTGTTCAACCAGCTGGACATACCTCTATATAGTTTGGTTTGTATTTGTATTACATTTTTGTCCCCGCTTTTTTCAGACAAGTACTTTAACAAGATATAAACCATGATGAACTTTGTGCTCAGCCAGCACAGAAGAAAAGGAAACAAATAAAACTGCTACAGAGTACTTGATGTTTTCTGGAAACTGTATGAAATGGCTTCCAGAAAAACACCCCAACAATACCGCAGATTTCATCCAAATCATCTCCACTAAGTTGGCATGGAATTTCCATTTTATTGCTGTTTTAGTGCTGGGAAACAGGAGTTTGTGACGTTTTTGAAGGAAGTTGTAAAACTGAATATTTTTTTTTTCTTTGTGGATGCACTAATAGGAAAAACATTGGAGGGGCAGTACCAATAGTGGAAAGGCTCTTGAGGGATTTACACTGAAAAAACTTCATGATAAACAACCTATTGTACCTGTTCTTTTTTCTTTCTCCATTGAGAAACATCAGTCTGCTTTTTCTGATTTTAGCCTATTCCCAGCTTGCTCACCCTTGACCTTGGGTCTCAAGAGTAGTTCTAATGGCTATCAAATTTTACAGTTTTCTTGGGCACAAGCATCTTGAAAATATCATGACAACTTGAAAGCTGTAAAAACTGCACTGTGTGTTCCTCTGATTCATTAGATCGTAACATTTCCAAGGTCACAGCATCTAAAGAATAAAGATGTTAACATTTATGAGTCAAAAAATGAAGTATCTCAGGAAGAACCAGATATAACAAATGATAGATTTTAATTTGATTTCTCTTATAGAAAAAGTGACTTACAAAGCTTTTCATGGGAAGGGGTTTTCAGAAATGCACTTCACTGTGAGATGAAGGTCAAGGTTTTGTTTGGCATAGACAAAAAGCAAATGAATCTTGTTGTGTCAGTATTTCCTTCATTATATTTGGACTTGGAGCAGATACCAAATTCTGCTATCACAAAACTCAGAGAGGGAAGCAGTATTTCAGCAGGTCAGGTTGAGTGGAATTGCTATATCAAGCTGATTCTTCATACATCTAGCTAGGCCAACTTGCAAATTTTAAGAGCGGAGCTGAGCGGACTTCAAATAATTTTGAACATGTGGAAATGTGCTGATGCTAAACTCCTCTTGAGAATCTAATCATTTTAGTATTCCAGTTCAGGTTGAATGCTTTCCAGAGAGCTGAACTTCTGGCAAATTTGGCCTGTGTTTAACCAAGACCGTCTTTAACCTATGCATGAGCTTTTTTTCTGGCCTTTGGATCTGGAGCTGGTTCCCTTCTTAAGGGAAGTGCAACTTGATATAAGAAATACAAATGCCTTAGGTACAGGTTATCCAGTGTGTGTGTATAACTGCTGAAAGTATATTAAATGTAGAATCTGCCAAAGAAATGGGGTATATATAAATATTCACATATTGTTTTTATTTCTTTTAATGGCTTTTACAGTCCCCAAATCCAGTCATTAAAAAGAATAGGATGCTAATCTGATTATGATCCAGGACTTGAACTTGTTTGTATTCTTGTCAGCGTCCATGTTACCTCAGTTCTGCCTTTTTCCTTAAAAGTAAAGTAATGGTGTTGATGCTACACTGCTGCTTGTTCTGAATTGGAAGTGGGAACAAGAAATTCAAGTGATGATCCCATCTCGCATATCTCTTTTCATGTGAGTCCCAGGAAAGTCTTCCTGGCTTCATGAAGCCAGTGGCAAAAATGCCTCTTGACTTTTGTAGGATTGGGATTTCACTTCAGGGGCATTTCACCTTAGGGTATTACAAGGTCACTTCTTTCCCAAGCTTCCAAGATCAAGGTTGTGTAAAACTATGCAGTGATGAAGACAGCTGTTTGTACTGCAGTTCTCTTCTTAATTGTGTAGGATTTGTAACCTAGGCCAGGGCTTTTCTCCTGTATTTTTCGGTGGAAATGAGGATACTGCATTAGTCCTAGGAGGAACAGTGACCAAAATTCAGTAAAAATTTTTGAAAGCTTTTAAGAGAGAAGCCATTGAAGTGCAAAATAGTGCCACATGAAAATATGTGTCCCAGCATTTCTCAATGTCCTTTGCTGCGTAATGGTTATGGATAAGCAGGCAACAGGCTGCGACTGCAGAACTGTGGTATGACTTTTTTTAGCAGAATACAACTGCTGATAGAGAATTCTGCAAGGGTGATGCTTAGTCCTCAGCAGGGAGCTAGCAGCAACCTCTCATGGAGAAGGAAGGTAAAAACACAGTTTCATTGCTGGCAAGTTTGTAAGGACACTGTTATTTACTGTCTCCATAATGCCCCTTTGGCAGTGTTTTGTTTAAAGCAGCTGGATAAATAGATGAAGATGAACGCCAAAATATTTTTCTCTTCAGATACCGAATAAATAATTTGTAAGTGTATCTTGATGAATAAATCCACATATTTCGTATGATTCTATGAAAAGTGTGGATTTATTCATCAAGATACACTTACAAAGAATTTCATATTTATTTTTCTAGTTATTTTATGGATCCAGCTCCTTTAGGAAATATTCCACATCTGCATAATATACCTGTGTGCTAAGTTTTGTTTGTGGTTCTGTAAATTAGAAGACATTGATGTGGGCAGACAGCTTCCTTTGGCTATTTATTTTAAAATGTCCAAGCACATAAATTATTCCTTTCAAAGTCAATTGAAATTTGTGTTTACTAAATCAACTCCAGATCTTTCCCTTACATTAGCAGTCAAAAAATACTTTTAAATAAACACAGATTTTACCCATTTCTACTCCTGTTTTGAACACTGTCTGTTGCATTGTGAGTGTTGGGATCTGTGGCCTTGACAGATGCCAAGATAAAGGTTGTGCCAATGCATGCTTTCCCATTTTCTATAGAAACAAAATATAGTGGAATTCAATGCTATTTTTTATAGGAATAGAAATAGTGGAATTCAACACTAAAAGCTGAATTTAGCTCATTGACTTTCAGGCCTTGGCCATTCTCCCTTTTGCGTGTTAATAGCTGTAAGGCTTCTGTGACAGTTTAGCTGTGACACTGATCCAACATTCATCAACTCCACACAGGCATTTGCTTTGACTTCAGTATCTTTGCTCATCACGATCTGTAGTTGTGCTGACAAATAAATGTTATTACAGGTGTTGTAATGATTTTTGGACATTTGGGAACTTAATAAATGGAAACTGGTATAATGGGTTTTGGTGGAGGTAGATTTTGTGCTTTGCTGACGTGAAGTCTATGCCACCTTCTAAGGAGCAAAGATTAATAGTGCTTGGAAAAGATGGTTATCACACAGCAAATTTCATGACCCTGCTGAAAATGTTTAGACAAAGTGGAAACTAGCATTTTCTTCTCTTTTACAGTTTGATTTGTCTCTTGGACATTAGTTATTGCATGCTGATGTGTGTTCTATTCCCTGCTGAAACAGAAAGCTGAAATACTGTGATACTGGAAGCCGAGATCAAATCTTGGTTTATTTTGAGCATTTCTTAGTTAAGTTGTATGTGCTCCTGGAAGAGCTGCTTCTCTGCAGGGTGGCCTTGTGAGACTTCTGAGAGTGCCATCCCTTTATTGCAGAATACACAAATGAAACAAATTTCTGTGGTAGTGTCAGATTCACCTGTTATAATGAAAGAATCATCAACCCCAATCTGCATAATGTAGATACAGGTCCCCTTGGACTACAAAGAATTAGGTCAGTTAAAGAAGACAACTTCAAATTCTTTTCTGATAACTGGAATACAGTGGTTGTAAATTGCAGCATTTCCTCATGGTAACAAATGCTAAGATTTCCTCAGTCACTCGTCTAAGTTTTTAAAAAAAGTTCTTGGATGCTTATATAATAATTGCAGTCTCATACAGTATATACTCTAAGTAATACTGCAGCTCATTGAAGAGGACAACAGCAGAGCATGGCAAGGCTGTGTTCCCTAGGGTTGCTGAAAGATTTATTTCCAGGCTGTAACAGAAAGATTCACCTCTGCTTTCCAGAAGGAATTATGATGTAGTTTCCAAGCTTCTTTCACCTTGGGAAATAGCTGAACCAGTACAGTACACCCAAGTAAGCAAGCTTCTTTTTATTTCCTTTTTTCCTGATAATTTTTTCCTTTAAAACTTTTCAAACAAGCAGTGGATTTTGGAGGTTTCCCTCACCAGTTTCAGAAAGAGATGGTCAAAACTAGCTCACCAACAGCTGAAGATGTGGTTGTATGCATCCAGCTCTGGCACTGGGAGCTGCTGTATCATTTGAACACAGTAAGCCCAAATAGGTTCTTGGCAGAATATGTCATTATTATAAATGTCTTAATAATTTTGGTGCATTTATTTTTTTTTCCAGGGATCCTGTAATTGCTGCCATTGTAATACCATATGAAATTAGTTCCTCTTACAGAGGAAATTGCAATCCTATAACATGTTTTCGTGACTAGATGCCCCAAGAGTTGCCTGTCTGCACAGCCAGAATGTTCTGGAGTGAAAAATTTGTAAATATTTTGCCAGTGTAGATAAAACTTTGGGTTTCCCTTTGAGAGCTAGATTGCAGTGAGCCTTGCTAATTCAATAGTACATGCACCTGCATCCAGTACAGCAATTTCACGGTCAGAAGGCAACATTTCTCTGTTTCTCGTTTCATTTTTGTGTTATGGTAATTTCTTTATAGTGAAAGACAGTATTAAGTGATCAAACACAAAAATGTTAAGGATAGTTGAAGCTACAAACTTAGTGGGAACAATTAACTTTGTGAGTTAGAGGTGTTTGGAACCAAGAGTTGGTTTAACACCCAATTCTATCAATTACAGGAAAAAAAGAATAATAGGATATGACCTAACAAAAAGAAAGAAAGATAGCTGGTGCCTGCAAATTTCGAGTTTTAGAATAGGTAAAATTAAGAGCAAGCCTCCAGGTTTTATGTGTTTGCATGTACTCCTATTGCTTTTGTCGCTATGTTAAGCTTACTAAAGAAGCCATATCCTGCTGTGTCAGATGTAATATTCTGCCCGTAAATTATTGTTGTCCAGCACTTTCACTGAGGCATTCTTTAAAGTCCTCCTCCAGGTATATGAGAAGAGAAGATGGGGTGGCATTTGTGTTGTTTGTAGGCACATTGTCTGCTTTTCTCTTGATGCAACTGGAACTTGAAAATTCAACATTTGGACTTTGCAGGATTTGGACATTCTTTTGGTGGGGTTTGTTTGCTTATGTTTTATTGTTTAATTCGCCAATCTTATCCCCTTTGTGTTTTACTAGCAATACTGGAGATAGAAATTCCAGTCAAGGCTCTTAAATAGCAAACTCACAACACGACAGGTAGAATGTTTGGCTCCACTCCTGGTTATGTACAGCTCTTGGGGTAGAAAAGGGAGAAGTAATCTTCTAATCCTTTTGTAAAATTTAATGTAACTGGAACTTCTTGAGAGAAAGAGATTCAAATAATCTGTTTCTTTTGTTATTTTTCTGGTTTATGTAGCTATTACATTACCCTTCCTGGAACTTAAGTATTTGTAGGATTACATCAGCACCTTGTGCTGCGAATCACAGTACAGCTTTTTAGAAATAAGTATTATGTAAAGGATAGGCATTCAAAAGGCTTCACATTTCATTGATTTTTGTCTCTTTTGAAGGCTCTCCCATTGCTTATTTAAACAAATAGTCATATTTGATTCATTGTTTGCAAAAAGTGATTGAAAATTGATCAGCCTTTGGCAGTCTGATGCTGAGTAACAACTGATAACACTTTCTTCTGAATTCCCTCTTCTGAAGAAATTCGATGCTGAATAAAAGTTCAGAACAAATCTTAAAATGAAGATACCGTCTTTCCTGACTGTCCTGAAAGAGCGCCTGGCATGCCTGACACCAGAATCATGCTATGTGCTTTCTGATTATTGACTTGGCCTGTTAAAAGATGGCATTACTGTAGAGCTCTATTTTTGTCCCTGTAGCCTGAGAACGATAGGAATTTTCTGGAAATATTCATGAATCGTTATAGAGGCTGCTAATACCTGCTAAGGGGAAACCTCAGTGGAATGCTTTCTCAATGTGCACCCAGGTACATTGGGCTGTAAATAAAGGAGGGCAGCTTCCTGGGGACTTTGCACTGCCATGCTGCAGGTGTGTTCTTAATGAGCCCAATACACAGTAATTGACTTGCTGGTTATTGTTTTCAGAAAAAAAATACCACAGATGTATCTTTTTGTTGTCATACTGGATTCCAGAAAGTAGAGCATGTCCATGGCTGTGCTGACTTGGCACTTGTACAAGTAATGGATGGAAATCATTAGTAAAGGATGGAAACTTTCTGAAACAGAGCAGTAGTTAAAAGCCTAGGAAGTTTACCGTTAAGCAGCAGGTTGTATTTGTGTTAGGAAGATCCTTTCGCCGCTTATTTCCAGCATTTTTGTAGTGTTAAATGCTGAGTTACAAAAAAGCTACCTGGTTTTGCAGTTACAGCCAAATTTGTAATTCCTGTTTAAAGCTGCTGAGGAGATTGTAGAAGGAGGGCTTCAGAACAGTTGGAAGGAAGTTGATGGAGACCTGGGCTATTCGAGGTTAGGGTAGGTTTCTGGGACAGGCAGACCTGAGGGGGAAGGCTTGCAAAAAAACTGGGGAGGAAGCTGTCCTTGCTCTGACAGATCAAACTTCTCAGAGGTTTGCACAAGGAAGGACAAACATATCCAGACTCAGTCCAAGGGTGAGAAATGCTGAAAGCATTGAGTGACTGAGTCTGAGCTGGCTTTTCAGAAGAATCTGTTTTTCCCAAACTACCTTCCCAAACTTTCTTGGGATTGTGGCTGGATATGATACCAGGTAGCAAAGCTTTTCCTGGGGTACTTTTAAAAGTTAAAAGAAAAAAAAAACGGATATGTGAACATGAACCTAAACTAGAAATATTTCAACCACCTCTGCAATGGAAGGCACATTTGAAATGTACAGCCAGGATAGTTCTAATTAAATAACAGGTAATTTTCTAAAAAGATTACTTTATCCATTTATCTTGGACTGTGTAATTTAGGGACAGTACCTGTTGTTTTTGGTCTAGCGCACCACAGATCTAGAGCTGATGTTATCAAGCTATGAGGCTGCCTGTAATTATTTGTGTATTTTTAGTTGGTTGATGTGCACCACTGAATGATTCACAGCAGTGACTGTGGTGCTGACATTCCATGTATAAGCCAAGATACAATCTGTAAAAAGAAGGAAGTTTGCACTTTCTAGTACAAATGAAGAAGTGATTTTTCTATGAGGGAGGGAAGATCATAACAGGATTGATTGTAGTTGCAGCAGAATGTATCTCTTTTATCACTCATGGTACTTTTTCAGATACAGGCCTGTATACGAAAAATAATTAAAAATAATTCTAGCATATCTTCTCAGAATAAAATGTTGGGCTTTTTGTTGTTGTTGTTGCCGTGTGTGAATTAATACAGAAAATGATAATAGAGCTTATTTTGTGGAGGAAGGGGAAGAGACAGGAAAACTGTACCAAGTTATCAGTAGTAACTTCATAAAGCTCAGGGAACTGTGGTAGCTGTTTCAGAAACAGTGTTTTTCAAGGTTTATTGCACAGAACTACAGCTTTTTGTATTGTCAGGAGTATGCCAGATCTTCCTTGTTCTGAGAAGACAGTTTTTTTCTTAAACAAGGCATAATTTTCTCATCCTATTAATAGCATGTTTCAGATAGTTGTTTGTTACTAGAAAGTCAAAGATTTAACTCATTGTCTGCTTGATTATTTTAAAGACAAAACCCAAAACCTACATTTTAAATACAAAAAATGTACCAAAATCAGGTGTTTCTTTTCAATTTTTAACAACACATCATTGTTTACTGTGGTGATACTACGGTTATTTTGTAAAAGACTGTTCTATACATTGACTTGCTGCTTTTCAGTCATATATGTCCCTGATATATTCAGTCAGTAATTCCCTGAGCAATCTGTTGGATGAAATATGCAACATGAGTATATAGAAAGATTAGGAACATGCATATATTCAAAGACCATGCTCAGTTGGAGAGACTTTTCTGTATTCTTAGTATTCTCTTTTTTAAAAAGATTCTTTTTCTTCCTCTTGTGTTTTAGATATTGACGAGTGTGAAAATGACTTCTACAATGGGGGCTGTGTTCATGAGTGTATCAACATTCCCGGCAACTACAGGTGTACGTGCTATGATGGCTTCATGTTAGCCCATGATGGCCACAACTGTCTCGGTAAGTAGTGAATGCTGGCAATACAGTTTTGTTTCATGGATGTGGTAAGAAGGCCTGATTTGCTTGCTGCGTTTTGTGATCTGGTATGTTTTCAGTAAAGACTTGATCCAGATCACACTAAGTAAGTTCAAACGTATCTGTTGACTCCAGTGTGTTTTAGACCAGACCCTTGAAGTTGGCACTCTTAATCCTAACATACTCAAATAAATTTGCCCATCTTTAATATTGCTAAAAAAAAACCCTGGCCCCCAAAATCTATGCTGGATATTTGGGCTTTTTTAAAGAAAAGTGATCTGTCCCATCCACTTAAATATGTTTTGTCTGTTTCTTCCAACTTTTGTAATTCCAGCTATATCTTTAAAGATCCCCTTCCCCTTTTTTCCCTTTAAGGGTAACTTAATTCTAGGATATGCTGTATGAACATAAATTACATAATGTTAAAAGTGCAAGTTTGATGAAGGAATACTTGGTCAATAAAATAGGGCAGAAGAAACAGTTATCGGTAATAGCTGTTTACAAAGGGGAGCGACACAGTCCACCAACTGTACAGAGTCATGTTCAGAGCTGGCACTTAATTGCTTCAGCAGTCTGAGGATTTTGGGGTCTGGGGTTTTTTTTTATATGTGTCCATTGGTCTGGTTTAAATAGGTTGGGTTTATCCTATGCGCTAAAAAAGTATATTTTTTTTTTGAAATTTCTTCACACCAGTTACCTGGAAATTAACTTTGACTGCTAGACCCAGTTTCCCTTACCTGCTTTCTTGATAGTCATTTTAGCTAAGTCCTACTGCCTAGGGACTATCTTTCTCAGTATTCCCAATATAAATGCAATGACCAGTGTTTGGTTCGAGGTGATGTTTATAACACAGTGTGGAAAATAGGTATTTTTTTGGCATCATGCCGCACTTTTACTTTGGTAAAAACTGAGATTCTTTGCAACAAAAATCAAGCAATCGGGTAGTGAACCGGAATAAAGTCCAGTAACACCAGTCTGCACTCACTGGAGCTATGGAACAACTAGAATTTCTGAGCAAAGATTTGGTTAGCCTTTCAGTAGATGTATTTCCTGCTGGGTTCATTTTCAATCTGAATAATATTTGTTCAGATGGATTATATATCCTGACCATTGACAGACTTTTGACCTAAACTTTCAAATTTCATTTGTTATAGAACAGACTAAATAGATTTATTTGCCTCAAACTGAGGTGGTCAGATGATTAATTGTGCAAGATATATTTCTTATACAAAAAGCAGCCAGCCATTCATTTAAAAAAGAAAGAAAAATTCTATTTACACTAATGTTCATAAATATCTCTTAATAAAACAGGACACAAACATAATCAAATAGTTCAACTATTTGGAATTCAAATAACTGTGCATTTATGTTGTTTCAAACAGCTTGCTATTTTCAACTTTGTTTCCAAATGATTCCCATAGTAGTAGGGAAAAGTAGGTTAGCAATTATTAACAGCAAAAGGTATGACCTGATAAAGAATGAACCCTTCAGGTGATCTGTGGGATTTTTTTGGACCCCTGCTGCCTGCGTTGTTGGTCTCTGGTCATCAAACGTACAGCCTGGATCTATAGGAATAGCAAAATTTCTAATTTTCTTTTCATTAATTTCTATTCAGCCACTTGCTTTTTTTGGTCAAAAAAAAAGGCTTACAATAATATAAACCATTGTGCTTAACGTGTGGCTACTGTTGAAAGTATTGATCCAAAGCTTGCCAAGAGATCTTTCAGGTTTTTAAGAATTGGTGTCTGCCCATATTCATGGTCTACCCTGAGCTGATTTTTGCATTACCCCAAAAATGTTAGGAACCATGTTGCTTTTAAAAGAGGTTCAGTGAAAAGATGAGTGGGAATAATAGCGAAGGGCTCCTTCTCTCCCAGTCTACAACTTTAGGATGCTAAAAGAGGTCACAATTGCCATTCTAATTTTGACAGCACGGACTGGGGAAATTTTTGTTCCTCAAATGCAGATTGAATATTTGCAACTAATGAATGGTCTGTGATATTTCTCAGTAAAATAACTGCTTTTACTTATGGGCACTGAAAAGGGAATCAAGGTACATTCCTCTTTCTCCCTTTTTTAAAATTGGGGTGAGTTTGCTGAAGGTGAAAGTGTCTAGTTGTAAGATCTCAGACTGAAGTTTTTAATCCTGGCAGTGGCCGTGCAAATCCTGCTAACACTGTCTGTTGTGCACTAGCTCTGATTTGACACACTGTCACTAGAAAAGAGAGAACTTCATTTTTCTGTCATCACTTGGCTCCTAGGTAGCTGCTGGCATTATCAATTATACTGAGTGCTGGGATAGCCTGTTTTTGCCCATTAGCACAGTGTGAGTTTTGAAAAGGGGGACATTCTACTCTTTTTCCTTCTGGAGTAGTTGCATTTCCCTTCACTTATGCTACCAGAAAAGTGTAAATGCAGTTGCCTGTTTTTAAGAGGATGCAGTGAGATCTCAAATCAAAAACAAACCATGTATTTGCACATATTTAAATTGGGATTATAATTTTGGGGAAAATTTTCCCAAAATGTAAAACTTGGTTAACTTATTAGAAAGAATTCTTTTTTCCCCATGAGGAAATTAGACATTGAAAGGAATTAAAGTTTTGATGAGTCCACTGGTTTCCACCTGTTCTTGCTCTATGAGAAACCACTTATTTTTCATGGATTATAAGAAGACAAAGAATTCTTCATAAGATTAATGACAATGATTGTCACCTTTCAAGACAGTCTTTCACTGATTTCTGTGCACACGCACACACCCTGCCAGAACAGAACTGTCAAAATCAAGATTGCTAATTCAACATGCTGAAATTAAGTGGGTATACACATTAAGTAGGGCTGTAGCGGCTCTTGTCTAGAATTATGTGTTTTCCATAGAATTTGTATATGAGCTGATAAAACTCACAGTAAGTTGATTTTAAAAACCCTGCCTGAACCACCTTCTCATATAGCACCATGCATGTGTATGTGCTTGGATAGAAGATTTCCTAGGAGTGACCCAATATCAGGCCACACTATTCCTACTTCTCCCCGTCCTTTGGCCTTCCAGGCATTACTCTTGGGGTCCATTTTGTCAGCACGTGGGGAGCCAGGCAGCAAGAACTCTTAGAGGGCAATTCAGTTGCCTAAACATAGGAGCCTCATGCCAGTGAGCCTGGAGCTGGAAGGTGCAATGTGAGATCTACAGGAGTAGATTGGGAGTGTGAGATGGAGGCTAGATGGGATAATATAAGGAATATAAAATGGCGTCTGACTCCGATGTTTAGATAGCTGAATTGCTCTCTCAGTGACTTGGGCTGCATTTTGACATGCACACATCACCAGAAATCTTTGTCTAGTGATTTTAAATAGAAGGCCTAGCTATGGAACGCCATGATAGTTCACTGATAGTCCTGTAGGCCATCTAGAAACCTCCAGGAAACAGGTTGCAATGGACAAGACCGTTATACTAGGATTTCTGCATCACTTGCTTGACTGAAGTCTATGCAAAATCTTAAGCCATCTCTCTTTGTCAGGGTTTACATTCCTTTTTTAAACCTTCTATGAATGTCTTTCTAGTAACATCAGTACAGCAAGATGATTGCAGTCGTCTTTATAAATAAAAAACTTAGAGTATTCACAACTAATTAGATCAGATGCAGTTGACAGGTTAAGTGTTTGTTCCTGAGTTCTTGTTTCAACATTTCTCTCTTCCTTTCTAATCAAGTGAAATTTCTTATTTATTTATTTGTTGGGAGGAGGTGTTTGGTTAAGAATTCATGGCTAAAATTTGTACTGGAAAATGTCCAAAATTCTCCTTAGGGGAACTCAACTCGCCTTCTATTTGACGTTTTTATTGAGGAATTTCTCAAATATAACATGAAATGACACCACGGGGAATTCAAACTATGATGAGATCCTTGTCTGGCTAAAAGTAATTTATTTTAGCACTGTAATCACTTGAAATAGCAGTAGTTCTTTCTCAAAATTGCTCTAAATTCTGCTCAGTGGATGCAAGACTAATATTTGGTCTCATGCAATAGGCTTTCTTTATCATTCATTTGAAACCAGTCATGAAATACGGTTTCCCCTCTCATATATGAAATACCAGTCTGATTTTTTTATAAGCAATTCACTCACTGGTCCAGATGTTCTTTCCTGTTTGATCATTTTGTCTCCATGATCTTACTGATAAATTGATTTTTCCTTCTTTGTGTGTTTCACATGTTGAGGCACGCTGTCAGTTTTTGTTCTCTTGCCTTTAGGAGAGATTATGGCATAACTGACCATCCTTCCTATTAGTGCTAAACACTTTACCCCTCTCATTTGTAGTAAATCAGTCTGTTCTCACATATCTGGTAAAATCTGTGAATCTGTTCCACAAAATATCAATGGGTAAGACTTATGCCTTTAAAACTCGTTATTCAAAATATACTCCATGCTTTGATTCAGCATGACACTTGAAGGTGTTCCTCATTTGCCTAGTTTTTTTACTTTATTGGTTTAATATTAAGTAAGAAAACTGGACTTTTGCGTATGTGTAAGTGCATTATTGATTGGAGGCCTCTTTGGCAGTTGGGCACACTTGTACTCTGTCTTGGTGTCCTCCTGGAGGCTTTCAGTAAGTCAGATAGCAGATAGCAGAGGAGGAGGTAGGTTGAACCTGGTGTAAGCCTGCGTATTGTACGAAGTAACATGCAACGGATGAGGATGCCATAGAGAAGGCTTGAGAGTATGTCTTCCTTTTCAGTGAGAATTTCAGGGGAGCTTGGCATAGCTGCCACTATGGCAACTCCAGAATGTACCCAGGAGGGTAAAAGAGAGTTTCCTGCGCTTTTTTTAGTTTACTTTCAAGATAGTGGGATAGGAATTGTGACATGGAAAGAAACCCTCTGCTCCTTCATCAGCAGTAAGGGTTCAGCTGGTGGAGGACTGTTTGGTTTTATGGCATTGCACTTGGATGAAGCCAAAAGAGAGCAGTGAGAACAATGAGTGATCTAAAAAATCATAGACTCATAGAATATCTTGAGTTGGAAGGGACCCATAATGATCATGAAGTCTAACATGGCTAATGCCAGAAGAATGGAATTAAAGGTATAATTTTCTTCTAAGGAAGAGAAGATGAAAAAGAAGACACAATAGTCATCAAATCCAAAAAAGGCTGCTGCAAAGAATTAGATTTTTACTGTTTTGTTTTTGTATCCCAGCAGATGTGAATGAGGTAGCGCAATAGCATTTGGTTACTCCACTTGGGAAATTCAGAAAGGGCATTGAATTATTTTTCCTTTCTCCTGATTATCTTACATTAATCTCTCTCCTACTGTGTAAAAATGTATGCTTCCTGGGAGAGTATTATGGGGTCTGTTGTGTTGGTCTGAAGCATCACCAAAGAAGAGAGTTCTGAAGTTTATCATGGATTACTAAGCCTTGGGATTTGTCCAGAAAAAGCTTGCTAGAAAACCTGCTGAAAGCAGTTCTTGCTGGTATTTCTGACTAAATCTATACAAATTTATTCAGTATCTGCAAATAGAAAGTGGAAGAGAGTGGCATAACTATTCAGATCAGAAAGTGGAGAGCCTTGCTTCACAAAATTTCCTTGCCAATGGTCTCACATATCAGTTGAAAATCCAAGCCCTCTGGAATTTACCTGTCTCTGATCAGAATGTGAAAAAAACGGAGAATAAAAAGTGTGCAAGAAAATATGCAGCAACAGAAGCTGACTGTCATTGGTTCTTACTTGAGAAAACCATATAATACCTGCTTCACATTCTGCATTCTGAAGGCAGACTTTTGTGTACATATTGTTAGGGGATTCTTCCTAAAAATTGACACAACTATTGTTTTCTGTGTGTCAAATCAAATCAGGGTGTGAAAAATATTTCAGGTTAAAGAATGGAATTGCTTGGAGTGATTTTGTTTTGCTTATATATTCAGATATACATATGAATTGCTATGAAGTGCTACTCATCTCTCTCTGTTTTGTGTAGGCTTTTGTTAATTTTCTCCCTAGCTCTGATTTGTGATAGTCCCTTTTTAAAAGGAAGTAAGCATTGCTGTTTTGCAAAAACGCTTCTTGCTCTCAGGTTGCACTTATCTTAACTCTTCTTTCTTCTAAACATTAGCATAGATTTCATGAAGTCTTCTGCTCTTTATAATTCCTCTAATTAGTAAGTGTGCTCAAGAAAGTTGTAAACTCTTCTTCAAAATCATCAAAAAAGATACAAAGGAGCACAGACAAAAATTTTTCATAATGTATTCAGAGTTGTATTTATTTTATTTATAGGTTTTTCTGTGGTGTTAATTGCTGTGTTATAGGAACATATGTGAACATTTTGTAAATACTAATAGATTTGTCCTCAGAAAATCCTGTAAGGAAAAGAAGTATAATTTTCATTGTTTTATAGATGAGGAACTAGGGCAAACAGATAAGGTTACTTCTTGGTCTTCACACAGGATGTCTGCAGCGTAGCCAAGGATAGGATCCTTACCCTTCTGAATCCCTGCTTACACACTCTTGCTTCAAATATTCTGTGAAACTTTGTATTCTCTTACAGAAAAATAACAATTACTAAATTTGGACATCTAGGAGTTGATGTCTCCTAGATGGGACATCTAAGAGATAAATTCTCTTGTATGTCAGACCTCCTGAAAATAACTGTAGAAGTAGGTTTTGATGATCCAGTATATATGGTTCTTCAGCAGTTAATCCTGTGTCTGAATGAGAAGAGTCCTGGGAAGAAGAGTGAACTTCTAATTATAAATCAAGCCAGAAATGCAATTACTAGCGTGCATTATAGATTCCATAGGGCTCTCTACAAGAGCTGAATGTTCAGTATGGTAGACAAAAACGCAAGCACAGTGTCAGCTGTGAATTCAGTAGCAAAGAACTGAATAGCAAAGTCCTGGTTATGGCCGCAATTTTAAAGGTTTGGGCAGAAGGCCTGATTTTCCAGCCTGAAAAATGGACATTACTGTTTTATTTGTCTGTTCTCAGATGCTATTTTGTATTTCTTGACAAAGCAACTTAAGTCATGTGGAAGCCCCTGTGGGAAAGGAGAGGTGGCACTTTCCCTGGAGAGCGGTACTAGTCTGCCAGCTCTGGTAGGTGGAGCAAAGCAACAATTGCAGCAAGGTATTTGGGAGCCGGCAGCTATAGGAGAAACTTCTGACAAACCAGGAGCGGATGGTCACAGGCCTCAAAGTAACATCTACCTGTTATAAAATGGGCCTTGGGATCCCAAATCAGTATAAAACTTAGGTTCATCTTTGAAATCACACAATTTCTTTTCTTCTAAGGTTAGGATCTTTCTTCTAAGGTTAGGATCTAAACACAAGTTCCTGTCTTGCAGTGCTCCTTTAAAATCGGTTGGCTAATTTTAAGAGGAGAGGTTTTAACCCTGGCATGTAGGCTTAATTCCTGGCTGCGTAGTAGTAATCTACAATCTGACTCGGGTGACAAAAAGAGTATTACTATATACACATGTGTATGTATATAACATCATATCATTCATCCTTTTTCAATGAACATTGCAGTGTTCTATGTTTACCTTTCAAAACAAACCCAAACCAGTTAGAACCGAAAATTTACCTATTCCTACCCTTCTGTTTGTCTGAATGTATACACTGGGATGGGAGATTATGGCGTAATCTGCCTATGAACATGAAGCGGGAGGAGAGTTGCAAGTATATGAGAAATCATTTCTAAAGCTTCCAGATGCAAAATGTCAAGAAAGGGTACATAACTCATTTAGGATTGCATAATCACTGGTATGATTAAAGAGAGCAATGTCTTCCTTTTAATTTAGCTTTATTTGTCGTCTTCTCCAGACAGCTGTGCACAATGTGTTGCTTACTTGAACTCTAAATGAATGCTTCTATTACTGATGTTTATTTTTCTTTATGTTTCCCAACAGTTCAAATAGATTTTTTTTTTTTTAATGTGAACATTTTTAATATAAAACTAAACAGCTTTTGGAAAGTTGTTTTTAGTTTCAGAAAAACAAATATTTGAAAGAGAAGCTGAGAAATGGTCCATTTTCTTGGCTATCTTCCAGTTTTCCTTGCCCTTCTTTCCTAATTCCAGTAGATTGCTAGGTGAGCCGACAGTTAAGGATTGTCCTCCTCTAGCACATCAGCAGGGCCTCTAATAATATTATCAGTCATAAACTCTCTCCCAGATTTTCATGGTTGCTAATCTTAAGCTCCTTGGCAGATGGAGGAGGGTTGAATAAACCCAATAGCCTTCTTTTCATAACTCTTAATTTTTATTAGAACACATGTAAAGTTATGGTATTTTTGTAGAGAAAGTTATTAATCTAAGTCTTGAAGCTCTTACCCATTGCCAGTGAGTCCAGTGAGAGTTTTGCTTCAGCAGAACTTTGGGACTTGGCAATTGTTTTATGTCTTGAGAGAAGGAGGCCAGACTCCCAAATCAGGGCTCAGTGGTTGAGTAGTGGGGACCTGTTCTAAACGTGAGGGGCCCAGGCACAAGATGGGGCCTTATGTAATATATATTTTCAGACAGGATGAAAAGTGTTGAAATGCAAGTTTTAATGATAGATATATCTGTATGTTTTAAACCTATATGTGTTCTGTATTTCTGCAAACGATGACTGACAGTGATTGGGTCCTTGGAGCATAGTAAGAACTTTGGGATTACAGGACCCCTGCAAATGGGGGTCCCTGCAAATTAGACTACTGAGCCTCCCCCAGACAAGCTGCAGTGGGTGCATACACAAAAATCCGTGCTGCAAATCGCACAACTAACTGAATTTTAGTGATGAATGCATTTTTTCAGGACGAAAAACTTGAGTGCATTTTTTAAAGTTCTTTGTTTTTCAGATGGAAGCCTAAATGACAAAGAATGTTACTTTCTGGTATGTTTCTTCAGTGAACTAATTTTTACTGTATTATTATTTTCGGATCTTTTATCACTCTTGCTTGGTCCGTACATTAGATGAATTGTAACAGCTGGGATTCATCACAGCAATTTAAAATCTCCAGTCTTTGTGGTATAGTGGCATGGATCAGATTTTATAACATGTCCTGCTGTCCTGCAATGCCTTCCACTAACTGATGACTAGGTGCTGAGCAAATATCAATAGCTAGGATGATAAGTAAAAGTACTATAGGCAATTCTGTATTAGAAGTTTACATGCAACTTCTGTATATATGTGTTTACTTTTGTTACCTGGTTGCCCGCATCTCGTGAGAGTCTTCATGGTGCAAGTGGTAGCAGACAATCGTAGAAATAAGTTAAATCTGTCTTTCGAGATGGGATTATAATATGTTAGTGCTGATGATCTTCCTCTTATAAACCTCGGATTTAGTTTTATGGCACCTGGTAACTGTAGAAATTTCCAAACTCTGAGCCATTGCAGCCTCCTCTCTTCATGGCAGATTCCATGATGGATGGATTAGGATTGTTATCATGGTGTTTGCATACAAATTTGAAAAACATTTAACAACCAAGAAGTCAAGCCCTACTTTTCTATAAAACTTATGAAGCCCTCAAGTTAAGAATCTCTTACTTTAAATGGCGTTGGCTGTGCTTCAGCTGGTGGAGTGTAAATGTCTGCATATAAGCCATCTATCTGTATTCACCTTGGAGTCACTAGAGAGAAATAGGTATTTTGTGTGCGTGACTGCCCTCATCCTAAAGTATATATTTACTGTAGCTCAGATTAACTGCTCTCTGTATTTTCACTGATGCAGTCCCATGGACTTGAGTTAATTAACACCTTTGAAAATAGGGTCATTGATATCAGAAGTTTGGAGCCCCAAATTGGAAAGTGGTTTAGAAAATACGTCCATGTTCACTCTGAAAATCCAGTAAAAATATGGAATTCTCATTGTGGTTGATGGAAAGGCCTCCAGTATCCAGCCTCTCTGAAGCTAGGATCTGAACACACTGCTTTTCTTATCCTGCTTTTTCTGTTTCTGTATCTGAAAGTTTCTCTCTTCAAAAGTACTTTAATGTTTGGTCTCGCCACATTAATCTTCTGAGTTCAAATGAGATATAACTTTCTTTACGTCTTAATTGGCTGTGTTTGCTTTCTTAAGCCAATGTGGTCTGAGAAGGACCAAAACAAGTAAGAATGTAAATCAGCATAGGCCCAAGGTTTTTTGTTAGGTATGAGGGAATAATCAAAAGTGTAGAATAAATCTTGGTCGCTGTCAGCTATGAAGTTAGATTCTCAGACTGTCATAATAAATTAAGAAACTGGGAGCTATGTGACAGCAGCATCAATCTCAGTCTCTTGTTTCTGCAAGTCTTCTTGTTGTCTGAGACTTTTTTTTTTAAATGCTTACTCCCTGGAGGAGGTAATCAATCACAGTAAAGATTTCTCTACATGGAACACTCAGGAAAGTAAAGAATAATCAGCTTAGAGTGTGAAGTTAATATATATAAGTTAAATCAGTTAAATCCCCCTCTTACTTGGTTTGACTGGATGTAGATTGCTGTGTCTTAGTTTAGCAAAGCCAGAGTTTTATTCTGCATTATTTATTCTGCATCCTGACTGCTTTATGTTGTTTATATTAGTTTTGCATGTTTTGTTAATTCATTTTAACTTTCTTATGATAGCAAATTTCTAAGCCAGTGTGGCCTATGTTGATGTATTCCTTAAGAGAAAAACTATAAAATATATAAAAATTAACCAAAGTTTTGGGAGCTACATTGCTTTTAGCACTTTCTTAAAGCAAAGGAGAATGTGTATTCAGCTGAGAGTGCAGAAATTCAGCCTTTAATGGGTGTGTTTACCAGTCAGATGTGTATGACATTCAAGCCTTCCCTCATGGAATGGTGTCTTTGTCAATCCTAGGAATTACATAGATCCAGTTAAAACACTGAATTCATACGGATTACAAGAAGATATCAGACAAAGTGGAGAGCAGTGAAGTCTTCTGGTCTCTGATTTCAAATATAGTCGCTGTCATTATACTATGCTCAGAATGCAATCAATTCTTGGCCATGTTGATTTATGACAAACAGTATGATTTATGCAGTCAAGAAATAGCCATCGAAAAGAGTAGCTGCTGCATAATTGCTTACTGTATTAGAAAATGAAACAAAACTCTTTTCCAGTATGGATGAGTACCCAGATGAAAGATTGGTAGTGGATTTCTTTACTAGGTAGATTCTAGGGTCTTGGCTTTCTGCAGTGCCTTGCTTTTGCTGTCTAATACTTTCCATGAATTTCTGCATCTTGATATTATCCTTTTGACTTCAGTGTATGATGTGAAAACTCAAAAATTTTGAATCAAACTACGGGACCGAGACAGAGGATTACTTTTACTCTTTCCATTACCTTCTGCAGACTTCAGTCCAGATCATTCTCAAGTATCTCAAAGTAGTCCCTGTGTACACATTCCTTACTGGAATTGTATCAGAGCACAAGTTTTTGTAGCTTTGTATAAAAGAGGGGCAGGAAGGAACATGGACTAGTTGATGGTAGCATATTTTAATATGACTTTGTGTAGCTAACATCTAAGTAATAATAATAATTATTATTATTACTCATTAATTAAAACATTCATAAAAACGTCACTGGACATACTTTACAAGAATGATTGCTTAGAGAATTTGGAAGGTTTAGGATTAAAGCAAAATTTATGATTAAGAGGCCTTATGGGATATGGAAAGAAATGTCTGAAAAAAATTGAAACATACTTTGTTAAATAAATAAGCCTTGAGTGGACATAGGGTATTGTGCTGTAGGATGGGAGCAGAAACGAGAGTCAGGGCAAAGCTTTTCTACTCCATCTTAAGAAAAGAAAATTTTAACTGAAGAGAAAGTTGCTACAGCAATGAGTATTGCTCAGCAGTAAGAGGCTATAGTACAGCCTCTTCAGCAGAGTGGTTATACTTTATTTCAGAATGGAAATAAAATTGAGGAGTTTAAAAGAATGGAAGGATGTATTTGCTGAATTAATTTAGATGGCAGTGTTACAGATACTTCTCAGCAAGACTAGGGCATCCATAGACCAGGGAGCCTCTAGGTCATATGTTAGTGAGTGTACTTTCATGGATTTTATTGCTCTCATAAGAAGAGCTGTGCAGAGAGGACACGATTTCTGTTGCAAGACCTAGAAAATTGGCTTTATTTTGAAAATTGTGAATATAAAATTGTATAGTTCTTCATGCGTAAAAAAGTGTATTTTTTTAATTTTAGGATACACTGTACAGTTTTTAAGGCTATTTTTTTTTCTTGTATTAGCTATTGCATCAGACAACATACTAAACAGAGAAAACTCATAGGTGAAATTTTTTATAATTCTTTTCAACAAAATAAGCTTGAATGGGAAAGAACTACATTTTTCTTTAAGGTTTTCTTCTCCTACAGAGTTTCCCCAACATAATGTGTTTATAAGTATACAAGCAACTTGAAAGGGAGGTGATCTATTTTTGTGTATCTGAATCAACAAAAAATATCCCTAAAAGGATTTTATGCAAGTATTCCTCAAGTATTTCTGTCATGACCAATACAGAATCATATATAGAATCATCATAGAACCATGTGTAGAATCATAGAATGATTCGGGTTGGAAGGGACCTTAAAGATCATCTGGTTCCAACCCACCTGCCATGGGCAGGGACACCTCCCACCAGACCAGGTTGCTCAGAGCCCCATCCAGCCTGGCCTGGAACACTTCCAGGGATGGGGCATCTACAGCTTCCCTGGGCAACCTGTTCCAGTGCCTCACCACTGGAGTTGAATGATGCTGGATATTTTTTAAGGGATAATGGTCTGAATTATTCTTCATGCCGGTGCCAAGCATCATTATCTTAAGATAACATTATCTTAAAGTATGCCAAATACCATATGTGTGTTTCTTAATAACCCTCTCTCTCAGGCAAGTACTCCCAGTCCCTGGGAAGTTACCTTGTACAGCATCCTTGACAAGGGGGGAAGAATCTCCTACAGGTGGTCTATATGCTGCTGAGCATTATTCAGTACTTAAAAAAAGCCTCTGAAACTCCCTCAGTTGAGCCTGCAGCAGTTAATGATGATCCAGAAAAAGCCCAGGGGTAAGACAAAGTAAGGGACATTATGATAATAGACTGGATAATTTACTCAACTTGTCTCAGATTTTTCCTTCAGTTGATCAGAACTGCTGCTTGTTTGTGTCTGTAATTAACTTCCCTCCTTCAACTTTATGGAGGGTTGTTAACTGGGCATTGCAACTTGGAGTGCCATACACGTAGCTGGACATCAGTGGGAACTGCAGGCTCATTGCTAATGTGGCCAGGGCTATCTGAGCCTCACAGTAAGCACCTCACACCAAACTGGAGGCTGCTGGCATTCCCTAGAGAATGGTGCTGTAGATGAAAAGAAGCAGGATCAAATTCATACAAAATTATGTTAAAACCCCATATCAGAAGAATGGATAACTCATTAGAAAAAAACTGATTTGGAACTTTTTTGTGTTTAGGTACTGTTGTCAGGAGGCCACCATGTGCATGTGTCTGTCTAAAAAATAGACATGATTACCAAGTGAGAAGCTACAACTACAACTAAGATGTCACATTAAGGGGCTGGGATGTTTATTTTGGAAATACTAAAAGCTGCGAAAAGGGTTTTGGTGTCTTAAAAGGACAGACAGTGGTGCCCAGTTGTTTAAGAAAGGAATAAACAAGTGACGTCAAGAAACTTGAACTCAATGCAACATTCGCGTGATGTCCGTGGGGCACTTTACTTCAGCTTAGTAAATGGGCAGGCGTCACATGCAGCAGAGTTAAGCTCTTGCGTTAAGTGAATATTTCCTATCCTATACATAGCAAAGAAGTCTGTTGCAGCTGAATTTACACTGTGTTTGTGTAGTGTGAAATGTAAGGAATTCCACTGTGTCACGAAATAGCTATATAAAGAAGACTTCAAGCATTTATTTTCAAGTTGCGCACACCTATAACAGTGCAGACAAACAAGAAGCTTAGTCAGTGGGTATTGAGGTGCTAAGTGATTGTAGACCGTTAAGAGATGGGATTCTCCAGGACCGATGGGCATCATTTTAGGTAGTGTATCCTTGTACATAAGAAAAGAATGGTTCTAGGGATTAGCTAAATCATTTTAGAATTATTTCAGTATTCATCACCCAAGAGCATCCTTGTGATTAGTACTTCATGTTTCTCTTCTGTAAAATGTGTTTTATTTTTCAGGGAAAGGTAATTTTTCACAGTTTTCGTTTTTTTAATGTCTACTCCAGTAAACATTCAGTGCTGCAGGGTCTGGTTTTTTGCAAGTGGATCTCATCTCAGTGAGGGCTGCATTGAAGATTTCTGCAACTGTGGTAGTGAATGAAGTGCTGGGTTCAAGGCTGTGGTGTTCTTTTTCCTTTTCTTTGCTGTATTTTTCAATTTCTGAAAGAAGGGGATAAAAAGCAGAATTCTAGCCTTATGTGCAGATAGTAGAAAATTTGGGCATGGGTTTTAAATTCTTGGTGAAGTCTGATTTCAGATATCCTGGAGATATGAATGCTGTGTATGTATGTAGTGGTGTCTCTTTCTTCTAATATTTCCCTTTGTATGCTCATGTAAAGTTGGTCTAAGAAAGATGGTTTAGCAGTTATTTCAATTAGCAATGATTCCTGTTTCCATGGCCCCCTCAGCTGATGCAATGTATGACTCTCCCTACCTTGACAGCATGTCACTACTTGTATGACCATTGCAGCAGGAACACCTGCCTACAACCTCTAGTCTGATCCCACTTGCTTCACTCCTACATGCCAGATTTACTCTTTGGGCTTCCATAGTTATCTTGAAGTCAGATCTTCCAAGACACCCACTCCAATACAGCATCATGGTACTTGGAGGGAACGGAATAGAGAAGTGAGAAGAATATGTGCCACATGTTGCTGTCATTAAGGTTAACTTCTAGAAATGAGGACTTTTTGTTTTAAATGTGGTATAGTGACGTCATTTGAATTGTGTCTGTAATTATCATGTTTGTGTATTGCTGTGCTTCAGGGCTCAAAATAGATGAGGTAGACAGTATGAGGCTGAGGGGGATCTGTAAGATCAAGAAAGACGCAGAAAAAGCAAGTAGTAAATGAATTTTTGCTGTTTCTCACAATAAAGGGATTAGGGGGCATTCACTCAGACTGTGAAGCAGCATGTTTGGAAAAACAAACCAAAAGAGGATGTCTTTTTTATGTAACTCAATTAAATTGCATAAGTAATTGTCCCATCATGTTGGGTTCAGAAGAGATTAGATAAATTGCTACAGGAAAGATCCAGTAGTGACAACGGTCTAGCTAGTGATTTAGGAAGGTTAATGTGTATGTGATTGCTGAAAGCTGGGAGAGCATGCCAGCAACACTTCTGTCCTAACTCTACTGTCTTCTCCTGAGTATCAACTACACTGTCAAAGAGAGAATGCTGGGATAGATGTTCTTTTGGTATAAGAATAACTGTGACTATAGTAAATCCAGAAACATGATTTTTTTAATGAGACTTTCTGACTAGAAACACTCAGAATATAATGATTTTTAAATTTCAAAATCAGGTGCTCCTATTTTCTGAGTTTGTGGTTGTTAATCATTTCTCTTACAAATACAGGATATCCTCAGTGGTGCTTTGTTACTAACATTTGAGAAAAGTCTGCAGTATTGCTGGTAGTAGTTCAGCTCTCCATCATGATGTTCTGCACTGATAAAATAGGCATCTTAGATGAGTCTTCCAAAAGTTCCATAGAGTAGCTTAGACATAAACTAGCAGGATCAGCTCCCTGGATCATGAGTCAAAGTCCTCTTTTTAGAAGTCTCCAAAGAATCTTAATGCTGTAGTAAGTGAATTGTACTGCAGCTCCCAAATGCTTTGGAGACTTTGAAGACGAGACTCAGATTTCTGAGGGGCTTAAGTGCTTATGAAAATGCTGACATGAAGGGAAAATGTCAGAAGGAAGGAAGAGAATATCACGGGAGGAAGTGGACAGTGGACATACTGTTCTTGATGTTGACTCTGTGTAACGTTTCCACTTCTGTATCTTCCTGCTTGTGGTTTTGGTTTCAGGTACCCTTAGCAGACCTTTCTCCCTCGATGGTGTCCAAACAGGACGCTTGATCAGAATAGCTTCTTTAGGCCAAATACTGCGGGAAACTCTGAGCCAGATCAGGGTGAAATACCAGTGGAGCTAGTTTGAAAAGTTCATCAGATAAATTAAATGAGAAACCGAAAGCATTTGTTTATTTAATAAATAAAACATCCATCTTTATCAACTGTAATGTTTCTTACCCTTTGATACTGTTCCACACTACCACTCTCTAGAGGATCTCATTTTACCAAGATAGAGAACACAAGTTTGATTATGTGAAGGCAGTGGGCCAAAAGGCTAGAGGTCTTATTAAAATTCAGATATGCATTAATTTGCATAATGCTGCTAATATATAGATATATCTATACATGTGTGTATGTATATGTGTATCCATTATCTCTCCTTCTCTTCTGAAAGATACTTCTCCTTTCCCAGCCTCTCCCTGAGTTGGCTCTTCCCCTATTCCTTGTTGTCCTTGGTGATGACTGGCCCATTTGAAGTCCAAGTCCTCATCACCCTGGAAATTTAGGTTTGTCACTCTGGCCTAAATTCTAGCTCTTCTGCTGATTGTTATCTTAGCTATTTATTTGTGCTGGTAAGGAGTAGTTAAGGGCTGTGGAAACTGAGTTATTTCTAGATGCTTCCATCAGGGATTGTATTTGGTAGATGCAATCACAGGACAGTTCTTTGTGATGAGTGTCACAGAGAATGGCTTAAGGACGTATATTCACTTGCTCCTAGTTTTTTTCCTCTTTTTCAAGATGAGGGTTGGAGCAGCTATGTGGGATAACCATCTGAGCTCAGCTCAGGTGAGATCCTTTTTCCGTCTCTTCGTGAGTTTGGATTGTGTAGGTTTCCTGAAACTTTGCTCTAGCTTCCACCCTGGGATCATCAGTAGGATTTTGATGCTCAGCTGTCCCATAAGCAGTGGGTAATGTACTCTAGGAATCAGCGCACTGTCAGATGGTGAGGCCAAGCTGGATGGAAGAATTGCTGCCAGATAAGGAGCCTAGGAAATGGTTTGGAGTTTCAATACACCAGTTTGAAGGAAGGGAGGCCAGCACCTGCTGCCTTGGGGCTGCCATCCTCAGGGAGACAACCCTGATCCTGGATAAGATGACCAGTGGCTGATCTTGTGCAAAAGGTTGCCAAAGAAGACATGTCTCTTTGTTAAAAAAAAAAAAAATCCTTTTTGTAAAAAGTAGACTAATAAAGAAAGCAAGCTTTGTATTTGTGCTCAATAAATTTAAAAGTTTTTAAAGTGTGTTTAGTCGCAGTTTAGAGTAGATGTTTGAGTGAAGTGATTTTACAGAAGTGACCTTTTTCCTGTTTCTAGAGTTAGGCCCTAGGGTGCAGGTCTCCAGCAGGTGTAAGCTGTCACACAGAGTGGCCACAATTAAAGCTTCTCAGGATCCACCCTCAGTTTTTCAGAACAGTCAACAGCCCAGTTTGATATATAGGGCCTCCAAAACTGGAGCCAGAAGAGCTTTATTGAAGACCTGGCTACTTATTTTGGTGTTTATGTGGAACTTAATCTTTCTAAAATCTGGTCTGAAATGCAGTCTGGCACATGCTGCCTTACCGATGTTTACACGTTCGGTTGGGTAACTTGAGCTGCATTGGACAAGGGTTGCACAATGAAAGAAAGAAAAAGCCTCCTTGGCAGCTATTTCATTTGTGAGCTTTGAAAAAATTCAGGTACATGAAAGAACTATTCTGCCAGATCTACCAAAGCTTGAGGTCATTGGAATCAATGGAGTTCTGTCTCCTAACTTCAGAAGGCGTTTTTTTACACCATTCTCTAAACTGGGTTAGTGATAGGTTGATCATAAAGTGACTTTATTGGAATGAAAGCTTACCAAGTAAATAATTCAGTATATATTTTCCAGGCAGCATGTCCAATAGATTGCTTGGTATGGTGGATAATAAGCAATGCTTCCTTTTAAGACTGCAGTAATGCAAAGTCCTCCAAAAAGCCTGACCCTAGTAGGATTGAGGTCTGAAAAGACAAAATGTTAATCCTACACCACTAGGCCAAGATTTATTGGAATGTATGTAGTATGGAGATAGAGATACAGTAGTCCTGGATCCCAGCTGTTCCCTTTCTTCAACTCCCTCTCTTCATAAATGCATATTAAAATAATTATGAGGCAAATACAACAAAATTAGAAGAAATTCCTCATAGTAAAACTTTTTAAGGAGTTTAAATTGTAATAACTTTTATTCCAGCATATGTATTTGAGGCTCAGTGGTAAATTGAGCTGTCTCTTTACGGAAGTGGTAAATCACCAGCATGTGCTCTCAGGAGCAGAAAAAAATGTTTATAAATCACTGCATTTGTTTCAGATTATTCATCAGAGCTGGAAGGCAATTGTTCGAGTTGCTTTGTGATATTATAAACAGAACGCTGGGAAGGCTGTGTACTTTGTAGCAAAATTTGGGGGTTTGTACATGTAACAACTGAGACTTTTTCCTCCAGCAAGTGTTCAACTAATCTTCCAAAGAGGAGGATCTAGATTCCAGCGTGCTGTTTTGAAGGAACAAGTTCGAGTTGGCACTAATAGGGCAGCAAGGCCTGCTGACTCACAGAGGAAGGGTCTCACAAAGTTGTCTTGTTTATCTTTTCGTCTTATACTGCGATACCAAGGAAAGTCTTCACTGCTTTTCCTATGTCCTCCCAAACTGCTTTGATAGGGTTATGAGAAGGTTGAAACCTGGAAGAGAGTAAGAACTGAGGGTGGGGACGATTTTGATACAAAAAATTTGAGGCAATAGTGCGTAACATTTCTTGGTAAATAAAAAAAGGAGAAGGACTGTCTGCACACTTGCATTGTAGTTCAAGACATGAGGAGACCGCCCGGTTTCCCTGGGTACTGCTGTAATTACCCTAGAACTTTTTCTTTTTTTTCGAAAGAGCTACAATTTCTGCCACCTGAAGCGCAGGCAGCACACTAGCACAACCAGCAATAGCAGGCGTAGCCGAGCCAGCTGCTGGAACTAGCTGGCCTTCCTGCGTTAGTTATCGGCTGAGTTTCTCTAGCATTTCAGAGCTTCCTGGCCTTGCCTGCAAGAGTACTGGCAAAAGCAGCTTGGTTTTACCTTAGTGTATTGTGGCCAGTCCTGGAGGAATTAATTAATTAAAAATTCAAATTGCTGTGCCAGCTCTTCTGAGGTTTTGAATGTTGTGGATCATTTAGCTTTGTTGTGTTTTCCCCCCCTCCAAAAATAAAATGAAAGCAAAACACACACCAACTCATTTGCTGACATGTTGGCAAATACTGTGAAATAACTAACTGGTTGCAGAGTCTCCATAAAACTGGAAAACATGTATCTTTCAGGTGGCAAGTTGCTTTTATCCGAAGAAAAAACAGAAAATGAATATGATACACTTTTTATGAGCAAAACAGGAGATTCGCAAGGGTGAACGTGGGTCAGATATCTTTTAGTGGCAGCAGTTTCCCAGTGCCGAAGCATATGTCTCTGTTAAACACAACAGCATAAAAACTTTTATGCCAAAGAGAGATGATGGGGGTAGGCAGGGACCCTCAAAACAGCCAGTAGCTAATGCTGCCTTTGTGGTTTTATATATTTGCCTATTAAAATGACAATACAGACATGGAACATTTAGATTTAAGAAGCCTTCTTTTCATTAAACAACATTAAACAAACTGACAAAGTAGGGGGTTATGACTCCAGTAATTGAAACATGCTGTTCTGTTCAGGACCAGAACTCTATAAAGACTCTTTTCACCCAGTAATGCCCTTTGTGTTTGCCTGCTACCCCTGGTTGAAATTACTGTAGGCCTGAAGTATGTCTTTCCAAGTGGAGTGGGAATGACAGAGTGCAACACCCCACTTGGCAGATGGGGTCACAGCCTTTTTGGGACGTTAACGTTCATTGTGCATTGGAAATCAATTTGTAGCCCAGAATGCATGGAGACTTAGCTAGACTCCCCTCCCCACTGATTTTTTTATATTAACTTTAAACCTGGGATGCAGAAAAAAGAATTATATGGATTAATATGGATAAACTCTGATGGGGTTTAGGTATTTTCATTAGCTTAATTTACAGTGTGCCTTTTTGTGGATTCCTTGTTCTTTTAGATGTATGTTTTGAATCTGTACATTACCTGCATTTCTTTCTCCTTCTCTCTTCTAGATGTTGATGAGTGTCAGGATAACAATGGAGGGTGCCAGCAGATTTGTGTAAATACTATGGGAAGCTATGAATGTCAGTGCAAAGAGGGCTTTTTTCTGAGTGATAACCAGCATACCTGCATTCATCGCTCCATTGGTAAGTTTTCAGTGTGTAAACTGTGCTCTTTAGAATTACTGTGTTCAATCAGAAATGCAGAGCTGTTTGGGGGAATTTTTTTATCCCCAGAGCTCTCCAAATCATTGGTTGGTTGGAATCAATTGATTCCTCTGCTACCCAAACTTGTAGCAGAGCCATAAATAAGACAGAGGAAAAGGCTTTAGTTTGACGTAGAAATTCTACATGGTTCAAACAGCAGGCTCTTTGGGCAGACAGAGGCAGATTTCCAAATGGCAGCTTTCTGCTTCTGAGTTTCCAAGACTTACAAATTTCTCATCTATTTATTGTATAATAGTTCACCTGTTTTCTACCTTAGAGAGCATGGTATCTTAAATCAAAATGAACAGCTTGTTGCTTCTGGAAGTCGTACAGGTTGTGTTTTTTTGCCAGGCATGGAACTTGTTGCTTCATTGCAGACTGATGATGGCTGATACTATATTGATACAGCATTTTTCTTTGGTGCAGTACCCTGTCCAGGGTGGATTAGAAAACTGCTTCTCTGTTGCCTATGCACTCACAGTAGAAATAAGGAATCCTTGCGAAACTGTGATCCTTGTCTGCTGCTGATTTTGACTAGAATAAGCAGCTCTCCCTTTTCTATACATGTCAGACATGGAAGACAAGTTTGAGTGGAAAGGGAGGAAAGAAAACAGCATAGCTATAAATCTTTGCAATTAAGTGGACTCTGTGTGTGTTCATTCAGACTTCTGGTGACCCTGGCAGCAATGGGAATATATGCTAGCAAACTCATTTACCAGTGGGCAATAGAGAATGACTAAGTAGCAAGATGAGTCTGGTGATCAACAATGTAAGCATGCTGTAAATTTCAACAAGCTACACAAATGGTTCTGAACTTTTTTAGGTCACTAAAATTAACCAGAAAATCCTACTGAATGTAGAGTAGGAGTTTAGTTACTCTGTTGACAAGAAAGCAAAACGTTGTAGTGTAGCATCTCAGACATGTAAATGTATTTTGGGCACCGTGTGTATGCTTACACAGAATTGTAAAGACAAGTAGTAATTTTGATTTTCAGAAATGTGAATCTGGAATATATTCACAGGTCCACTTTTTAGCATGATTATTAAGTTTTAAGTGATTGAGGTATTTTGATTATGACAACATACAATTAAAGTCCATCAACCAGTGCATTTTAACGGTTGTTATCTAATAGGTTTTTAGACATTCTTTTCAACGTAAATTTTTCAAATTTCTGTCCAGCGTAAAGTAACCCTGACACAAGGATATCCAACAGAGCAAGAAATAGTAGCTGGAGGCTTAATGAAAACCACTTGCAGAGAACTGCGATACAATCATTATTTCAATTTGCACGTTATAAAAATTCCCAACTGTAATAAAAGAGAATTTAGTTATCTGAGATGGAAACTAATGAAATAAATGAAAAACGAGATTCTAAAGGCAAAAATTTCTTTTAAGGAAGAGATTTATTGAGGGAAAAGGGTAAATTTTTATAGAAGAGAGGGTTCCTAGTTTGCTGGAAGGACTTGGGGAGTGGATTTGAAGGGTGACTGCTGTATGTAGATAATAAATATACATGGGAATAATATATTTGTGTTAACTTGTTTACAAAGGAAGTGTTATAGACGTGGACGTTTAATTTGAAGCATCATCTTCAAATTATTTCAGAACTGAAAAAAACAAGCAGCCTACCAAATAGACCAATAGTGATTGCAAAGTGTTTTCTGAACAAACGGTTTGTAGCTTTTCAAAAATAAAGAGCCAATTTACAATAACAGCAAACATTACACTGTACTATCACGATTCCCCACAGAAATGCATTGGGTGGGTATGCTGGAGGAAGGAAATGAGACAAAATGGTCTCTTTCAGTTGTCAGAGGTGACTGAAATGCAAATAGTAAACATGCATGGTGAGAAAGTAAATGGCTTTTTTCATGTCTATGTTTACTAGCTTTCATCTGTCTTACTTGTAAGCACCACTCCAGAAACTGTTGGAACGCAAAAATATGCATCAACATATTTAGCCAGAATTGTGCCCAGGGCTAGATTGTGTCTATACCTCTGTTGGTAAACAAGGCTGAAGTGGACAAAGGCACACCACACAGCCAGCATTGCAATCCAAACACAAAGGCGCTGACTTGCCAAAGCCCTTTAGTAAGCTTGTTGACTTTGAGCATAATAAGATCCATTAATTGCAGTGGCATTACTTTTCTGTCTCTGAAAAATGCATGTGCAGTCACACAATCTTGGTGTCCTTGACATTACCTAAAGTCTCTTCAAGGACTCAGCTAGTCTAAAACAATCAACCACGAGGTTTCTCATGCAAGTTTATGCACCTTTTCCCTCCTGTTTTCAAATGCACTGGGAAAAGGGGAGAAGCAGCGCAAGGTGCTTAAAATTTACTTGGAGCTGGGATGAGTTTGGAAGGGAGGGAACAGTACCAAACCTAAGCATTGCCCTGTCTGCAGGCCCAGCTCACCTGCCTTGGCCATCTGCAAGTCTGGTGCTGATCACCTGCTTTGAGCTCGTCAGCGCATTCAAGTGATGTGGTAGTTTCAGTGTTGAAAAAGGGCATTGGATATTCTTTTAGGGGTTGAGCAGAGAAAGGAATATGTCCCTTTTTGCACTAACTAGACAGGGGAAAGTTGTCTTCCGGTATGAGGCACTCTCCTTAAAATCATCAGCTGCTGTGTGAATTTCCTCAGCTTCCAGACATCCACTGTGCCTGTCCCAGTGTTTTGGGGGTGTACTGTACCACCATGCTCTTACCCACAAGCTGTGGTTAAAAGCCACCTTGGAGTTCATGGTAGGGGGTTTTTAATATCATCCTTGTGTCCCAAATGACATGCTTGCTTGCCATCTAGAAGTGTTCTTACTATTTCCTGTGGACAAAAAGGATTAATGATACACAGAGAAATATTAACTTTATACTGATGGGAGGCCAGGCTGACATTAAAGTCAGGGCAAACCCAGGTTTCCTAGTATTTGCTTTGTTTCTCTGTTTTCACTATAGGCCTACTGATTTTGTATGTTTAGTCTCAATATCTTTTGGGAGGATTCTATGCCCAGTGCAACTTACCCCATTTATTTTTGCATTAAAATTTCCTTTTGCTGAGTCAGATTTCAGTACTAATTTACTCACAATAATGATGGCAACAATAGGGAGAGAGAATGGGAGGGAGAATGAACTGTAGAAGATACGGAGAACTTAACAGTTGTTTATCTTAGTACCTCTTAATTGCAATAGTAGGTGTGAACACTGTGAGTTATACCAGAGACATGTGTGTGTTTGTTTCCTCATGACTTAAAAAAAAACCAGAATAAAACACCTGTTACTGTATCATCTCCAGCTCCAGAGGGAGCATGTGTTTAATAAATGTGGAGATTAGTATCGTACACTACAGCGGTGATTGAGTCAGGTAAGTGGGTTACAGCATGTTTTTCCTTAATTTGAGGATAAGCTAAAAACCCCAATTCAGCAAAGCCTCTGGGCACATCCTTAATGTCTTAGTGATAGCAAAGTTGGTTAAAAATCTAAATTTGGCTTAAAAAGCATCAAGATAGGTAGAGTTTAGCTGTATGTCTGTGTCTCTGCTGAAGTTCGGTGTGACCATAATGAAAGGTCCAGTATATCCCATTTGCATTACAACTATAAAAAGTATTATATCCCATTTGCATTACAACTATAAAAAGTATTGTAATCAGGAGCCCTGGCTACAAACTACCTCACCGACCAAAATTCTCAGCTGAAGTGTTACAGAAAGCCATTGCTGTCCCATCTCCAGACGGCAAGTCTCCTAAAGCACAAGGTTGTTCGCTTACAAGCCAGATACTTCAAGAGTTCTGTGGCTAGGAAGTCTTCTGTCATTTTAGATTCCATCCCCTAAATGTCTAACTAGAGCATAGTTATATTAATGGTCTTATATCTGCTAATAATTCGCTGCCAATATTTTTATACAGCTAGTGCCAAGTAAGCTAAAAAGGCAGGTGCAATTAGGAGTGGTAATTATAAATGGAGACAAGAAGTGGAGAATTACCAGGCTATAGAAGGCTGGAAATTATGATGGTCTGGTCAAACGGTGGAAAAGGTTTTTACACGGTTGTCACTATCATTGTCAAGCCTGTTAAAAAAACATTTGGCAAGGAAATGCTTTTTCACTTCCCCTTATCCCACTAGCCTTATGTTCTTAGCAGAGTTAGGGAGTTTGACGTAAAGTCGAGCTACCACAATTTAGCAAATTACTGTGCTACAGAGTCTCAAAAACCAGCTTGTCTCTTTCTGCACTAAAAGTGTAACAGTTTAGTCCCAGAGGAAAGGAAACGTGCTAAGCCAAGTCGTCTTGCATTTGTCATGGGCTAAGTGGGTTTATGAAATGGTTTACCATGCTTGTGCTGATACATAGTAACTTGTTAATCTTGATTATATGTTTAAGCCCTTGTTAATTCTGCAGTAGTAGCAGAGGACTCCTTCTGTTAGCTGACGTCAAACTACCAAGTTTCTTCTTGTTCTGAGGATTATAAAATCACCTTTGTTCATTTTTTTCATTCCTACGTTCTATGATTTATTTTTATTCCTTACCTATTAGTTAAGTGTGATTTTTATAGCAGTAGAATAATGCGTTAGGACTCCCCAGGAGAAGCATGATCCCCAGTCAGTGCAGGAAAAGGTTGGGATTATGGACTTTATTCCCATCTCTGGTGCTGATGTCTTGTGGGACTCTGGGCAAGGAGGTTACTGTGACTCAGAATTTCTTCTGCAAATCACTTTTGGACAGAGGTGCTTTTTCTACAGAAAGCACAATAATCTATTCATATTTAGGTTAATATGGAAGGGCGACTTTAAATAATTAAGTGTTGCCAGCACCGTTCCAGACTTCATGAAGTACAACGTTTCTCATCTCAACTATGACAGCTCTTTCATGATGATGTAACCGGTTAAATTGCTCCATTACTTGCATATACTTTGCCATAGTTACCCTGAATACAGGCATCCCATTCACTGAAGCAGAACACTCCTACTTGTCTTTTTAAATTGGAATCCTAGTATGATTGTAAAGGAATATATGTAAAGTAAATTTTAAGGAAATTAATTCATGTTCTTTTAGATAAAAGAATAAGAAAACCTTTCAGGCAGCATAAGTTTTATCTGGACAAATATACTGTGATCCTGGAAGCTTTTTCCTAAAACTGCACACATATGACCTCAGTGTAATAGAAACTTGTCTGTTTATACGTTCCCATGATACATTTTGAATAAATAGTTCAATTTATTATCTTTCACAGAATATGGTATACAAAATGTATCCAGGAATAAAGGCTTAATAAACCAATTTGAATCTCATTGTGGCCTGTTAGAAGTGTGTGACCTTTTAAAACTGTGTATAACCCACAAAAATTGCTGTACTTTGGTTTCAGGGATTCATATTTGCCCCAGCAGCCTTGTGAAGGGCACCTCACATTTGCTTTCTCCGTTCCTTGCAAATGGAAGGAGTTTGTAATTTGTCTCAAGGGAAAATGCAACCGGTGAAAACACATGGGACAAGTAAAAAATAATCTTTCTTAGGCCTGATCTCCCTCCTCTCATGTATCAGTGATTTATCGTGATTAGGACTAGTAAAATTACAGTGGTGTAAAACTAGTTTAAGTGTAATCTGATTTAAGTTCAGCTGTTACGGGGAAGCAGTAATTATGTAAACATAAAAACAATATCATAGAAAACAACAAATAAAAATAATATGAAAGGTTAGGACTAGATGCGAGAGTAAGTAGTCTCATAGCGTTATAGAATAGCCCAGGTTGGAAAGGACCTCGACAGGTCATCTGATCCAACCTTTGGTGGGAAAGGGAGCCTAAATGAGAATATTGAGTGCCCTGTCTAGTTGCATTTTGAAAACCAGTGGCAATGGGGACTTTACAGTGTCCCTGGGGAGATTGTTCCGGTGAATGATTGCTCTCACTATAAAAAATTTCTTATGTCAAGATAAAACCTCTCCCAGTGCAACTTGTACCCATTGCCCTTTGTCTTCTCTGTGTGGCTTCTTGTGAAGAGAGAGCCTTCATCCTCTTTGTAGCTGCCCTTTAAGTACTATCCAAATAAAACTAAGTCTATCCAAATAAGACTTAAAAAAAGTCTTATAAATAATAAAATATAAAAATAAATAAAATATAAAAATAAAACTGCAAAAGCAGAGTTCTAAGTATCAAAATTGTCAGTAGTTTTTTTGTTGTGTTTTTTTTTTTCCCTTAGCTTTTCACATTAAGGCCTTCAATAAATGTCAGCTTAAATGGTGTCTGCTTAGGATGACATAGATTTGGAGGCAAAGCTATGTCACTTTTGGTTTACAAAAATTTTAAATGCATCTGAAACTTGAGGCTGCAATCTTCCTTTTATAGGTAAGAAAACCAAGGTGTAAATATTACAGTATTGTCTAAAGCTCTTGTGACTGTGTCTGAACTATAGGATAGATTCACTCCATTAGAGCAGCTGCGGTCCTGGCCCTCAGCACAGTCCAGATGGAAACCAGGATGTGAGGAAATGATATAGAATATGAAATTAAGATAGAGTTTTGGTATATCCCAAGTTGCAGAGTTAAATACAGCCAAGTAGAGTTGGTTGTAGACCCTCATTGAGTTCCTAGGGACCGATTCAGAGCCATATCATACTCACACTCAACAAAATACGATGAATTCTCTCTGTTAGTTTTAGAGCTCACTTGCCTTCTGAATGAAAAATATTGTGCTTCGAAATTTTATGAGACTTTGACTTAGATTTAATTCAGAAAGAGAACCAAATTTTGTTGAATAATCAATACCCTGTGCTGCTTTGCTCCATCTGAGATAGTAAACCGACAGGTTAGCAGGATGCAATGGTGATGAGTTCATTGAAAGTCAAAGGAGAAATCTCCCAACACTCAGGGACAATAGCAGATTGCTAGATTTTGCCAAGATCTGGGATTGAATTCTAAGTGTGTTGTGCAGAAGCTGTCCTGTAACAGGTCCCAGATTTAAGTGCACTGATCAGAACAGACATAAATATTTTAAAAAGAAAAAAAATGAAAATAATACTAAGAAAATCAAAGCCTAGATGTACCAGGAAGCATCAACTGGTAAGTAATCTAGCTCACACGTGTAACTTGCGTATAGTGCTTGACCAGCATTAGAAGTAGATGCACAGTTGTACTTGACTAAATGATAAACTAGGACATCCAGATAGTTTCTCAATGAGCCAGAATCTGAAATAGTTTAATGGTGCAGTAGTTGTTTCTGCACGGCTCCTTTGCCAACGCCTTTTGGTATGGAAAGGATGAAACTAAAGGGGGAAAAGAAGTGTGTAAGAAATAATGAAGCTGGAGATGCGAAGAAGCGTGTGTTGGAAAGGGCAGCTGTTTGAAACACCCTGCAGCAGCGTGACAGTCAGCCAGCTTGCCAGGGGGAGCAGGGAATTTGTAAGTCAGATCAAAAATCTCTCCACACCTGTGTGACAGAAAGTGCAGCGAACAGTCTGTGGCTCAGCGACTGACTGACTGGCAGGGCTGACAAGATGGGAAAGCTATACGCACGAATGGGAAAACACACTGGAAAGTAGTACATTTTAAAAAAAAATAATTAAAGAGAGAAAATATGCAAAGGGGGCTTTCACACTCAATCATTCAATAGCATTGGAAGTGAACCAATGTTCTGTTCATACTGGCTGCTCTGGATGTAGTGGGATTACACTAAATAAAAGAACTGACATGTTTTTTTAAAGGCCTCTAACATCCAGTTGACTGAAACATCAGGTGAGAAAGATCTGGGAAGAATATTAAGCAAGAGTGTACTGGAACAAAGCTTGCATTCACACATGCACACAACAAATGGACTCTGTTTCAAGTATACCATACGCTGTATGATGTGTCTCTCTCATGCCATCAGGGATACAATGATGAATTCAGGGCCTGCTCTGAATACTGTGTAAAGATGCTCAGCATCTTTCATACCTGCTGTAGTCCCTATGGCTCTCTCCATGTATATCTCGTATTTTTCACTATGCAGAGAAATCAGCGGCAGACCATGTTGCAGGCGCTGTTCCTCTTTTCTGCTATTCATGACAAATCTCAGAGATGTGATCCAGCAGGAACTCTCTAGAGGCTGATACTACGATGTGTTTTTGGCTATAAACCACTAGGAATTCAAGACATGAATGCCAAATACCTGTTCATATATACTGTTACCCTCCTGTATATGGTATGCATACTATGCATTTAATGAGTTCTATTAATTATTCAATTCCTTGTAATTATGTTTGAGGTTGCCCTGAGCTATTCTGAAATAATTTAGGAGTTAATGGAAATAAGAAGGAAGATGCTTGTATTTAATAGACTTGTATATTTTCAAGCCTAAGAATACTTGCATGCTCTGTTAAGCTTTATATCTTAGAAGTATCTGGGTCATAAAATTGTTGGATTTGTTACTGTTCTTGATGGTATTTTGATTATTTTGTACTTAAGCAGCAGTCAAGAATGGGGCCAGATTACGCGAGACCTCATACAAACTGAGAAAATTTACAGCCTAAGTAAACAAGGCAAACATAGGGTAGAGGACAGCACAAAACATATAGTCACTGTGAATGCTTTCATGGCAGAAACATTGTAGTAGCACCATGAGTTATTTTTAAGAGGGGGCACAAAGGAAGAAGGGAGTGAGACAAGGGCATGTCAGGTAAACAGAAAGTCAGAGCGGGGAGAGAGACAGCAGCCAAGTGGGAGTGAGCTGAAGTGTAAGAGAATAGATTGAAGAAGAAAAGAAGGGTGTGAAACAGCACATGGCAAAATCTGCACTTCTTCCCTGTCTCCTTAACTCCCTGACTCACTAACACCATTTCCTTTCAGTATCTTCTCCCGCATAGTTTTCTTTCCATTTAGCTAGCTCCTCTCAAGTATAAACCACAGTATAGTCAAACTGCAGCAATGTCTTTGAAAACTAATATTTTTCTCTGTGGAATGGGTCAAGTGTTGGGGTTGCAAAGCAAATCTGCCGGCATGTGCAAGTGACCAGGATGATACCCTTGCAAGGGTTCAATTCCTTTGCTTTTCCCAGAGTCAAGAAATGCAGAAACAGAGACAAGCATCATGTGCTGTTGGAGTTACCCTCTGACCGTCGTTCACCATTGATAAGAGCATTGAGCTCATGCAGTGAATCAGTTTACCTGCTTTTTGCGCATGATGTTTGTTCCATAGAATGTTTGAGCACTTTCAAAAGGCTCTGCCTGACTTACCAATGCTGAGAACCTGCAAATAATCTTTCTTCTCGTTCCAATTTAAGGATTCTCCTTTGAGTAAAAGCAACTGCACTTTTGTCCCTCTTTCATGTGGAACACCTCCTTTGAAAGTTCTTCTCTGTGTTTATAGCTGACTAAATCACTGCACACTGAATGTAAGCCAATAGTATCCAGTACAGCGTGCTGCAAGCATTGTGTTACATTGGTGATTTACCAGAGTTGGCAGGTTTTCTCCCTACGGTTAACATGGGCTGAGGATAACATAATAGCTGCTATCTTCAATCCGTATCAAACTGCAAAGTACTAGACAGGCCAAAACTAAGAGCCTCCTTACTCAAACATTAATTTTTGACATAACTTCACATGATCGGTGTTGGCATTTCAGTATTTAATGTAATGAGAATTGGTTATTTAAGCTGACATTTGTTTGGAATGCTACAAATGCCAAGATGGGAATGGTTCTTACCCCGTGCGTTTCTTGTTCTGTCTGCTTCAGAAGGAACTCTTAGTTATTTGCTCTTGTAATGACTAATTCACTGGAGGATGTTGCAGGAGTCTACAAAAACTACCTCAGGACTCTAAACCCACTCTGAAATAGGAGCTATGTGCTGTAGGTTACAGATACGGGAGGCAGAAGAGTTAAATAACTTGCCTAGAAAGGCTGTAGAAATCCCAAGAGCTTTCCAGAAAAGCTGTGAAGGAATCATTTGGCAGAGCATGCAGTTTAATGGAGACTATATGGATTTCACCAAGTCAATTTTGTAAAACTGAGTATCTGTTTTTAGGTATGCTCCTAGTAGGAACAGAATGCAGATATCCTGAGCCCCATTCTTTCGGTCTGTTGTTTAATTCCCTTCTTTCATCCCTGGTGCACTTTAACATCAGTGATTGATGAATTACATGTACATGTTTAGAGATCAAAGTGTAGTGTGGATAACAGTGCATTTTGCAAATCCTGTCCTCTCCCACCTTTTCTCCCTACACTTCTTGTTCTATTTGTTCTCTATTGGCTCACAGTTGTAAATTGAACAATTTACAGATAGTGCCAGCAGCTTGACTTCTTACTGACATTCAGGGTGCCTGATGACTCTCAGCACTGTGTCGTTGTACTGGGAAGGCAGCCACATTGGCACTGGGAATATGTGGGTTCTGAAAACTAAGGTGGAATACAACTACCTGAACAACAAAATGTTGTCAACATTATTTTTGAAAGAAGTGTGGTTTTCCACTAAACCAAATTTTGTTCTGTGAAGTACCTACTTTTCCTGGAATAATAATAAACATAAAAGCTCTGAAGCTTTAGGCCTGGATGTGTTGTCCTTGGCACTATATGGTAGTGGTGGTTGGGCAGCCTTGTCTGCCTCTGTAGGCAGCTGTTGTGCTGCACCGTAGCATGAATGTCCATGAAGCTCCCTTATCCAGAGAAGACGCTGGGCACTTAGTACACCAAACAGCTCAGATCTGAAGCCTGATTTGGCAGGTGAAGGAGCGTATTCCTGGTAGCGTTTCTGAGTTGCTTGTTTCCTTTCACAGGTGAAATATTTCAGTTTTGGGAGAGCTTTCCAGGAAAAGGCCAAACAAAGCATAAAAAGGGTCCTGCCAGCTCTGCCGAAGGGCAGTGTTCAACCTGTGCTTGTGGTGAGACTGGCCTGCCCTGCCCCTACGGACAGCTGCGTGTCTGCGTGCTCTTCTCCAGCGCTGTGTTTCTGCTCCTACCCGCTCCTGACAAAATGCTTTCAGAACTCCCTCTAAGCTTCCCAGGAAAAGCTATCATTTGGCCTAAGTGCTTCCTTAATGGACTTTTAATTACTCTGCTGTAATTGGAGTCTAAAAAACATATCATTAAAAAAAAGCCTGTAATAAGCTGTTTTAAACCAGGATTTGATGAGCAATACTTTCCTAGCCTAATCTGTGTCTCTGTCTTGAATCCTGCATAGTATGTTTACCTGGAGATTTATTTTGAAAAGCTTTCTGTGTAGATCTCAACCTGACTTTTTTGCATTTGGCTAAGTTACCATTTGTCTTCAGCTGGCATTAGTTGAAAATACCTTGTACTGTTCAATCTTCCGAGAAGTCACAGAAAGAGATAGTGAACTGTCATTCCTGTGCTATCTCTCAGAGAAGCTGATCGCCCAAATGAACTCAGAATTAATCTGGAGGATTACCTGTCAGGAGCTCACTGAAATGCTGCATGAAACAGCCCCATGGTAGAGTAAAATGCCAGAAAAACAATAAAATCAAAGGAACACCAGTGGTAATTCTGAGTAGTTAGGTCCTTTAAAAGTAGAGCCTTGGTGGGAGCGGGAAAGCCCTCTTGTGTTTTTTATGTTGTTCTCATTAGTTTCATGCAAGGGAGACATTAGGTGGCTAAAGGAATTTTCCTGTTGTCTAGGCTGTGGATATGCTCTTTAACCCAGCTCTGAGGCTTTCTAGACCTAGTATAAATGGGGCTACTTCTGAGTGTCCATCAAATTCACTTCTTGCTATTAACTATCAAGTGCCTAAACCCAGAATATGAATATATCTGCAAGGACTCAAAGTTTATCTATGTGTCATTTGGTTAAATATTTTATGGGCTTGTTTTGTTTCTTCGCTTCCTCTAAAAATACCTGTAAAGACCTAATTTTCTCTTAGATAGTGACTCACTTCATGGAGATACTTCGGTGCTGAGCTATACTAAGTTGAGCTGTCTCAAAGGCAACGTTGTGGTCAGAAGTGTGGCTGTGTTGAATGACATCCCATTTTTCCCGTTCCATATTTGTTCTCCCCTTGGACTTCCACAGTCTATTTACAGGCAGAAACAGGACTTCCTTGCTTTCCAATATGATCTGGTATCAGGAAAAACACTGCCATTTATTTTATGCTTGCTTTCACCACTAACAAATATGCCCAAATTAAAATCCATATTCTGTGTTTAGCTGATGCTTTTCATCAAAGTATAGAAATCAAATAGAGCTTCTTATCTAGAAGAATTCTATTTTTCCATGTTCACCCTTGCACAGCAATACTTACTGCAGCGTATTTACTTTCTCAGTGTCTTGTTGACCACTTGCAAACAGCTCATAGCTTCCAAAGGATTTTCTTCACCTTTGTTTTCTTAGATTGTTAAAGCCAGGGATGGCACAAACCGGATAAGCTGCTAGCAGATGTCATGCTTATTTCCATGTGCAGCTCTACCAATGTGTCTTCATCTTCATTCATTCTATTCTTTCACCTCCTTGCTCTTTTTAAAAAATGGAATACCAGTTAGGTGTAATATGGAGACTAGGGTGAAATAATCCATCTTTGTTAGACCATGAAATCTGCAGAGGCTAAAGACCACCCCAGTCACAGCTGTAGTGTTCTGTCTGAAGTGGAGATGAGATGCAAGTCTGATCAAACCGGTTCAGAAGTCCACAAACTCCCAGCAGTTTCAGTAGGATTTGAACCGGCATCATGAGACTGTGAGTACCTGCCAACAACAGAGATTGAATCAGAGGTGATGCAAATTATGATTATTTCTTTTGGTCACATCATTGCTCAGGTAAATAAAGTTCTGATTAACTGTAGTGCCATCATAAACTTTTCACTTTCTGTGGAAGACCTCAGCAAACCACTTCACTAATCTATAGGAGAAAATGTTTCTAGGACCTATGCAGAACTTTGAGAAAGAGAGTAAAAAGTGCCAGAAAGAAACCAATAGGTGATAAGTAGATTAAAGGCAATTCAGTACTGAAGAATATGCTTGTAGGGCAATTATATAGTATACTAATCTGAAACGCTACTGATGATTGTTATTGTTGTAAGAAGTCAGTATGCACTGTAGCAGAGTAATGAACAGGTGCTGAGGTAGTCACTATGTCACAGAAGAGGGTCTGCTAGTTTTAAGATGAAGAAACTATACTGCAATGACATATAAGCCTCAATGTACATAAAAAGAGCAATGATATGAGAGCCACAGAGTGGTTTGTGTACACACTGGATGTTTCTCACCCTGAATGTGCCAGCGCAGCATAGAGACTTCTGAGAGAAGCAGGTTCTTCCACTTTCACACCACTATAGCCCTATAAACATTTCATTCATTTCTGAAGTACGACTTGCAGATTAGGCTTCCACTCATTGTGTTGGTTATAGCATTTGGTCTTAAATAGCTAATAACATAGGACTGCTACTTAAGGTGCCTCCACATGAAATCTGATGCTGAGTGCCCCAGAAAAAGATTAACCATTTGTGACAGGAATGGGACCAAATTTGCTGCTGTGTGGAAAATGTGTTTGCCTACATGCCCACTGTGTGACTGTTTGGTGCTGGTTGTAGCATTTGAACAGAGGAGCAAAAGAATTATTTTGGTGAATGTAAATACTAACAATAGTAAAAGGAGAAATTACAATTGTGCTTTAAAATGGTCATCTTGGTAGTATTCTTGCTCAGATAACAAAGGATTTTGTTCCCTGCAGTCACTGGAAAATGTTTTCTGAATGCCTTAATGGCACCATCTGAGCAAATCTTGATAGCAAGTAACTTTTATCAAATGGCGATGTATTCATCATCTCCATTCCACACCCATCTTTCCCCAGCACCTCTCACTTTTCCCCTGACCTAGACCCTGCAATGTCGCCTTCCAGACAGCGAATCACTCATCTCTCTCCCTCATGCCCCCACCAAATGTTATCATCACGCTTGCTTGAACCCTGACATTTGATTTGTGTAAGCTAGGATTGCTGTGTGTCTCAGGCTGACATTTTATTCAGATTCCTTCTCTGAGGAAAACTCAGGGAAAACAGAGCAACATATTCCTATTTCCACAGAATGGCAAACTATCTTCCCGTAAACAAAAACCCAGTAAAAAGTTTGGAAGTTTTTTTCGTAGCTAAATGGCCCTTTCATATTGTAGATATGCTGGACTCTTACAACGCTTAGAGAACAATATATAATACCACCAATGTATGTGTATTTAAAAACTGTATATACAAATACATATGCATTTTGTAAATACGTTTTCCTAAGCTGTCCTTGAGTGTGGCTGCTCTGACCCCACTCCTTGCCTACTATACCCAAGGGAGGCAGCATTGATTTTGTTCTCTGGGTTTTGTAGGTTTTTCTGAAAGCAAGGGAGAGGCTTGTGCCTACATTGCATTTTACTTTAATGTATGGGCAGGCTTTCAGGCCTTTGTTGTTGGGACTATTCATGTGCTTAAGTGTTTTGCTGGATTGGAGCCACAGAGCAGTTAATGAATTAGTGCACATACCAAGGTATAGCATTCTATTTCTTCTTTCCAGACAGTTTGCATTTCCAGTATTTGTATAGGATATAGGGTGACCAGCAGCCTGCTTTCTTTAGTTATGAAATTGTATGTAAAAATGTCTTCTCAGTAGGTAGTATTTCTGCATCGCCTTCTGATGGATGAATTTTCTTTCCCTTTTCTTCCCAGCCAAACTGCATTCCCTAAAGAAAAGTGTATGTGGTGGCCATTGTTGCCATACTTTCTTCTCTTCTGTGAAAGTGGCAATGTATGAATGTATTTACCTCATGGTATGTCCCAGACAGCATTAGATACAAAATTTAGCTGCCAAATAATTAGGGTGGTAGTGGCAACAGGCTGACAGAAACTTCTCTGAAAGCAATTGCCTAATTCTGTGCTTCCAGCTTGGGTATAGGAGAGTAGTTGTGCATCTATTTGGCAAATTTCTCCTTTGGAATTAAATATTGACAGTGGTGTTTGAATTGGGAAAACACATGTTTGTACACAACTTATTAGGCAGGAGATGAGTTCTCATTTTGCTAAATTATTTGTGACCTTCTATATTGATACTTCTTCTTTAAGTAGCAATTAGTAGCAAATTGACCAGGTGAGCTGAGTATCTCAGCTCTTCCATTGGCACTGCTTTGTGTGGCCATTTGTGTCACAGCTGTGTTGGGTCCTGGTTTCCACTTTTGATTAATATTTCTCAATGCGAGGTCACACTCCAATAGAGTCAATAGCACCAGAGCTCCACCACCTTGCAGGAAGCAGTGCATCTTATCTTGCATGTTGATACTGTTTTCTGTCCTGCATCACGGTGCTGTCTCCAGTGCTTAGTTGCGTTAAGTCCTGTGTGGGCTAGTAGACCAACAGTAACTGTATTTTCTCACAGTGCTGCTTCTGAGGTAGTTGCCTGTTTCTTAATAGAGCATCTTTCATCCTGAAGTATCCCAGGGTGCTTTACGGATGCAATCCGAGGAAATGCCATTAGCTCTGGACAGAGATGCTTGAAGACATGGACAGTATGGGGTGTACATACAGCGTGCTCTGGATTTTATTGGAAGCAAACTGTAATACTGCCAGAAGTGAGGAACATTAGAGTCAAGTGAACAGAAGGAGGAGCTAGGAGTTGTTTTCCCTTCACCATCTCTCTGAAGGACAACTGAAACTCATTAAGTAGGAGGGGATAGAGACAGGTGGAGGCAAAAGCTTTAGATTTGATGCTGTATAGAGTGAGTACACTAACAAGCAACCAGAATCAGAGTGAATAAGCACATGGACTCATTCCTTGAAGAGTTCTAGCTCTGTCATAGAGAGAAATATGGAAAGAGAAACCAGTGTTGCAAGTGGTAGCTACTCTGTATGTAGGTAGAGAGAGGAAAACTGGAGTGATAGCTTGCAAGGGTTGTTATGGCAGAAGAAAGTTGGCAGTGCAGTAGCTGATGGCCAACATTACATTAATTCAGGAGTTGGACTCAATGGTCCTTATAGGTTCCTTCCAACTTGAGATATGTTAAGAATCTATGATTAAGGGAGTTAGTAAGAAAACCAACACAAAGAAGGAGGGCACCTGAAGAAGAAGTAACTAGATTGGGGTCAGAGAATAATAGAGGAAAACAGGATGAGTGATGTTAGAGGACTGGGGGGGGGAAGAAGAAGAAGAATTCCAGACCCTTGCTTGGAAGTCTCCCTTGCATTATCTTTCTTTTCCCTGCATAAGAGGAGGCAAGTAGTTCAGCTAGCTCTGTGGGCTAGCATACCCTTTTTTCCATACGCAAGGACTCTGAACAGAAGCCCCACTGAGATGGGGCAATGAAGAGACAGGTTCTGGAAAGGATGTGCCATACTTATCCGGGCAGTTGGACAACAGACCCTCCATTATGCCAGAAGATACTTTAAAGAAAGTGTACGCAACTTTTGTATTTCCAGGGACATGCAAGATGCAAAGTTACTGTGGTGAGCTCTCTTACCTTCACTGGGATATAGAAACGAGTTACTTATATCCTGGAAAGTTAAGAGAAATCTCTTGGGATCCTTTCTGCCCCTATTAATGTTCATCAGCTTCTATATAGCAGTACAGCCTGACTTCAATTTGTTGAGAGGGGAAGGGCATAAGTAGTTCAAAATTATTCTTTTAAATTGCTGTCAACAGCCTCAGTAAAAAGTAGTTAGTAGTAACTCTGTTGTATTGTATACAGTACAGTACTGGGGGTTTCTTTATCCCCCAAAAAGTAAGTGGGAGGTGTGAAAGAAAACATAACTGGGCACAGTAAAATATATCTGTTCTTAGTCAGAGTATTGTTACATGCTGATTCATATAAGTATTACATGCTGATTCATTGCTTCACACAGCAATTTCATGCTAAGAATCCTGGAGTATTCTGAAGATGTATTGATATTAAGCATGTATAGAATAACTGCTGATATTTTGAGGTTGAGAGGAGTTTATACAATTATTAAACTCTCTGCATTGGATTGGTCCTTTGCTAAGTTTATTCTCTTTATAATATTAGCACCGGGCCTCAGTTGACAGTATCATTACAACAAACACAGATCTCAGGCTAACACTACTGTTGCCCTTTTGTTTTGAGTCTCTCGTTACAAGTAAATGGATTCACTTTGTGATGCTATTGAGGGAAAAGGACTTATTCCTGCTTTGAAACTCTATGGAAAGCATAGTCATGCTGCCTTCAACTGTTCCTGCTAAATGAATACAGTGACTGTGTGTAGCACCCTCCTGTGGTGCCTTGTAGCTTTTACTGCTAGTTTCATTTTCTTCTCTGCTCTCTCTTTACCAAAATTAGTGTCTTGATACTGGTTCACAAGTTGTAGCCAAGACTTAGGACAGAAAGGTGTACCATAATGAGCAATTGATGTGATACTGTCAGCTTTCCTCCTGGGTCTTATTTCTGGATACTACCACGTCTTTTCCCAATTCTGCCTGCCATCAGATGTTGAAAAATATTTTATTGCTTTAATCTTCTGGTTTCTGAATGTACTTAGTGTAATATTAAGAAGGTAGTTGAGAGAAGGGGAAATATTATGAAAAGGTAAGTGTAGTGTGAGTAAGTACCCTTCATCAACTCTCTCAAAATTCCTTATTCTAATTTGCTGGTAGCATCCCTTTTACTCCATTTCTGACTGCTTGTCTGAGCAAGAAATTTTCAGTCATGCTGAAATTAGTTTGAAGTTTTCGTATGGGAACATTCACCTGAATGCTCTCTTTCTATAGTTTACTTCAAGAGTTGAACTTACATTTCCGGGGTGTAGATCAAGCAACATTAGTCTGCTGTAATGCTGTTCCATTCCATGTATTCTACTGTATCCTAATCATCTTCATATAAAAACAGTGTAATATTAATCTGCATCATCAATAGCAATTATTTCTATTGCATATTGCTTGTTTGTATTTTCTTTTTTTCCACAAGAGGCATGTACAGGGTCTCATAATTCTTCATTCACCTCCAGGAATGATGTGTCTGTCATAAACCAACCTTTCTCAGGGAGAATTACACCTTGATGAAGAAGTGAGTTTTTTAGGTTGGGCATTCACAGTAGGGATTTTTTAATTCCTTTGAAGATGATGAGAAACTGGGTGTAGAAGTCACTTAAGAAACAAAAATTTGATTACACTGGTGGCAAGACAGTGTAGAAAATGGAGGGGATGTCTGATGTGCCTATTCTAGGTAATGCACTGCAATTGTTTGTAGTGTAGCACTAGCATTTCCTAAGCACTAAAGGTTTTAAGCCTGGGTGTATCACCTCACTGTGGTCCCACTGAAAGAGGATAACATCATAAACTACTGAGGCCAGGCTTAGTGGCCAGTCTCCTTTTTAGCCAGAAGCTATTAAACATGCTAATTGTGAGCTTTGCTCTGTTAGGCTTTACTTGGCAGGTAGTGCAAGAGGCTTTTTCAGGCAGGGATAGAACTGACCAATTAACCTTCAACCAGAAGAGATGAGGAGTTTCTGCAAGCTGGTCAAATACTGTCCTGTGCCTACCTGCATCATTGCTGTGGTTCAGCATTTGTCATGCTTTTTCATGGTGATACTTTTAGATTGACAGCTGAAATGCAATAGCAGTAGAATAGACTGCTTCCGTTACAAGGAACTACTTAGCAATGCGTTTCTACAAGGGATTAATTTTCAGATTGTGCTTTGTAGCTCTGTGTTTTAGCCTTTGGTTTCTTCAGGTACAGAATGACTCTCTATTTTTTTTGAATGAATAAAGGTCTGCTACCTCCATAATAAAAACAACCACTATTCCATATGGATTTGAAAAACAGCCATACCAAAATTAGGTTGAACTGATACGTTTCAGACTCTAGTTATCTGTTAGAGAATGTTGCTACTTTTGTATGATGCTAAATTGCTGTTACGTGTCACTGTAGAAACGAGAATGGTTAGGTGAGTGATGGGAGAAAGGCTGACAGAAAAGCACTAATTAAATACTGTTTTGCAAAGCCCTCATTGAAATTCATAGCTTGGTACCTTTGGGGACTTGAAAGTAGGGGAGATGGAAAGATTTCAATTAAAAAGGTATTTGTGTGGTTCTTTGTGAAGCCAATCATTGCCTTTTTAATATAAAGGATGTAAGTATCTGTCTAATTTGCTTTGCAAACATCAAACATCGTGCCTTGAAACAATTAGTCTTTTAATAGGTCTCAGTTCAACACATTTTTGAAATAAAATAAAAGTCCTATAGACACAAAATTTTATTCAGATCAAGGCTCTGGGTTTTTTTGTAGCACAAGTGCAATCTTAAGTAATTTCTACATTGACTGATTAGAAAATTTGAAAGGAAAAATATACTTGCAAAAAGAAATATAGTTGCTTAAAAACGTAATTAAGTTATTTGCATTTAGTTACAGTTATAGTTGCCATTTACAGTTTTTTAATGTACACAACGATCCTTCTATTCTTACAGAGCTTTTAGATAATGTTTTTAAATTACAGGGACTTCTGCAGCATGGCACCTCATTGAATTGGTGTCTGAGCAACTTCAGTCAACAAATAACAGGAATATAGCAATATATGGCTAGAAAAGACCACCAGGGCCATCAGCTGAAGTCAGTTGCAGGAGAGAAATATTCAAAAGGGTTCAGAGAACATCTAGTCTAGATGCAACTAAATACTATGAGCCACAAAACGCTTGTCAGCAAAACAAACTCAAAAACTTACAGTAGGACCCCAAAAGGCATAATTGTAATTCACCACAGTAAGAAAAAATCCAGGCCATTGCCATGTCCCTACATCCTTGAAGCCCTGGGGAACTTAAATGAAATTTCCAGGTCACCCTAGCGTTCTGTGCCCAGTTATAAAAGACAACAGATCCAGAATGATAACTGTTGAACTGACCTACAGTAAGAATTCCTCTTGTCCCTAAATCTCATGGTCAGAATATGAAGAGAGTGTACCAATAAACAAACAGGTGCTTTGAATAGCTATTGTAACAGCAATAAAACCTACCCAGTCTAAGCAGTATTCTTCATCTTCTTACCAAATCACGAGCTCCGTCTCACTCCTACATATCCAAGGAAAGCCAGGAGTTTTATAGCATTCCTTGGAGAATCTCTAGAACCAAGTCAGTGCAGATAGTGGGAGTCAGGGCAAAGTGCCTGAACAGAGTGGAGCTAGGGCAATTTTGCAGAGAGGTGCAGAGTTATTTGGATCTCATTAGATTTCATGCAACACTTGAAACTGTATCTTGAAGCCACAAGGTTTCGACCCTATGAATCTCTAGAGCATTGGCCTGAAATGAACAGGATTTCTTGGCAGGAGCACAAATGGCAGCATATTAGGTCAGTGCTCTTTCAAGGGAAAATTGCTCATGAATTTAGTCGTCTTCACTGTATCTGGGTTTGTGTGGGACATCTATGATGACACAAATCCTTAACTGCTGCATGACTGGAAGCAGCAGAGTGATGAACAGGCTTTACAGGAAAGACAAATACCAAAAGACTGGTGATTTTGATAAGATAAATTCTACTTCCTTTATGGATGCAGAATGACCAAGGAGGATGTAACAGGATGCTTTATTTGAAATTAATCCTTTTATCAAATACGACGCCTACACACCACGTACTGCTTATCAACTCCTTTTTTTTTTTTTTTCCAGAAGTTGCCTTAACGTTTTCCTTGATCCAGGAACTTATCTAGTGAAGCACTCTGCTGATTTTATTTCTGCAGATTTCTTATGTAGAACTGCTCAGGCTATGTCCCTAAAGAAACTTCGTTATGGTTCTGTTAATAAGAAGAGTGATTCAAGAGTCGGAATATAACTGTGTTTTAGGACCTGTTGTTGCATGGTCAGCGGAACAGTTTCTTGTGCCCACACACTACCGCAATAACCCCTGCTCCTTCTGTCTCCTTTATGACTTTGACCCCAACCGTACCCCTCCTGTGTCTCCAATCTACTGTAAAGACTGAAGCCGTGTATGCTCTGGTGGGTTCTGAGCTGAGCTTTTGTCAATAAGTCCTATTTTCTCCCTGCATGCTGGCTGAGCGGGTGGTATGCCAGGTAAAGCGGGTAGGTCTTGCACTAATGTTGCAGCCTTTCTTGGCTGGCAATACCAGGCTGGTTCTCTCTTCTCTATTTGGTTGCCAATTTTCACAAAGCTTATAGGAATGTCATTATCTTTGATACCTCTACCCTCTAGCTAAGTCAGTTGTGGTTGCCCAGTGGGTTCGAAAGTGACTAAGTGGAAAGACTTACAGATGGGCGCTTACAGCACAGTAGCATGAGCATTGCTTCCTTGTAAACAACAATAATAACAAATATCCGTTAAATAATAATAACAAAATGTACCAATGATGACAAGTAATAAAAATAATTATCAGTTCATTTATTTGGTAACTATAGCTGCATTTTATTTTGAAGTAATGGCTACTTGAAAAGTTCAGATGTATAGTCATGCATTTTTTAGTTCTGAGATTTTCTTAATTTTCCTTTTAAAAAGGTCTATACATAACTTGAATAAAAATATATACTCTTAAAGTTTATTTTAGTTGTTGGTCGTCCACCCTGAATAATTATGGCTGCTCTGCACAGTTTTAAACATATTAAGAAAATAGTCTGCCAGTGGCAAATCTTGTGCATTTTGCTCTTTGAAAAAGCACATAACTATCACTTAGGTGATGAATATTTCAGCAGAGGAGCTGACGTTGAACAGGACGATGCTATTTTCTTTTTATACCACAAAGATTCTTAAAAGACTTACTCCACTGTGGTAATTGCAATACAAGTGGTGAAAATCCTTAATGCAATGCAGTTGTTTTGTGGATGGTACTATGGCCAAAAAATATATTTAGGCAGCATTACTGAAGTGCTTGTGGAAAACTAGTATTAATTTGTATTACAGTAGCTTTTAGGTCAGGATCTATTGTGTTAACTGCTCTACACTCTATACAGAGAGAGAGAGTGAGAGGCTGAGACTCTCCCTTGCCATTCAGATAGACAAAAGATGTGTATCCCTACTTTACAGGCAGGGAAGCATGGTATTCAGCTGGGTTCCCTAGGGAGTGAATGCTGCCTCCTGATTTCTAGCCCACTAGATTTCTAGCCTTCACTACCAGAGTCAGGCAAGATTTCACAGACAAACTGTTCATTAGTTGAAAAATCATGTTTATATCATCTGGAATGATGAGTAAATCCACAGAGAAATCAGAAAAATTATTCAGACAGAGAAACAATATTTTGAAATTAAATGCACATACATTTAATTTAGATTTTAGGGAAAAAAGCGGTAAGATACCTGAAATAGTTGCAGATTAAAAATTATTGGGATTGTCTTTAGATGGGACTGTTGATGCTCATTTTTCCAAGAAAACTGCAAAAAATATCTGCTGAACCTAAATGAAACAAAAATAGAAGTGTTTTAGTCTTGATGCACAAAGCCCACCCCCCTTATGGATACAGGGGAAAGAGGTTCTCCAAAGCTTCAGTGTTCATGCTCAAGTCAGTAATGGGAATGACGATGAACTCTAATCAAGAAGTGATTCAGAGCACCTGAATTTAGGAGCTGAGGCTCTTGGTGGAGAGAAGAAAGCACCTCCAGAAGGCCACCAAGAACACTGGTATTACATGCAGTGAGGAGCAGGATTTATTCCACCAGTATTATGGGTATAAGCAAAATGCATAGATGTGTAAAATGTATAACATGCATGTAACATTTGCCTCAGTGGCAATTAAACCCACAATAAGTAAATGGAAATTTTCCTTTTAAATTCTGAAATAAAACTCCATTGCACCCCAAATATATGATAATATATGATAAAAACTTGTTTAAAGTTATTTAAAACTCTTGCAGCCTAGCCTTTTTTTTAAAAAAAATATATTTCCCAGTGTTTTCCAATATACATACCTAACTTTTTCGTTCTGCATTATGAGTCTAGTCCACCCTTAATGATCTAGAAAAGTGGTCTTGTTTTCAGTCAGAAAGTTGTTGGGTAAAAGTGAAGGAGAGTCAATTAGGCACGTGTATAAGTTGGTGCTCACTTGCCAGTTTATTTCTGTAGAATTAGCAGCAGAAAGGCTAAAGGAAGGGGCTTAAGAAATGTCTCATCTCCCTTATGAGTAAAGTAATTTCTTTGTTATCTGGGAAAAGCGTGGAATGGAATAATCTGTTAATAATGGGGAAAAAACAGAGTGTGTAGGCCATAGGGAACATGCCAGATGGACTCTTCTTACATAGTAACAGTGGTACGTGTTCAGGGTATGGATCCATCTTCCCTGGTATCCTGTCTCTAGTAATAGCCCTAAGTATCTAGGGAAGAGAAAAAGCAGGGCAGGTGCATGTGATACTTTCTGGCACTGTTTCCAGCTCAGCCTGTTGTGGTTTGTCTCGTTTGTAGCCATTAGTGGATCTCTCCCACACATACTTTTTTTGTCTACCCTTGAATCCATATAGGCACTTTGCAAGGAGCCCTGCAGGCCTACTGCCTCTTTGAAGAACTGCCACCTCCTGTTTGTCTCATCCTGGCTCCTGCTCCCTCCATTTGGTGGCCTCTTGTTCCCAGGGTGTGAGAGAAAGAGAACTGTTGGTTTGTATGCACTCTCGCACATTCATTCAACCATGTTGTTGACCTGTAAGGTACCCCCTCATTCTAATGTTGCTGCATACATCTAGTCCAGCCTTGGCATGGGCAGCCCTTGGCTGGAAGAGGTAAACCAACCTGGAGCCCAGCAGCAGCTGCAGAGCCCTGCAGAGATGTATGTCCCCTTCAACACTTGTACTGGGGGCCGAGGAAGTTGCTTCACGAGGTCTTTTAGGCTCAGGTGAGCTGCTTGGGCTGCCCTGTGCGCTCACGCCATGTTGTGCAGAAGCCCATAAACCCTTCCAGAGGAATCACAAGTTCAGTACAAAGACTCGCGAGTACCTCTGCGGAAGTTAGCTCAGGTACAGTCAATCTTATTAACAGCCCAGCATGCAAAAATGGGCAGATTGCTTCTGATGGAAGACGACCTTGTGAGCATCTAGCATTCTACTAGATGATTTTGTGGTTCGTGCAGTCTGACCTGAACTGATCAGCAGCTTAGCTAATCCTCAACCTGGAAATATAGCCTACAGTGAGATAGAGCTCTTTATTTTATTTGCATGTGACACCATTTGCCACCCATATCTAACCAGTGATTTACTGGTTATCAGAATGCAGTAAGGTTTTGTTACTAGCTGTGGTTTTGGAGTAGGGATCCATGTAAGTAAGGAAAAACAAGGCCCATTGAATACTTTTTTGGTTGGGGTTTTCTTTCAGTAGTTGAATTTCTTTTTTTTCTCAGGAGGTGAAATCTGTAGTTTAAGCTTTCCAGCATGTGTAAGCCAGCCCAGATTTATTATAATGAGTAGAAGTGGATGCTTCTTCCTAATTTTAAACCCACCTTTGTTATGGGTGAATCCAAACCAATATAGATTCATGCTGATGTCTGTCAAGAGAGCCATGAGAAAAAGTGGGATTTTGCTTGCTTGAAGATTACATGGTATTCTGTGTTTGAAAAAGTAGTAAGGGAAACACACACAAAGTAGGAAGCACTAGAGAGATTTCTGAATAGTTAAAAGCCAGGATTTGTTTAGCAAAAAAAAAGGTCAAATGTTGCAAAGTAAATATTGAGTGTAGCTGAAAAAAATTTGTGACTGTATTTCCCTCTCTCCAAATAGACTAATTGACATAAAGTTTTGGGTTGGGTGGGTGGCTTACTATTAAGAAGGATTATTTTTGTTGCACTTGGTGGTACAAAAAGGTCACTTTTTCTCCCTTTCTTAAGAGATACAGTGATGGTTTCTGCCCAGTTATGGCTAACCAGGCAGGCATACCGCTTTGGTCCTTTCTACTCTCTTTGCAGCTGGTAATTCTTCCTTCCAACTGCTTCATACTATGCTGCCTGACAATTCCATATCTGATATTATGGTCTTACTTTCAATATAAGTACACCATTTTCTGCAATGCACTCTACGGTTCTGTTGCTGTCCTGAGACATTAAGTGGATACAGGTGTGGGGTGAGGCAAGAGGAAGCAATTAGACTAAGTATCAAAGCTCCAGCTCTGTGCTGATATGAGGTGGAAAATACAAGTAGCAGAACTTGTTAACTGTGTCAGGATGTCTGAATAACTGGGAAAAGCGATGGAAATATGTTGTTAAAAATGCCATGTTGGGGTGTTGTTCACTCCTTTGTTTGAATTACAGAAATAAACTTCAGTTATCCTTTTACTAAGTCATTAGTTTAGGTCCAATCTTGCAAACCTTTAGAAGCATACTTACTTCTACTCCGTAAAGATAATTCAATGTGATATGGTCAAAGCTAGCACAATTGTCTTTCTATGAAATAAAATCAAAGGAAAATGGGTGGAGCCATGTTCTGACTGTAGTAGTAGCAAGTTATGTTCTAGATAGTATTAGAATTTGTCCTTTTTTATATTTTTTTTAAAGAATCCCACCTGAACTGTCTATTTCTGAGCAAATAAAAACAGTCACAGAATTAATCCAATACTACTGATATCAGTGCATCTTTATGTTGAATTTTGTAGATTAAACACATAACCACTGAGGTTTTTGTTTAGTTTCCAAGATTTTTTTCTGTTCATGCTATTCTACTGGAGGGTGTTGTTATCTTGCTTGCTTTACAAATTCCTGTCATATGATTTAGTTAGGTGTAATAGGTTATGATGAGCATGCTTCCAGAAGCAATAGATGTTGTCTCAAGTTGCATAGATTAACCATTTTTACAAATAACTCATTTTTTTGTACTGCCTGGTTCTTTCCCCTTCTAGTCATATCATGAAATGAGCCTGTGCTTCACAAATGTCAGCAGTGAAATTAACTTTTAACTACAGGAAGAATGATTCTCATAAAACAAAACTATGTTCTCAGCTGACACTTTGGAGTAGCAGGTGTGCTCCTAAAGCAGCCAGCATGGGAATAATGCAAGTAAACTTTTCACCCTTCTGAGCAGTGGAATATTTCTGTTGCTATTCACACCTAAGGAAGATTAAATTAGAGGTTATATTGGAGACTGACGCAAATACTGTTTGTCTAATGCAGCCCTTGCGACAGTTTTGCCAACAATTTCAAATAAAGCAGGACGGGGCTTCAGATTGGACCCATCTGAATTTCTGCTTTTCAGAAGTGACAAGTGTGCGTTTAAGTCTGGTTGGCGACAGCCTGGCATTAAATGGGCTAATTTTCAGAAGTAGAGTGCTTAGCAATTTCTGAAAATCACGCTCCTTAAGCAGAAACCAAACGTTAGGTCCTAAAATACTGACGTATCCGTTTCTGAAAGCTGGCCTAAACAAAAAAGGAGCGGATAAGTCACCGTCTCAGTCAATGGAAGCATTTCTGTTTGTTACTAATGGGTGCTGTGTCAGGCTCAACATGCCTACAGCAAGTGAATTCTGACATCAAGAATGCACTTCATTTCATAAAAGGAACAGGGAATATTTGTGTTTAAAAGAATAGGTGGTGCAAGTATATAAATGTCCAGACTATTTTCCAGTTCTTTCTGACCTTTCCTCCTAATTTTTATTATGCAATTTTCAAGGCTATTAGGTGTGACTCAGCTTGCTTTCCCTTCCTTTGCAACCACCTTCCAAACACAAAAATAAGCTGAAGTGGATAACAGCTCTGCCCTTTTGCTCCCAACACTCTATTTCTACTACAGTGTGTTGTTTTAATGGAATGACTTAGGTGGTCTCAGTTCAGATCCCAGTTGACTGTAGACCATATTATAAAACCACTGTATACAGATTCGGTGGAATTGGCAGGCTTTGCTTGAAATAATTCCAGGGCCAAACAAGCATAAAGAATGAATTATTTCTTGCTTCTAGAGGGGGTCTCTTTAGGTCAAGGTTGAAAGCATTGGCAGGCTGGTGTAGGGAAGCTTCCACTCCAGCTGCCTGCATTGAAATTAGGCTGTCGATAAATAGAGGACTACAGTTTTCAGGACTGCCAGCTCCTTAACCTTCATTAGCACAAATATTTGCTCAGGATTTTATGAATGTTGTATTTTCAATGTCTACTATTGTATTTCATTCCTAGAATGATACTCTTCAGGATAAAATCTTAGGGAGTTGTCTTTTTCATTATTGAACATGCAGCAGCATGAGCAAGGTGTGCAAGATTCTGCAGTTTTCAAAGATAAGTTTCTGTAAATTTCTCAAAGCATTTCCTCTTGTCTATGGGTGTTGGGTTATATGGTAAAGAGGTAGTATGAATTTTTCCTTTATAAAATAAGCAAGAGGCCCACAGAGACTCATAACCTGACTTCAAAAAACTGCTTTCTTAAGCCACTCCTTATGGCAAACTAGTAATCCCTGGAGAGCTGGGTTAGTTTGTGGTCTTGGCAGGGTTTTCTTCTGGCCCACCGGGTCTGGTGCAAGCACAGGTAGTCCTAGGCATAAATAACTCTGATTCTAATGAAAAAGATTTATGTGGTCATAAAGGAAAAGTTTCCCAGTGAGCCGTTTCTGTACGTGGCTAAATACCTAGCTACATACGCACAGAGAAATAGTGTCTTATTTTTATATATTGTTCCACCACATAAACAATAGAGATGACTTCGGATAAAACTCTTACCACAGGGTATGTTTACTTGCTGGAAGTTCCTTATCAAATGCATATAAATTTGACCTAGTATTTGGAACAGATTAAAGAAAAAAATTGGAAATTAATATCTCATAAACAGATAAGACATAGAAAAAAATTCTTCTCCCCCAAAACAAGATTTCAGTTTTGGATAATAGCTCTTCATATTTCCCAGTTGTGAATCCAGTGCACCATCAGGGGTAGGGAAGTGTGGATCTAATACTTAAGTTAGGATGATCAGTTGCAAATATCTTTTCACACCTGGAGATCTCTTCTAACTCTGACTTTCATCACTCCACAGGCAGAGCTCAACCATAGGCAAGGGGTACTTGAGCTCTCTCCCGATGACAGCTGCTTTGGCAGATTTCCAGGCATCTGAGGGCCATGCCCTGGGTCGCAGAAATGGGAGCAGGCTGGAGTCAGATGTCAAAACTCTCCCCGTCCTTTTTCCAAGCAAAATACAGGGAGGATTTAAAATAGTGTAAACAGTCAAAACTTAGTTATAATGAAATTTCAACAGATTTTGACGTTATCCTAGAGCTGAGGATTTACCCAGACTATGAAGGACTTCACAGTGCGTTGCATATGTCTTGTTAGAACACTGAGTCAGTCATAGCTGGGATCACCTAATGGCATAAAGAAGGTAGGGATTGTCAGAAGAGACAGTATTTTTTCAGACTTTCTTGATAGACATCAAAAGCTGGCAAGCTTTAAGCATGTAAAATCTTCAGGTCTGGAATGGAAACAGGAGTGTTCAAAAGTAAATATGAACTGAGCACAATTGATCACAATTGAGCACAATTGAAT
>KZ506326.1:235499-249758 GCA_002844005.1 Limosa lapponica baueri | reverse complement strand
GGCCACCCCTGCTCTCTCCTGGCCACCCCTGCTCACTCTGGGCCACCCCTGCTCTCTCCTGGCCACCCCTGCTCACTCTGGGCCATCCCTGCTCTCTCCTGGCCACCCCAGCTCACTCTGGGCCACCTCTGCTCACTCCTGGCCACCCTGCTTGCTCCTGACCATCCTGCTCGCTCCAGCTGGAAAACCGCTTCCACCGGAGCCTCTTGGGCTGGGCTGCTGGGACAGCTTAAAAGGAGAGGCATCTCCTGCCCCGGGAGCTGCGTGTGCAGCCAAGCCCCAGCATCAGGAGCCCTGATTAGAGACCAGCTAATGATAGCTTGGGGTTGGGCAATGCCTTCGCAGTCTATGGGGTGTTTGCACGACATCCCTGTCCTACATAGGTGTCGCTGGCTGCAGGGTGTGACACGGTGCTCAGCTGCGTCCCGCACCCGGTGCCACCCGCGCCGGCAGCTCAACCGGCCCATCGTCACCTCCCAGGAGGGTTCAGGAGAAGGGTTCTCCAGGGCTGGGGCCACAGGGTGGATCAGAGCCACCGGCTACCGAAGAGCCCAAAGCCACGGGGAGGGTCCCCAGAGAGGCAGGGGCTGGTCTGTAACACGGGGATGAACCTCCCCCCCATCACCATCCGTCTGCACCAGCATCCGTCCGATATTTAAATGGATCAAAAGCAATGACTCAGAGACTTTTAGACCAGTTAGGTAAACAGTCGGGGAATTAAGCAGTGACCCCAATAATGAGTTAAGCATATCATTAATGTCAGTCACTGCTGTTTATGGGAGATGGGTGTTCCCAAAAAATGTTTTGGGTTTTGTTTTTGCTGGTTTTACAAGACCGTGGCCTCATCACCATGCAGCACTGTGGAGGTGGAAGGTCTGCAGGGCCTCCAGAAGAGACCAGGTGGCAGTGTGCGAGACGTCCCTCAGGGTTACTGCACAGACCCCCGATGCATCCAGCTCGTGAAACCCCCTGAGCTGAAAATAGTCAGGGGTGGGCACAAAAAAAAAGAAGGGGAAATATTACATACTTTACCCCATTCTTCATCCTCCCCCTGTTGTCCACTTATGGCTCCGGATGGAAACAAGACTCTGGGCTACACAGCCCCGAGGTCTGACTGATGCCTGCTCGAGAGCACGGCTGCCTTCCCCTGAAACATTTCCCGGGGCACAACTGGCCTCTCAGTGATGGGTGCTACATTCTCAGGGGCGAGGGCACCCCCTGGACCGTGACCGGTCCCACTGACTGCAAAGTCCCTGCGGGAATGGGAGAGACCCCACGAGCAGCCACTTAGGGCAGGCCCCCTGGGGTACCTGCTCTTAGTCCATCACTACTCTCTAATTCTTATTTTTATACATATGTAATTCTATCTACCATTTAATCTGCACAACAATTAGCTGATAACAAAGACTGGCCATTCGTGCCCTCCTGTGGCCCAGGAGCTAGAAGATCCCAGTGAAAATACCTTCCCTGCAAAGAGTGATTAAACCCCAGGTCTCCATGCTGTAGAGGCAGACACCAGACCTGGACTTGCAGACCTGACCACATGTGTCCATGGAGGTCTGTGGTGGCTACAGAGAGTGGTCCAGGGCAAGCGGAGGGCTGCGTGCTAGGGGGCCCGGCTGGAACATCACTCTCGGCCAGCCTGTTCCTGGAGCAGTTTCCCTAAAAACCTGGAGAGAGCGCCTGGGCTCTGCCGCAGAGAGGGCGCTCGGGCAGACAGACCTTCTCGTGGGCTCTGCTCTCATCCCAGTTGCTGGCACTGGTTAGAATGGTCCCCAGAATGGTGTCTGGCACCAGCTGACTCGCCCTCCCATGGCCAGTGCCCATGAGGTCACCGTGGGCCAGCAGCGGTGGCAGCAGACCCTGGTTTTGGAGGACAGGAGAATGTGAGGGCCTGGGGGCTGGGGGCTCTGACAGGGCAGTGGCCTCAGAACCAGCAGAAAGGCACAGCCCAACCGCCACCGAGACACAGCCTGAGAGAAGGTCTCTGCCCGCCCGGACCCACGGCTGCGCATGGACCTGACCGGCCACTCATCTGTCACTGAGGCCATTCCTGTGTCCCGTGTCATGCCAGGGTGGTGCAAGGAGAGAGATCTCCACCACCCTCCCAGCCTGCCCGGGGCCAGCACGAAGCCAGGCAGGACGGTGGCCTCAGCGGAGAAGAGCAGAAGATGACCTGTGGCACCAGCTGGCACCGCTCTGCAGCCGGATAGTCACTGGTGGCAGTCACATCGGGAAGTCACTGCTGCTTCTGGGCACCACCTCTGCCTGTCAAATGGCCACCAGCTGCAGCTGCCAGCCCCAGGGTGGCACGGGAGCCCGTGCTGAGGGAACAGGGAGGTGAGCAGTGGCCGTGCTGCCTGCTGGCACCCCGTGACATCAGCCCAAAGGCCAGCAGTGGTTGTGTCACTCAGGAACAGAAGAGGAAGGTGGTGGAGGTCACAGGTTTGAGGCAGTGCCAGGCTCTGGGAGAGCAGGCAGCTCCTCAGGGTCCTCCAGGACCAAGATAGGATGCTGCATTGCAGAGTGCGTGTCTGTCGCTAGACCTCCTGCTGTGTGACATGGCCCTCAAACCCCTCTGCCCGAGACAAAGACACCGTCTGGGCTGTCACTGCTGCTTCCAGAGAGCTCAGGAGGGAGCTGGAGAAGGGGCTCCCTTGGCCCTGAGGCTGCTGCTGGGAGAGGGGACGGCAGGAACGCCCCAGACCCCACTCCCCACTTCTCGTTGGGTTCCCACTGTCCATCCAGGGAGACGTCTTTCTTCACACACACACCATGAAAACCACACAAGAACCTATGTCTTACCAAGTCGTTTCTTTCTCTCTCTCCTCAGACACACGCAGTGTCCCACGGCGGTGGGACTGTTCCCCAGAGACAAGGCAGATGATGAGCGGAGCCCCTCAGAACAACAAGTCAAGCAACAGCATGGGCAGTGACCTGCTTGGACACAAAGAGATGGGTGAGGGTGGGAGCAACTTCATAGCTGGAGTCTTCATCCAGGCCAAGAAAAAGAAGATGAGTATCTACGATGCCATGATGAGGGGGTTCCTGACGCCGGGTACAGCCCTGGTGCTGCTGGAGGCGCAGGCTGCTTCAGGGTTCCTCACCGACCCCGTGAGGAACGAGAAGCTGTCAGTGAAGGCGGCACTGAGCGCAGGACTGGTAGGCAGGGATTTTTATGAGAAGCTGCTGTCAGCAGAGGGAGCAGTGACAGGGTACACAGAGCCTTACACAGGACACAAGATCTCCCTCTTCCAGGCCATGAAGAAGGAGCTCATCGTCAAGGAGCACGGCATCCGCCTGCTCGAGGCCCAGATCGCCACCGGCGGCATCATCGACCCCGTCCACAGCCACCGCCTCCCCGTGGAGGTGGCCTACCAGCGCGGCTACTTGGACCAGGAGATGTGCCAGTTTCTTTCTAACCCCAGGAATCAAACAAGAAGTTGCTTCGACCCCAACACCCACGAGAACCTCACCTACCTGCAGCTCCTGCGCCGCTGCGTGCCCGACCCGGACACGGGGCTGCTCATGCTCCAGCTGATGGACAAGGGCTCCGTGCTCTACCAGCTGACCGAGGACGCCCCCGGACACGGGGCTGCTCATGCTCCAGCTGATGGACAAGGGCTCCGTGCTCTACCAGCTGACCGAGGACGCCCGCAAAGCCCTGCAGGCCGCCCGCACCACACTCAGCGTGGGGCTCTTCCAGGGACAGAGCGTCACCCTCTGGGAGCTCCTCTTCTCCCGCTACGTGCCCGACCACCGGAGAGAGGAGCTGCTGAGGAAATACAAGGCAGGGACGGTGACCATCCCAGAGATGATCACCCTCCTCACCACCATTGTCACTGGGGCAGAAATGGAAAAGGAGGATCTGAGCTCCTCCACAGTTATACCCAACAACGAGGTGGGAGCATCACAACCTGTTCAGGACACGCACTCCCAGGAGCAGCAGTTGAGGAAGTCCTTAAAGTCTGTGACCGTCTACGTCACCGCTGGTGAGTTCCAGGGGCAAAAAGTTTCCTTGTTGGATCTGCTCTTTTCCAAATACATCCCCCAAGGGAAGCGGCAGGAGCTGCTGGAGCTGTACAGAGCAGGGATCCTGGCCACAGGACAGGTGGCTACGGTGGTCACCAACATCATGAACAGAACAGAGGCTGCAAATGCCACACTCACAGCAAATGCCAGAAGTCCACACAAGGTGGTGACAAGGACAGAGGACAATGAAGCTGATTTTTCAGCACAAGATGCACAGCTAGATAACATCTTGAAGTCTACCACCATTGATGTGCCAGCTGGTGAGTTCCAGGGGAGACAGGTCTCTGTGTGGGACCTGCTCTTCTCTGACTACATCCCTGAGGAGAAAAGGCAGGAGCTCCTGGAGCTGTACCATGAAAGGGTATTAGCTCTGGAGCAGATGATAACTGTTGTCACCACTCTCATTAAGAAAAAAGAATCTACCAGCAGAAAATTCCTACTTGCAGTCAAGACTTCTGACAAGGACACCGTGTCAGCAGCAGGAGAGAAGGATGATGACTCCACCAAAGAAGAACCGTGGGAAAAAGCCTTGAAAACCACAGTTGTTGACGTAGAGGTTGGTGAGTTTCGAGGCCACAAGGTCTCTGTGTGGGACCTGCTCCACTCCAAGTACATCCCCAAGGAGAATAGAAAGGAGCTCCTGGAGCTGTACCAGGGAGGAGTGTTGACCCTCGAGCAGGTGAAAATGGTTGTCAGCACCATCGTAACCAAGGCAGAAGCAGCAAGGGCAGAACAACTGGCAAATGCGAGTAGTGCACGGGCAGAGACGACACTCGCAGAAGCTGAGGACACCCACCTGCTGGAGGACAGGACCTGGGAAGAGACCCTGAAGTCCACCACGGTGGAGATGGCAATGGCTGAGTTCCAGGGAAGGCAGGTCTCTGTGTGGGACCTGCTCTTCTCCAACCACATTCCTGAGGAGAAAAGGCAGGAGCTCCTGGAGCTGTACCGTGTGGGGACACTGCCCTTGGAGCGGTTAATAATTGTTGTCACCACTCTCATTAAGAAAAAAGAATCTACCAGCAGAAAATTCCTACTTGCAGTCAAGACTTCTGACAAGGACACCATGTCAGCAGCAGGAGAGAAGGATGATGACTCCACCAAAGAAGAACCGTGGGAAAAAGCCTTGAAAACCACAGTCGTCGACATGGAGGCTGGGGAGTTTCGAGGCCACAAGGTCTCTGTGTGGGACCTGCTCCACTCCAAGTACATCCCCAAGGAGAATAGAAAGGAGCTCCTGGAGCTGTACCAGGCAGGAGAGTTAACCCTCGAGCAGGTGAAAATGGTTGTCAGCACCATCGTAACCAAGGCAGAAGCAGCAAGGGCAGAACAACTGACAAATGCGAGTAGTGCACGGGCAGAGACGACGCTTGCAGAAGCCGAGGACACCCACCTGCTGGAGGACAGGACCTGGGAAGAGACCTTGAAGTCCACCATGGTGGAGATGGCAATAGATGAGTTCCAGGGAAGGCAGGTCTCTGTGTGGGACCTGCTCTTCTCCAGGTATGTCCCTAAGGAGAAAAGGCAGGAGCTCCTGGAGCTGTACCGTGCAGGGACACTCACCCTTCAGGAGCTAGTGGCCACCACCAGGAGTATTGCCAACAGCAACGAAGGGCACCTTGCAACCCTCCCCCAGCAGACGGTGGATCTCCTCCAGTCTGAGGGCTCCTACATTACTTTTGGCCCGTTTCAGGAGCAGAGGGTGTCGGTGTGGGAGCTCCTCTCCACCAAGCAAGTCTCCGAGTACAAACGAGAGGCACATCTTGACACCTACGGTGCGGGAGGGCTGACGGTGAACAAGATCACCATCACCACCACCGTCATCACAGGCCCGCAGCGAAAGAAGAGACACCACCAGGACCATTAGCACCACCCAGCCCAGAAGAGGAGCGAGGTGTCTCCTGGGGCAGGCACGGCCTGGGTGCTCGGGAGAGTTTGCCCCCCCCCAACTTAATTACAGGCAGGAACGAGGGGTGACAACCCTGTGTGCGGAACGGGGTGGGCACCTGGTTAAAGTCCTTGCTGTCTCAACTGCTTCTGTGCTGAGGTGTCTTTTCCCCAAGAGAGCTCTCCTGGAGGGGCCCTGGGGAGGGTCCAGGGAGGGTTCTGACTGCAGCGTTCCCACAAAAAAACAGGGGAATGCGGGGCCGGCACCTGAGTTGGGTGGGCTGGGAACAGCCAGGAATGGGAGCGGGGAGAGGCTCCCACTGTGGCCCAGCCCCACCAGCCCTGACTGGGGATCCCACAGGCGTAGGATCACCCATTGGTTTGGGTGGAAAGGGACCTTAAAGCCCGCCCAGTGCCACCCCCTGCCCTGGGCAGGGACACCTCCCACCAGAGCAGGTTGCTCCAAGCCCCCTCCAACCTGGCCTTGAACCCCTCCAGGGATGGGGCAGCCACAGCTTCTCGGGGCAACCTGGGCCAGGCTCTCACCACCCTCAGGGGGAAGAATTTCCTCCCCCCAGATCTCACCTCAATCTCCCTTTTTTCAGCTTAAAACCCTTCCTCCTTGTCCTATGGCTCCCCTCCCTCATCAAGAGTCCCTCCCCATCTCTCCTGGAGCCCCTTGAGGGACTGGCAGGGGCTCCAAGGTCTCCCCGGAGCCTTCTCTTCTCCCAGGCTGAACCCCCCCAACTCTCTCAGCCCCCCCTCCCAGCAGAGGGGCTCCAGCCCTCCCAGCATCTCCATGGCCTCCTCTGGCCCCGCTCCAGCAGGTCCATGTCCTTCTGCTGTTGGTGGCCCCAGAGCTGGAGGCAGCACTGGGGGGAGGTCTCCCCAGAGCAGAGCAGAGGGGCAGAATCCGCCCCCTCACCCTGCTGGCCACACTGCTGGGGATGCAGCCCAGGGTGCGGGGGGCTTGCTGGGCTGCCAGCGCAGGTTGCCAGATCATGGCCAGCTTTTCACCCACCGCTGCTGCAGGCCCCCAGTGCCCACCAGCCTGAACTGGGGACCAGCTTTTCCCCCCCCAGGCTCCCCAAGCCCTTCTGGGCAGGGCTGCTCTCCATCCCTCCATCCCCAGCCTGGGCTGGGACTGGGGTTGCCCCCACCCAGGGGCAGGACCCTGCCCTTGGCCTGGTTGAACTTCATGAAGGTCACACAGACCCACTTCTCCAGCCTGTCCAGGTCCCTCTGGATGTCCGTTCCAGTAGCTCCCAGAGTTACAACCCCCCAGGGCCCGTGAGGACACACAGAGAAGTGCTGGTTCATGCTTGCCGTGTTCTCACGCTGCTTCCTACACATTTGCTGTCGGCTGGTGCCAGGTCGGTGCTGGACACGCTGTGGAGATGCAGCTCCCCCTCCACGCTCTGACTTCTGGCAGGGGACTGGCACCACCTCCTGCACTGGCTCTGGGGTGGGCCGAAGGTCCTGGACCATGTAGAGGATGGTGGGCAGGAGGACTCAGGGTGGTGAGGCTTCTGAAAGGAGCCGGTGCCAGTGCCAGGCTGGGAGGGTTCCAGATGGCTCCCCGGGACTGGGATCGCACTCCCACAGGAAGTGCTGGATTTCCAAAAAAGAAGCTGAAAGAAAACAGGACATTGTGTAAGGGAGAAGCTGCATACATTTGCATAGTTATAAGCTGGTTTTGTAACTGAATGCATGCAAACAGCGCCCGAATGCTCTTTGGAGGTGCAGGGTGGGCAGGGGAAGGGAAAGGGTCGGTCCTGCTGCCTAATCCCCGCGGGAACATCGCACCAGGGTGGATGTGCCAGGTGAGGGCTCGGTTTCAGGGGAGAAGCCCGGGTTGAGAGCAGAAGCCCCGGGACGCAACCTGCTGGAAACGGAACAGGGAACCAGCAAACCTGTGGCTGTGCCCATAGAATGGGAATCCTAGCATTGCCCGGGCTGGAGGGGACCGTTCACGTCGTCCGCTCCAACAGTGAGTGGGGAAGCATTAGCACGCCCATAGCACAGAGGCTTTCCCTGTGGGGTGGTGGTGCTCCCCACCCATGGGGGCCACAGACCCCCGTGATGGTGGCCTCTGGTGTGGGAGACAGAGCCAGCCAGGCCTGTTGCCCTGGCTGGAGCAGATCAGCCAACCCGAACCAAGCCGACGTGCTTGGCAAGGCAATGGGTCAGCACCCGCCGGGGCAGCAGCTTCCCACCAAAATCCTTTGGCAAAAGGGGCAGGCTCCCCGTGCCTCTGCAGCGGGAGCTCCCTCCATCCCGCCTCCTCCAGCTGCTGGAAACCTCCTCCTCCTCCTCTCCAGCCAGCTCCGACCGATTTCCTCTTACGCAAAACCCATCCATCAGTTCGAGCAGATCTCCTCCTGCTCCGCTGTTTTTCTCTGATAAAGCTGCCCTGGGCAATCTTATCTCCCCTCGACGTCTGTTTTGAGGCGCTATCGAGCTGGGCTGCTCTCACCTCCTCTCGGCATTCCCCCAGCCCGCTCCCTGTCTCTCCTCTGCACCGTTTCTGCAATGAATTCATGGTTTTTAGCAGGGTTTTTAGCAGGTCAGCACCGGTGTGTGTGCTCTGTAAATGATGCTCTGTACAACAGCACTCTCTGCCTCTCCTGGAGATACGTCCCCACAGAGTTTAGAAGGCACCAGCTCTTCATGGTGGGTTTCGTGGCAGCCCACATCCATCCTGAGGCTGCTGAAGGCATGCAGGCCTTTCCTCTTTCACCACTTCCAGATCGGGGGCCTAATTTATGGCACAAATGTTTGTTCAGTGACTGTGGGGCATGACTCTGCATTTCGTACCATTCCATTTCCTCCCACGGCTGTTGATTTTCAGCCCTCAATGTCACCCGTCGCCCCAGAACGCTGTTCCAGCCCCTGCTCCACCATCCCTCGCCTCTTGGCTGGGCTCGCTGACCTGCGCCTGGTAACATACGGCAAAGCCATTGATAAAAACATGACATTAATTTGGCTCCTAGAGCCCATAACCTCACTTACAATTCCCCCTTTGGCACAATCCAGTCTCCCGGAGGCAGAGAGGAATGGGATAATGGGGTGTCCCTGTACCTACCCAGCGGCAAGGCTGCCCCAGGAGACAGAAGTTACTTTTTTGGCTCCGCTGCTGTTGTGATCTGCTGGAGCAGGGAACTCCCCAGCTGCAACGGGATAGCCCAGGCTACGCTTAGCTCCTTACCGCTGTAACACAAAAACAGGGTAATTTACCTCGAAGTGCTCCATGCTGGAGCCTCCCTGGCGGCAGGCACCCTTCCTCCCGTCCCTGCAGGCTGTGGGGCTGCGTGTTGGGGGGAGACCCAGGGTCCCCCAGCAGCTGAGGCATCGCATGGCACTGTCCCTGGGGAGAGACCCAGACCCCAGGGGCTCCCCCAGCAGCTGAAGCATCGCATGGCACCTTCCCCCTGCACAGGTCCCTGCTCCCCGGCATCCGCCAGCATCCTCCGGGGCCGGCGTGGGGAGCAGGGGCAGGGGGAGAGCCTGGAGCGAGGACACGGGGCTCTGTCAACCCGTCCTGGGGAGCCAAAGCAGGACGGGACCCGGAGAAACTGGCTGAGATTTGCAGAAGGAAACCAGGGTCCGAAGAGCAGGAAATTCCCTGGCTGCTGCCCCGAACATGCCGTCCCGCGCAGGAGCAGTACCTGGAGCCGGGCTTCCCCCTTGGCCGGGGCAGGAAACGCCGGCCGAGCCCCTGCCAGGGCTGGGGGGCAGCACCAGCCCCTCCAGGAGCCTGCCAAGACGGGGGGAGCCGGCGATGGGGGCTGACATAAACCGGGTGCCCTTTGTGCGCGACCAGCAGCCAGCACAGAGAAATTCAGCCTTCCCTGGAGGCAGCACTGGCCGGAGCAGCCTCAGCCGCTCTGGCAGAGGGGTTTGCAGGGAAATCACTGACAGCGCTTGGACCCCCACTCCCCCCGTCATCCCTGCCCCTCGGGGCTCCCTCCCTCCATCCCTCCGGTCGCACAGGCATGCCTGCATCCCTCCCACCGGTGCCCCTCTGCCTCTGGCCACCGGCTCCAGCTCCCCCCTCGCCCGTCCCTCAGCCCGTGACCAGGCTCTCCCGCCTGCAGATGGCCACACAGCCAGGGCAAGCGGGCTCTCCCTGGGCTTCGCCCCACACATCAGCCTGGCTGCTTCCCCCCCGCATCCTCCTGCTCCCTCCCAGATGGATGAGCCTTCCCAAAAGGATTCCAACCACCCAATTTTTAGCACGGGGCTGTGACCAGTCACAGCAAGTGCCCCCCTCCCTGCGCACCCCCCCACACCAAGTGCTGTTCCTGCTGCCCTTCACCTCTCTGCGGCACGTGGTCACACGCGCCGGCTTTTTTCCACTTATGGAAGCACTTATGGAAGGGCTGGGTACGCGTGGGAGCTGCCAGCAGAGAGGAGCCGTGCTGGGGCAGCGGAACAGCCCCTCACCGGGCTCTCTGGCCTGACCCTTGCCCAGGGACCTTTGTGGACACACGTGCCATCCCAGGGGTGGCCGGGGAGATGCTCCCCACAGTGAGAGTCATAAGAGGTGGTTTCAGGGAACTGCTCTGCCTTCTTCCTGGGAGAGCGCTGATCCTGCAGCACCACACGCCTGCCCTGCTGTGAATCCACAGAATTCACACCTCTGATCTACCTCCTGACACCAGCAGGTCACAGGCTTGTGTTGGTCACACCTTCGTGAAGGACGCGTGTGGGGAGCTGCAGGAGAAGGGGGGGGTCGCAGCCCAGTGTGTTTGGTTTGGGAAACACAGGCAGGCTCCTGAGAAACGCAGAGCTGGCCCCACGTCTGCCCCACAGAAACCACTGGCCACCGTGCCGGGAGAAGACAGGGCAGTGGGGAGGATGTTTGTGGGCTCTGCGGAGCCCGTCCGGCACCCAGGCTGAACCTTAAACCCTGACAAAGTGCAAGTTGTGCAAAAACACATGACGTCAGTTACATCCCGGCCCCATCCATCCCATGCGGATAAAAATAGCCGGGAAGCCAAGAGGGGCCTCCGAGCAGGGAGAGAGGGAGGAAGGGAGCTTCAGCACAGACCTCGGTGCCGCAAACCCCATTGCTCGGCCGGGAGGGAGGGATGGCCCCAGCAGCGTGGCATCACCTGGGCTTTCCTGCCAAACCCAGACCCATTCCAGCAAGGAAAAAAGGCAAACTAACCCTGAAAGGGGTTAAAAAACCCCTCTCGGTCTCCGGCAATTTAAAGTCGGAGCAGACTCAACATGGTACATACCTGGGACCCACACTAAATAAAAGAAGGAGCTCGGGGCTGGCTGCCCGTCACTGTGAGACCGGTCCCTCGGGGCTGCCAGGCTGAGGAGCAGTTTCCAGATGCCCGGCTCTCCCACAGCCGTTCCGTGGCTAAAAGCGGTCCGAGCCACGGTCCTGGAGGCAGCGGCGCCCAGGCCACCCATGAGACAGGGTGAGACCGGGAAGGAGCCCCTGTTCCAGACCTCCATCTGCCCCCGGCCCGGGGGCTGCTGAGCAGAACCGGCCATGGAATCATAGAGTCATCCAGGTTGGAAGGGACCCTTCAGATCATCGAGTCCAACCATTGAACCAACACCGGTCCGTTCCCTTCCAGACTGTGGAAGAGGAGAACTCACCCCGCGCAGCAAATCCTCCCTGCCTCACCTCCCACATGCAGGAATCCTGAGTGGAAACCAAAGTCTCTGCCTTTAGACCCATTATCTCCCTGCCTGAGGTCCCTAATCTCCTCGGCCAAGGGTTCCTGCCCCAACGGAGCCACTCTGGAGGTGTTTCTTTGCTCCGGACAGCCACAGAGTTCAGGGAAAGAGGGGTTAAAGGCAGCCACAAGCCTCATGAGCATCCTGCCAGCAGCACACCATGCTGCAGGACCATGTGGACCTTCCCCAGGGTCCACCACTACAAACTGCTGGCAGGATGAGGTGAGACAAGGCAGACGACCAACCCGAGAGAGGCTGGTGGCTGGACAGAACAAGGACTGTCCCAGCATCATGCCATGCAGAGGGATCCCAATGGAAATGGCCTCCTGGGGCTGGTGAAGGCAGTGGCAGCATCCCCTGCCCATGGCGAGTGTTGGGCTCACAGATAATGGCTGGTGGCTTCAACCCCGCAGCACGGCCAAGGGCAGGCAGCTCGGGGGGGGGGGGGGGGGGGGGGGGGCACCTTCAGGACAAAAGCGTGGAAGCCACTAGGATGGACCAGGGTCCTTCTGCTTGTTGGTTGCGTGACAGTCAGCACAACCAGCACACGAAAGGACCTGTGACTCATGCCTGAAAATGAACAGGCGAGACAAATAAGCTCTATTCTGCATTACCCAGCAAAGAAAGGGAAGTCACAGAAGGAAGATAAAGCCCCTTACTCTGACGTGGATGAGACATTGGAGAATGAGGGGGTGAGGAAAGAGGTGGTGGGATTTCGGGGGCATTGTCTGGATGGGGATGAGGAGGCAGCGATGGTGGGGAGGACAATCCCTGCCATGGGAATGTCCACTGATCCTGCATCACCTCCTGTCACTCCCGTAATGTGTCCCAAGAAGTCAAGGGCATCACACGCTGACAGCACTGCACTCCAAGTGACTGACTTTGAACAGAGAGGCCGAGGACGTCACCAATTCACGCTGCTGAAGGCCATTTCTACACCCCAAAGGACCATTAAGGTTTGTGTATGAGCTGCCTCAGCACAGAGTGTGGCCAGTCCAGGGACACAGCAATGTCCCACCAGGACACGTCCAGCACAGGCAGAACAAAACCAGCAGAGTTCCACAAAGAACAGGTGGAAACCCAAAGCGCTTCCTCCCTGGGGGCTTGGAGCAGCAGACAGGGTGAGGGCAGCTCCCCCGGGTCCGCTCTCGGCCCCGTGTGTCCCCACATCCCGCTCACACCTCGCTAATGGCAGATCCCGGGAGAGAGAGCTCAGGAGCCAGAGCAGGGACCCAGCAGTATTTCATCAGCTGCAGCCTCTCGGCTTCTGGCAGCCGGCAGCTCCGAGCCCTCCGGAGCCAGAGGCTGCATCTGCCTCTTTGTGCTTAATAGCCCTCAATCAATTTTTCTCCCACAAATTTGCCTAATGGCTTTTAGAACCCTTTTCTGCTTTGGCCGCTGTAAACGCCCCGTGGCAATGAATTCCACCACGTGTCACCCACCAACATGTTACCCCAGGAAGCACTCAGTAAAAAATTACTCCCCTTCATGTGTTTTTACAGCTCTTGCCTGGCCTTTTCACTGGGCACCCATCCCAACCACTGCTCTGCGTGAAATGGTGAATAGCCATGGTGCGTAACCCTTTGTGCCGGTGGTGGGGCTTGTGGTCTGTGTCCCCGGCTCCGCTGTCGATCTTCAGGCCGAGCAGTTGGTTTCATGCAAAGGCTTTGGTGTCACCAGCAAACTCCTCCAGCTGGTTGTTCCTGCCTTTTCTGGGCTGTTCGTGAGCGTGTGGAGAAGCCCTGAGCCTGCCCGGGGTGCGTTCTCTGGCCATTTTCCATCTGCCATCCTCCAAACCTCTGGGGCAAGTATCTCAGCCTGGCAACCGGCCACCCTTCCTATTACTGATTCCTTACGTGATCTGTTCTTTTGTCACCTCGTTTTGAGGCGATTCCTGGGACTCTCCTCCTGTAAAGAAAGTAAATGCCTGGCAGAGTAAATGCCACAGCAGGGAATGAACTTGGCTTCTTTACCATCGTCCTATCTCTCCAGTGACCCCAGTTAGACCCTCATCATCCTCGGGCTCTGCGTATCTTCTGCTCAGGTTCTTGCCTTCAGTGGTTTTGAGTGCAGCTTTTAACCTCTTGGCCAGTTATTTGTCGAAATCCCTTTGTGTGTACGTTGGGCCCATCTCCCTCCTTTGGCCAGAGGTTTTTCTTGCAGAGGTCTGTTAAATCCGGCAGATCCCCCCCAGCAGAGGCTCTCCCCCACAAGGCACGGCCCAACTGCCAGAGCTGCAACGGGGACCCAGCCTCTGCAGAGGGCAAGGAGGTTGCCACGGGGCTGCCACGGGGCTTGCGGGGATGCCAGCAGGTAGGACAGGCACCGGGGATGTGGTGTCTGTCCCATGTTTGGTTCCAGCCTTTCTATTCCTTGGACTTGTTCCCAGCTGGGCTTCTGCCTTCTGCTCCGATAAGAACCCGTGGTTTCCGTTCCTACAAGGGCTGTCTCGTAGGCACGGGACAAGGTCACCGAGGGAGCAGTGGTGTGACTGGTGTGCGTGCCACGTCCTTCTGATGTTTGGTTTATTCTGTGTTTCAAGGAAAGGGACTTTGTGCATGACACCAGGTTTGAACCACCAGTGCCTTCTTGTCCGATAATCACTGTCACCATGGTCCCCTTCGGTTAACCACACCAGCG
>KZ506326.1:218034-234499 GCA_002844005.1 Limosa lapponica baueri | reverse complement strand
GCGGTCGGGCTCGGCTGGGCTCGGCTCCGTCGGGCTCGGCGATGGCGGTGCCGGAGCCGGACGCGCGTCTGGCGCAGGAGAAGGAGGAGGAGAGCGAGGAGGAGAGCGAGATCCTGGAGGAGAGCCCCTGCGGGCGCTGGCAGAAGCGCCGCGAGCAGGTGGGCACCGGGCGGTGCGGGACACCGGGCGGTGCGGGACACCCAGCGCGGCCCGCGGCAGCCCCCGGTGCGCGGGGCGGGGGCGATGGCGGCGGGCGGAGGCCGATGCGGAGGGGTGCCCCGGGGCGGGACCCGTGCCGTGCCCCGGTGCGGGGTGCCTGGCGCGGGGAGCCCCGGTGCGGGCTGTCTCGGTACGGGAAGCCCCGGTGCGGGGAGCCGTGCCGTGCTCCGGTGCGAGCTCTCCCGGTGCGGGAAGCCGGGCTTGCCGTGCCCCGGTGCGGGAGTCGCGCTCGCTGTGCCCCGGTGCGGGCTTCCCCGGTGCGGGCTGCGCGGTGCGGGGAGCCGTGCCGTGCCCGGGGGGAATGGGGCAGCCCCGGGCACGCAGCCCGCAGCAGAGGGCACCGATGCCCAAGCCCAGTGCCGGAGGCCTTTGCTGGGCTCGTCTTTGGGCCGTGCCCGGTGGCACGGTGCGGGTGGGAGGCCGGTAGCCACGGGCCGGTGGCCGGCAGCTCCTGCGGGAACGAGGACCCGCCGGTAAATGGCGGGGCTGGCCCCTGCACCGCTCCAGAGCTGGAGAACCCGGTTCCTCCTCTCCAGGGAAGGGGCTTGGACCATCTGGGCTTATCTTCCCTCCTGCAGCCTGTCCAGCAGGGTTCCGCACAGCCTCCTCGCCCCCCTGCCCTCTCTCTCCCAGGGGTGCCGGTGCCGTGTCCGTCTCCCCTGGCGGCGGACCCCGGGTCTGCCCGCCTCTCTCAGGGAGCCCAGGAACAGGGACCAGCGTCGGTGGGTGACTCCTGACCCCAGGCAGGGGTGCGACAGCCCTGAGAGGTGATCGCGGGCACCCTCAGCTTCTGGAGGATAAGAGGGCCCATCCGAGGCCAATCCTGTTCTTTATCTTCCCACCGTCGCCTGTTAACGACCTTGTCTGTGGTCCCTCCGGCTCTAGCCCGGCTGCAGGCTGCCTGTTTTAGGCTGTTCCTTGTTTTCCCAGCCTGGGCTCTGCTGAGATCTTGATGACCTGCTAATGTCGGTGCCATCAGCACCTGCCCTTCTTCTGTCCCTCTGCGCTTTCAGGTGCTTCCACACCCCCATGTCGCCCTTCAGTCTCCCTTTCTGATACCGTACCACCTCTGCCACGCATCTTCTCCACCTCAGGGCCTTGCACCAGGGTGTACGTGTGGTGTGGATGGTGCCTGAGCCCTGTCCCACCGTGTCCGTGCCATGCGGTCAGTGCCGGGACCTGACACCCCGTTCATCAAAATCCTGTGGCTCCTTCCCCTGCCCGTCCTTGGTGTTCCCGGAGTCACAGGTCCCACCCGTGGGGCACCTCCGAGGTGTCAGGGACAGCCGTATCTGTCTCCTGTTGTTTTGTTTATCTTTTTTGGGTCGGGCTCTGCTGGCTCTCTTGTTGTCCATCCCTCTGTCCGCTGTGCCCTGCGTCTGACCAGACTCCAGCTGCCGGTGCAGGCGGTGCGGCGTGTCCCCTGTGTCCTCTGTGCCACCAGCGAGGCGTGGGGTGACGGTACCGGTGCAGCAGACAGACAGACCCCTGCCTCTCCCATGGTCTCTCTGCCAGGGTGGCTCTGGGGCAGCTCAAGAGGGGAGGAAAGCTGTGCAGAAACTCAGTTTTTAGCTGAGAATACCCTGATGCTGCTGTAGGTAGACCTGGAGACTCCCAGCGACCTCCAGCGCGTGCTGGAAACAGGGTGAAAACATTTGGTGTCAGTCCTGGATGAGATCCCGAAATTTAATTGTGTCTGACCTGTAGTTGCGTTATGTTTTCTCACACGGCTTTTTGGGTGACGTGTGTTAGTCTGTGACACACCAAAACAGCCTGACACCCCTGCTTCTCCTTGGCAAAGAGATGGCTTGGAGGTCATTTCCCCTTTGAACAATCCCTGTCTGTTTTGCCCTAATGGGGACATAGAATCACAGGATGGTTTGGGTTGAAGGGACCTTAAAGCCCCGCCAGTGCCACCCCCTGCCCTGGGCAGGGACACCTCCCACCAGAGCAGGTTGCTCCAAGCCCCCTCCAACCTGGCCTTGAACCCCTCCAGGGATGGGGCAGCCACAGCTTCTCTGGCCAACCTGGGCCAGGCTCTCACCACCCTCACAGCAAAGAATTTCCTCCCCACATCTCACCTAAATCTCCCCTCTTTCAGTGTCAAAACCTTCCCTCTCGTCCCATGGCTCCCCTCCCTCATCAAGAGTTCCTCCCCAGCTTTCCTGGAGCCCCTTGAGGGACTGGAAGGGGCTCTGAGGTCTCCCCGGAGCCCCCTTTTCTCCAGGCCCTGTACCTTTGGTTTCACCCGTGGCCGCTGTAGCCGTACCGCAGCTCACACCCCCCCGTGTGCCGTTACAGCGCGTTTCAGGTCCGGATCCAGCAGCTACATCGTGCCGTGGTGTTAGTGCTGCGCTGGGTCTGTCTGTGCCCACCGCGGGAGAAAACATTTCCCTGCACAACTTCCTTTGCCTGTTCACGACGCGTGTGTTCACGATGGATGTGAAGTCACGCATTTCCACGGGCAGTTCGGGAAATAAAAGTACTTGTGGCATCTCCGCAAGGTACGTGGAGAAACGGCCATGTGAACCCTCCGGTGGCTTCACGTTGGGTGCCAGCACAGCCCGCGTCCTGCCTCCTTCCCGGCTCTGGGAGCCAAAGTGCAGCAGAGGAATGCTCTGCTGCTGTGGACTTTTCCATTTAGGAAGATACGGGGTTTTTTCCAACCTTGGTTTGATGACTTCATTTACTTTTTTCCATCCACCCTGTGGAGTAGAAGTAGCAAGGGAGAAGAAACTTGAATTACTGCTGATGTTAAAAGTTGTGCCGCTTTCCGTGTCCGAGTACGGTTTCCTGAATGAATCCCAGCACCTCGTTACTGAGGTCGAACTGGATTTATCTGGGATGCTCGGCTTCTGCAGAGCCTTTATCCATTTGGAAAGGGGACTGTTGTGGCCGGGAGGAATTTGTTGGCTCTGCTGTTGGCAAGCGCCGGTATCACCCCATTAATAGATAATAGATAGTAATACGTGATAATAGATAATAGGTAATAATAGATAAGAGTAGATAATAATTAATAGATAATAATACACACAGACGGCTGCCAGGGGCTAGAGCAGGGCTGGTTGCTTTTCGCTTGGAATAGTCCATTGCTCCCCTTCTTGGTCACCTTGTTTAGTAAAAGGGTTAATGACTGAATGTGTAGTGATACAGAGGCCTTGAACCCTGAGCTTTACCTTCTAAAACCAGCAGGGTGAAAGAAAGGAGAAAGGGAAGCAATAGTAGAAAGAAAGAGAAGAAACGCCAGAGCAGAATTCACAGAAAAATAAAGTGATATTAGAACAATCTGCAAGAGGGGAAGATTTTTGAAGCGTTGCTTCAGGTTTCCACAGATCAGAAAGCGAAAACAAAATACGGAAGAATAATCTAAGCATTTGAGTACACTGAGGTACGAGGGTGTTCCCTTTTTTGGGGTAGTAATTATGTTTGCAGTTCTCAGTGAGGATAACCAGTTCTGTGGTAGATTATTTGGAAAGGATCCAACTATTTAATATTTGCCACCAGAGTTATTTTTAAAAGCTGCTTTGTTGCCAGCCCTCCCAGGAGACCAGGACTTGAAGTGTGTTTTGTTGGGGAGTGCTTTTCCAGAGCAGAGGGGATCAGCTGAAGGATTTAGCTCTCTCTTTTCATGCCACCTATTTTTTTTTTTTCTACCCCATACTGGTTTTACGGCTTTTGTTTGCTGTTATTTAACTTTCCAGGATGAGTTTACTGGTGAACCTGCTGACCTCAGCCGATGGGGCAGGTTAAGGTGGTGCGGCTTCGCTCCACACAGGAGGGGGGGCACCCCGGCCCCAGCTGGTTTTAATTGAGGGTATTTGTGAGAGCAAGAGGAAACTGTTTGGAGGAAGGTGGCGTAACTCACGGTGGATAAACTCTGGTGGGAGCAGACAGCCGAGTCCTCTTCCCGGCGTGTGTTCGGTGGGTCTGGCCAGAACCAAGACTCTGCACGCTGGATTTAGCCGCCTCCTGCTCCTTCCCGTGGGCGGTGGGGCTGTCCTGCCTTTCCCCCCAGGTCTGCTTTCCCCGTGCTGCTTTCTCCGTTCCAAGGAGCCTGTAATCCCTCATGCTCTCACCCGGTGACAACAATCCCCTGCCTTGTTCTCGCTGCTGGGGAGGGAGGTGACGTCAGCCCCGACCAAAAGGTTAGTGCAGAAACTTGCCCTTTTTCCTGCGGTAACTCGCCCTTCGCTCCCGCTCGGGTTCCCCACCAGGATGCCTCCCTCCCGGGGCGCTCCCGCGGCGATACCTGCCACTCCGGCGTCTCCACCGTGTCCCGAAGGCAGCCCCAGCCCCCCCAGACCAGACACCAAAGACACGTATTACAATTACCGGCATTCTCTGTGTTTTGTTCCCTTTCCTGTTTTTAACCGAGCTTTTTTGTGCCTTTTCATTGGTTTTCCCAGCAGGTATTTTTGTTGACGGTGGCCAGACGTTCCCCATGGAGTCGTGCAGGCCTGTCCACCTTTGTGTCCCCTTTCTCCTTTTCCTCTGGTGTAACCAGAGAACGCGCGCGGTCCCAGAGGCTTTTATATTTCACTCCTGCGACAAGGGAGGTTACAAAATGGATGAGAAGATGATCAAATGCTCCTTGGTTGGCTCTTCCATTGGATAAATTAGCATTCGGCAGCGAACACGTGCAAGGCAGGGTGGTTTAGCATTCCCCTGGGGCCATCAGACACTGCTCAGCAAGGTGGCTTTGGTGGCTTTTGGTCAGCGTTGGCTGTTCAGCGCGGCTCGCTCTGTGCCAAGGCTGCAGGAGGGCTCCAGGAAAGCTGGGGAGGGACTCTTGATGAGGGAGGGGAGCCATAGGATGAGAGGGGATGGTTTGACACTGAAAGAGGGGAGATTGAGATGAGATCTGGGGGAGAACTTCTTTGGTGTGAGGGTGGTGAGAGCCTGGCCCAGGTTGGCCCGAGAAGCTGTGGCTGCCCCATCCCTGGAGGGGTTCAAGGCCAGGTTGGAGGGGGCTTGGAGCCACCTGGTCTGGTGGGAGGTGTCCCTGCCCAGGGCAGGGTGCAGACTGGATGGTGTTTACGGTCCCTTCCCACCCAAACCATCCTATGATTTTCTGAAATAACAACGCTTGTGTTGCCTTCAGCCTGCAGGATCTCTCCTGGGTCTTATCTGGCCAGTGGAAAAATACTCTTCTGTCCCTCTTTCTCAGCAGTGGAAGGAGAACAGGGATCACAGTGTTTGCTCTGGCAGCTGCTGGGCAAGAGGGAAGGGCAGCCACGGGTATGGAGAGAAAGGAAAGATTCCAGCCCTCCCTCCCTCCCGCAGGCGGATGGGACGGTCTGGCTGGTGGCTGCGTCTCTGAGGAGGCCTGTGCCAGGTCCTGCTCCTGCTCCCTCTCCATGGGTATCCAACTACGATCCCCTGGCCATTGCTGACAGGCAGGGGATGTTCCGGGGATGGATCGGGGGAGCTCATGGAAGAGGGATGGATGCAGTGGGTGCCCCTTGTGCCCTGGGATGGGAGAGCTCTGCATGTCCCACTGTGGTGGCCATGAGCATTCCCATCCCCGGGTCTCCCCTGCCAGCAGCGCTGCTGGGCCCCTGGGAATTTCTCCTGGATGATTTATCCTGGCATTTCTCTCTGCCCATAGCTTGGCTCCTTCTCCCCTCAGAGGCTCACCGCTCCTCCGGCGCGGTCCGGATGAGTGCCGTTCCCCTCTGCCATGGTGGCACTGATGATAAACCACAGCGGAGCTCACCCTGGCCCCTGCTGCTGCCTCCCGGCTCTGTAAAGCCTCAGGCCACCGTCCCTGCTCGGCCGCATCCCTCTGGCTGGTAGCGTGTGAGCCCTGAATCCGCCCTGCTCTGAATTAGCGCCGAGAATGTGTTTTTGTGAGAGGTAGGGATCAAATGCTTCACTGGAATCAAAATATTTTCCATCTCATGTGTTGCCTTCACCTGCTAATTGTGTAAGAGGATCACACAGGGGGAGAACAGGTTTATCTGGCACCGTAGATGCCTTGTCCGGCTCCTGCCAGGACATGGGACACGATGGGCTTGGTCCTGCTGAGCCACGGGACACGGTGGGCTTGGCCGGTTGTTTTTGCCCTGGGCTGGAGGTAGCAGTCTGGGTGGATGTCACCCAGCTAGGTCTTTTGCCACAGCCTTTGATGTCCCTGCCACGGTGTGAAACCGAACTAGCGGCACAGCCGGGCTCAGGCTCTGTAATTGCTCGGGTCTGCTGCCGTCCCCAGCCTCCTCCCTGGGGACAAAGGGCTGTTGGTGGCAGGTCTGGTGCTTGAAATGGGTCCCCGGAGGCCAAGGGCTGGGAGAGCTGAGCAGCAGGATGCTTCGGCTCCGCATCTGGAGACTCACACCGGCACAGCGGGACCGTGGATGAGTCCCCTGGATGCCCGATGCCAGCATCCCACCGCTCCTGCGGGACCTGCTGCGGCGTCTGCTCCTCAGACAGGCTCTGTTGCCACTGCTTTTTGCTGCCCCTGTCCCTGGGTGAGCTGGAGGAAGCAGCCGAGGCGTCAGAGCAGGGCCTCAGCTGTCTTAGCTCATTTGGTTCTTTTTATTTCCCTTTTACATATTTTTAAAAAATTATTTCCATGTTGCAACAGCCCCCCTTGCCCTGCCTGGGGCCACGGCATGGGGTGGTGGCGGAGGAGAGCAGGGTCTGTCAGGGCCAGGGACCGCGTGGTTTGGAGAAGGGGTCAGTGGGCTGGAGAGGGGGTCCCTGCAAAGACACAGCTCTCTGTCCCTGCTGCTGGCACACGGCGCTCTGAGAGGACAATCCCTGCTGCCGAAGGGGTGTCCCCCTGCCTCAGCACCTCCATGCTCTCACCTGAAGAGAAGTCCCTCGAGAAGCGCAGACACAGCCTTCACTCTCGCCCAGGCTCGTGAGATCCTGGAGCGGAGGGACGGGCTGGGATTTACTCCCAGGAAAGTTGTGTTCCCTGCTCAGCCTGGTGACCCCAGGACACCCCACCATTTCCCAGCGCCAAAAGGGATAACGTCCCGAGGAGCCAGCTAAACTCTGCGGGCAGCGAGCATCACCATCCTCACATCCTGATGGCTCTCCTCTCATTGCCGGCAGCCAGGGCTTTCTGCTCCATGGCAGAGGCGCACAGGGCTGTCACCTGTGGCATCAGCCATGTCTGCTGTCACCGTACGACATGGCATGGCTGGTCTCGGTGAGCCCAGGTCCCTGTAACCCGTGTAACTCCTCCTCCTTCTTGCTTGTCTCTCCCTTTGGGGGTCTCTTTGGCCATTTGCCCCATGTCCTCCAGACAGTGACGTTTCTTACCTCCTGTCCCCAGGTAAGAAGGAGGGGCCGTCCTGTGAGAGTGATGAGACCATGGCCCAGGTTGCCCAGAGAAGCTGTGGCTGCCCCATCCCTGGAGGGGTTCGAGGCCAGGGTTGTCCCTTCTGAGGAATGGGGCCAAAGAATCATAGAATTGTCCAGGTTGGAAGGACCTTTCTTCTCCTGGAGTCCCACCATGGACCCAGCACTGACCAGCCCACCACTGACCCATGTCCCTCAGCACCACGTCTGCCCGGCTTTTCAATCCCTCCAGGGATGGCGACTCCCCCACTGCCCTGGGCAGCCTCTTCCAAGGCTTCACAGCCCTTTCCAGGAAGGAATTTTCCCTGATATCCTTCCTAACCCTCCCCTGGCCCAACTTGAGGCTGTTTCCTCCTCTCCTGTCACTTGTCCTGTCACAAACTGGCACATGCTCGTCCTGAGGACATGAGTGCGGGTGTCTGGGGACAGGCAGAGGACTGGCAGAGTGACCTCTCCTCCAGGCACCATGGCCATGCCTTTTCCCCAGTCTCCTAGAGCGACTGAGAAAGGTAACAACCCACCATGTCCTTATCTTCTTCAAAAATAGATTGAATTTCTCCAAATCGGGTCTAAATGCCATTGCTCTCCAGCCCCCTCCTTCCCTCTCTAACAGCAGCTCTCCTGAAGCCCCAGAACCATATCCCTGAGCCTTTTTCTGTGGGCTGTTTCAGTCCTTGTTGCCGTGAAAAGCTCAAAAGGGAGCGGTTTATTGTAAGATGCAATCTGATCTTTTGTAAACCTCCGTGTACTGGTCCCCAGTGATCTCTCCAGGCTGGACTCGGCTCCTGCCAAGCGCTTTCTGGAAGAGCCTGAGCAGGGGGTTTGCCCAGTCCGGCCCTGGAGTTCTGCCTGTTCCCTGTGGTGGCCACCGTTAGCAGCACGGGGAGCTGCCGGGAACCCCTGGAAGACGTAGCGTGAGAGAATCAAGGTGACCCCGGGGCTGGTTCCTTTTGTCCCCAGTCACCTCTAGGACTATAATGCAGCTTTTATTTATTTACGCGGTCTCAGCGCACGAGGCAGCTGTTCGGTATCAGTTTTATTGTCATTCAGCACAAGACTGAGCACGTCCGCGTCTACAGGGAACATTTCCTCCCCTGAGCCTGCCTGATGCTCCTCACCGCCTACCAGAGCCTCTCAGACACCAACAGGTCCACTGTCTGGTACCATCTCGGGCTCCAAGAGCGGGATGTTCTAGGCTGGGAGGCTGCAGCAGAGGGATGACCCCGGATTTGGCTGTGGGTCCTGCTGTAGGTCCACTGTCTGCACACAGGAATGGTGTGAGCCCACGGGGAGGTGGCACCTGAGGTTTTTAGCCCCAGCTGTGCCTTTGAGCTGGGCACCGGTAACTTCCCTGCAGAGCTCTGCTGCTCCTCCGTGTCCTTGCGGCAACCAAAAGGCTGTCCGGGTCTGTGTTCTCCATTTGACCCCTTGTTCTCAGCCTTGCGGCCACTCACTGGTTTCAGGACAGGATTTTTCTCAAGACCATGAGCTGATTTTCAGTGGCTTTTTTGGGGAGAGGCAGAAGATCAGCTTCACAGAGCGCTCTGTGACCAGCGGACCCTCGTGGTGCCCAGGCACTCGCCCCAGCTGCCCTCCCTCTTGGCACAGCATCCACTGCAACCCACCTCGGCCTGGGGCTGGCTACCAGAGCTCCTGCCGAGGCTGCCCGCTCCCTTGGCCAGGCAGACCTTCCTGTCCCAGGCCACCCTTGCTTTCCACCCATAGCACCTCCAGGAGGACCACGGCTTGGGGTTCACGAGGGCTGGTGGGACGGTCCTGCCATGGGGGACCCGGGTGAGGGCAGCGGCTCCCCCAGCAGAGCCCTTGCTAGGCGCTCCTGGGCTGAATGTTTGTACTGGGAGCACTGGGAGGCTGCTGGGACTCACTGGGAAGGCCGTGGTCAGCAAGGCGGGCTGGCCGTGCTGGGCTTTGTGCGGAGCACGTGGAGCCTGTGAGCGCAAGAAGGAGTAACAGAGGTGCTTTGTGTCTCCGCAGCAGGAACTGGGCCACCAGCTGCCCATCCCTCCCCGGCTAACGAGCCGGGGGTGCTGCGTGCCCGCGCCTGCGCCCACGGCTGCCCCGAGCCCAGCCCCGCCAGTGGGACGCCACGTTCCGGCCCCAGGAGGCAGAACAATCCCCTTTTCATCTGCCGCGTGGCAGACGGGAGCCGCTGCCAGGGCTGGGGGGGACAGCCCTGTCCCCATCCCAGTCCCGCTGGAGGAGGGCAGGGACGGGACGGGGACTCCTGCAGCGATGCTATTGTGAGGGCAGTGGATGCCCAGACCCGTGGGATGCGGCTCTGTGACCTCTGGGGACGGAAACTCATCAGACAGACCCCCCAGGGTGTGGGAGGTTGTCCCCAGTCTCCTCGGGATGTGAAAAGACATAATGTTATGGCTTTGGTTTGGCTGGACCTTCTGATTCACCCTGTCCAACGTGTGACCATCAGCCGTGGGGGTGGGTTGCTGGGACGTGGGGTCCATGTGGCGGTCAGGAGTGGGGCTGGGGGGGGGTGACTGTCACTGCCAGCCTCTGGCTGGGCTGGAAGAGTCGAGGGGGGCTGGCACGGGAATGGCTCCGAGTCGCTGTCTCTGTCTGGTGCCCTCACCTCCTGGAGAAACTGGGCTGCGATGCCCGAGCAGGCAGGTCCTGAGGGCAGGACAGGCAGCAGGATGGGGGTTTGCTCCGCTCACCGTGTCCTGGCTGGGGTCTCCTGCGGGCTGGAGACCGTCCCTGCAGCACGTTTGTCCCCGTGGGGCCGGGAGTCATGGGCAGGGATGTGTCCGTGCTGTCTCACACCTTCCCGTGCCTCGCAGGTGAATCAGGGGAACATGCCGGGCATCCAGAGCACCTTCCTCGCCATGGACACGGAGGAGGGCGTGGAGGTGGTGTGGAACGAGCTGCTCTTCACTGACAAGAAGGCCTTCAAAGCACACGAGGTGAGTTGTCCCTCCCTGGTGGGACCGTGCCCACCTCCCCTGAGACCACCCATCGCACCTTCCTGGCCAGCAGTGCTGGTCCCCTCTGCTCGTGGGTGCACCTCGGTCACCAGTTAATCACAGCCTGCTCCTGTCTGCCTGGCTTTCCCTCGGCTTCTCTTTCAAAGACAGCTCCGTGTGTCCTCTGTACCCCAAAACCAGCTTTCCCCGTGACCGGGGGCTCAGACTGCTCCCCCAGCCCCAGGTTCCCTTGCCTCCCTTGAGGTGTCCTGCCACGTCCCAGGACCTGCTGCCTCACCCCTCCTCTCTCTGCCCGCAGGAGAAGATCAAGACCATGTTTGAGCAGCTGGTGCTCGTGGATCACCCCAACATCGTCAAGCTTCACAAGTACTGGCTGGATGTGAAGGACTCAAAGGCGCGGGTAGGGAGGACTCTGGGAGATCCCCAGGCTGGGGGCGGATGCCAGGGGACCCCAGTTCTGCTCCTCATGCGGCTCCCTGGGACTCCCCCTCCTTCCCCAGGATGCTGTGGCCAGCAGCCCGCTCTCAGCCATGTGTGGGGCCAGCGCTGGTGACGAGCTGCTGGCCAGGGCAGGGAGGCTGGGAAGGTGACACCTGTCTTCCCTCCCAGGTCATCTTCATCACAGAGTACGTGTCCTCGGGGAGCCTGAAACAGTTCCTGAAGAAAACTAAGAAAAACCACAAGGCCATGAATGCCAGGGTAGGTTCCCTGGGAACAGCGGTGGGTGTCCCAAGTGGGTAGCCCTCTGCCCGCTGGCACAGTGTGGGTCTCTGCTCTTAGAAGGCACAGCAAGGACCTGTGGTTGCTCCCTGAGCTACCCATGGACTCTCCGGTGTAGGGTGATGGCACCTTGGTGAGGGCCGGAGCAGGAGCAGAACTTCCCCAGGGTATCCCAGACACGGACCCTGCTGTTGGGATCTGATCCCGGGGCTGGGGACCTGGTGGAAGCTGCTGCAGCGAGGTTCAGCAGCACCATGCCAACGGCTCCCAGGGCTGCATTCTGCTTCGGAAGGCCTGTGTCCCCACCACCCTCAACGAGGGATGGTAGCCTTGTGACTAGCTCACTACTTGGGCTGAAGGGACCGGTCTCACCTGCAAAACTGCTCAGTGTGAGTCTGACTCATGGTTTTGCAGGCAGGTCTCAGCTGGGTGACCCTTCTGGGGGTCTTGTGCTTGACCCTGCAAGCCCTGCCATGAAGTTTGAGCTCTCCGTTGGGCACTCCTGGCATTGGGATGTGCAGAGGAAGCCATGTGTGTGGCCCCTGCAGCCATAGCCAGCCTTGTCCCCGCTGTGATGAGCCTGTCCATGCTCCCAGCAGGGTTTGGGGGCTCAGGAGAGCTCTGCTGGCCAGTGAGGACAAGTTCTTTGCTTCGATGGCGTTTTCTTTGAGCAGGGGTCAGAAAGGGGATTGTTGTGGCTGGGACAGCAGTCTCGGCAGGGCTAGTGGAGGGCTGATGTCCCCAGTCACCGGGCAATAGGTGGGGGTGACCCGATCCATCTGCTGGGCTCTGAGGGGTGTCTCGTCTGATGGAGAGCTCTGGTCTCTGCTCTAGGCCTGGAAGCGCTGGTGCACTCAGATCCTCTCTGCTCTCAGGTAAGTTCACCGTCGCTTGCACTGGCGACCGTCCCCCTTCTCCCTGGTGAGGTGCTAAGGGCAGCTTTGTGCTTCCCCAGCTTCCTGCACTCCTGTGAGCCTCCCATCATCCACGGCAACCTCACCAGCGACACCATCTTCATCCAGCACAACGGCCTCATAAAGATTGGTTCGGGTAAGAAGCTGCTGGCCGAGGGACGTGAGGGGGTTTTGAGGGGTGGTGGGCCAAGAGGGTTCTGGCTGGGCAGAAGAGGCTTCAGGGTCCTCAGGGGATCAGAGTGACCTTCTCTTCTGTTTGTGTCCTTTGCTCCGTGCCTTCTTACTCGCCCGCTTCTGGATCGGTGCTGATGGCCAGTCTGGCACAGGGTGTTTGCCAGCGGTGAGTGTCCCTCTGCCACCTCTCCCAGCACATCATCCCAGTCCCCTCCCCGAGTCACCCTTTGTTCCCCGCGGGCCCTGGGAACCTCTCAGCAGTGAGGGCAGAGGGGACCTCTGTCCCTCAGGGCATCGCTGCTCCCATCGTGGGAGCAGAGGGGTCTCCTGCGGGGGCGAGTGGAACCCCGGCTGCCTCGGGGTGCCCCTCTGTGCTCCAGCCCCGGGGAAAGAGCTCTCAGAAGAGCCGTGACACAGAACGTTTCTCCTTCCCCGGCGCAGCCCTCCCAGATGATCTGCGGAGCCCCATCAGGATCGAGAGGGAAGAGCTTCGCAACCTGCATTTCTTCCCCCCGGAGTACGGCCGTGAGTGCGGGGTCTGGGTGCTGGGGGGAGACGTGGAGGAGGGGTCCTGTGTGAGGCCGTGGGCGCAGGGTGTTTGTGGCAATAGGGAATTATCCAGTGCATTCATGAGAAAAGCTGTTGGCCGTGAGTCACGGGAGATGTCATGGTAATGAATGGCTGGGTGGTAGCGCTGGAGGAGCTGTGCCCACGCGGGAATGGGCTGCGTGTGAGCAGTTACGGGTTGGGAACAAGATCCCAGCGTGACCACGGGTAGCTCTGAAAAGGTCAGCTTCTGGCTCAGGAACACTCTGAAGCATGTAAAATGTTACCACAATTAGGGAAAAAGGAGAAAAGATTCTTTGTGACGTGTGAAAACTCATGATGTGATCCCCATCTTGAATATTTTGGTACAAATTTGAGGGGAATGAACAGGAAAGGTTTGTGAGGGCAGGGTGTGTGGTCAGAGGTGTCCATAGGGACGAGGTAGAGTGGGAGGGCTGCTCCCAGGGTGAGCCGGTGGTGGCTCGTTCCTCTGTCCTGATGTGGCTCTGGCTTGGTTCTGCAGAAAAGGCTGACGGGACTGCTGTGGACATCTTCTCCTTCGGGATGTGCGCGCTGGAGGTAGGGAGCAGGACAGCTGGGAACCTGCAGTGGCTCCGGGATATGAGGCAGGATTGCTCTTGCTGAGCCTGATGGGGATGGCGGTGGCCTGGGGAGCTTCCTGAGGAGTCTCCTTGCCCTTTTCCAAACCTTGCTGTGAGCTGGGGATCCCTCGCAGTGATAGAACCATAGAGTCATAGAATTGTGCAGGTTGGAAGGGACCTTTCAGCTCCTGGAGTCCCACCATGGACCCAGCACTGACCAACCCACCCCTGACCCATGTCCCTCAGCACCACGTCTGCCCGGCTTTTCAATCCCTCCAGGGATGGCGACTCCCCCACTGCCCTGGGCAGCCTCTTCCAAGGCTTCACAGCCTTTTCCAGGAAGGAATTTTCCCCAATATCCATCCTAAACCCCCCCTTGGACAACTTGAGGCCATTTCCTCTTGTCCCATTGCCTGTTCCTTGGGAGAAGAGACCAACCCCCCCTGGCTACACCCTCCTTTCAGGGAGTTGTGGAGAGCGATGGAGATGTCACTGCTGGGTTCAGGAGAACATTTTCTGCTGCTGGGGCCCACCCTGCCCTGGGCACAGTAACTGGCTTAGCTCACCTCTTCTCTGCTGGGCTGGTGCCTCCTCTTCCTCCTTGGGCTGTGGCAGCCCTGGGAAGGGAGGGCACAGAGGGCAAGGACAGACCCTGCTGCTCCGAGCACAACTTTCCCGGGCAGACTGTGGGGCTGTGGGGGCTGTTTGCCCTGGCCCTCTGTCTGTGGGTGCCCAGGGAGCAGCCTGGAGCTCTGCAGTAGCCAAGAAATGGGCCCCGAGGGCAGGGACACAGTGGCCAAAGGGCACTGGGGAGCCCAGGAGACCCAGTGTGTCCTGGTGAGGGGCTCCACGGCTGCCATCCTGCCAGGGGTTGTCCCTTTGGGAAGCCCCCAAGGGGTGACGTGGGGCTTGGCCACCTGCAGACACAGCTGAGCTCCTTCTTCCCCAGATGGCTGTCCTGGAGATCCAGACCAACGGGGACACGCGGGTCTCGGAGGAGGCCATCATGCGGGCACGGCATTCCCTGGACGATCCCAACATGCGGGTGAGTGCAGCCTTGGGGACAGAGCCACCGGGCTGTAGCCTGACCCACAGCCGGGCCAGGAATCCCTCCTGGCGTGTAAATCTGCCCACGAGTGTCCTTCCCATCCGCTGATACCTGCAATGTCAGAGCCAGCCTGGCATTCCTGCGTGCTCCAGGTTACCCCGCTCCTGGGAAGGGGGAATGGAGAAAACAACCTGCTGGAAACTTAAGGGCAGCCAAATCTGCTGGGCTGAAGGACATAGATTCATAGAACTGTCCGGGTTGGAAGGGACCTTCTCTGCATCTGTTCTGAGCAGCCCCAGCCAGACACCTGTACCGAAACCGCAGGGAGCAGTTCAAGAGGACAGGCCCCAGCCTGGAGCGTTCTGAAGAGGCAGAGGATCTCTCTTTTCTGCCATCAATGAGCAGAAACGGGCAGATGTATCCCCCTGATCCTGCCACTGTCAGGAATCCCTCCCACTGGCTCAGGCTCCAGTCTACCACCATCTCTCCTGGTGGGATGCTGCTCCCAGAGCTGCTCCTGGCAGGATAAACCCCTGCCTTCCTCCTCACAGCCCTTCGCTGGGGTTCCGTTGCCGCCTCCTCCCTGGGTGGGAGCAGGCAGGGAGCAGAGGTGCCGTGGCCAAGTGGTTGGTGGGTGCCCAGCAGGGGAATGTCCTGCTTTGCCTCCAGTTTATGCCCTTTCATTCACCCTCAGGAATTCATTCTCTCGTGCTTGACCCTCAACCCGGACAAGCGACCGACAGCCAATAGCCTGCTCTTCCACCGGGTGCTCTTTGAGGTCCATTCCCTCAAGCTGCTGGCCGCGCACTGCTTTATCAACAACCAGTGTGAGTAACCCCGAGAGCCCCTGCCCCGCTTGAGCTTGTGTTGCTGCCCCAGCAGAGCCAGGCGCCTGGAGGAGCCGGGGGAGGAAGGCAGCAACTCGGAGACCTTCCCTGGAGTCTGCAGAGTCCGTGTTCCAGGACCTCCCAGCTGACAGCCCCTTCCTGCCCTTGCCCTAGATCTGATGCCGGAGAACGTGGTGGAGGAGAAGATAAAGGAACTGGACCTGAACATGGTGATGGCAGAGATCCGGAGAGAGGGTCGGCCTGGAGCGCAGTGGAGGTGAGGATTAGTGTGGGAGATTTCGTAGCCATGAGCCCAGGACTTGCACCCAGGCTGGTGGTCCCAGTCCCATGGCACAGCAGTCCTTCGTGCTGCTCTTCTCTCCTGCCTTTCCTCATAGTCTTCCTGTCCCGTTTCCCTCCCAGGTACTCGGAGGTCTCGTTCCTTGAACTCGACAAATTCTTGGAAGACGTCAGGTGGGTTGGGGGCAGTGCTGGCTGGGCTGTGATGTGTCCACCCAGCTCTGGTCCTCAGCATCTCTGCCCTCAGCTCCTGGTCCTCCAAGCTGAGCTGTGCCGGGGCTGCAAGAGGACAGGGCTCAGCTGATTGTCCTCGTTCTGTGTTTGCACCAGGAACGGGATTTATCCCCTGATGAACTTCGCTGTTTCCAGACCCCACGCCCTCCCACGTGCGCTCTCCCAGCCCCAGGAAGACCCTCAGAAAGCCAAGACTCCCACCCCAGAGCCCTTTGATGTGGAGACCAGGAAGGTGAGGCCAGATCCAGACAGGGACAGATTCCCCACTGGGAGTAGGTGGACGATCCCCATTCCTGACACCCTACAGCAGGAACACCTCTCCCTTGAGCCATGCACTGAGCTCCAGCCCAGGAGAGAGCTATCCTCCTTGCGTTGGCTGCCCCAGGACTGCAGTGGTCCACTTGGCTGGAGCCAGTGAGGTCCATTTCCCTCTGTACTGGGAACTGGTGAGGACCCACCTCAAGTGCTGGGTCCAGTTTTGGGGCCCTCACAACAGGAAAGACATTGAGGGGCTGGAGCATGTCCAGAGAACGGCAACAAAGCTGGGGAAGGGTCTGGAGACCAAGGAGAAGGGGCTGGAGAACTTCTGAGGAGCGGCTGAGGGAGCTGGGGG
>KZ506326.1:174378-209053 GCA_002844005.1 Limosa lapponica baueri | reverse complement strand
CGGGCCCGGCCCGGCCCGGCCCGGCGCGGCGCGGCGCGGCCGCCATCGCACCGCCCCCCTCACGTGACTCGCCGCGCTTCTCGCGAGACATTCCTTCCCACCGCCGCCGCGAGATTCTCGCGAGAGCTCCCTGGCGCGCGCAGAAGGGGAAGCTCTCGCGAGGGTGGCGCGCGCCGACAGCCGACGGGGTGGACAAGATGGCGGCGACAACGACCATCTCCCTGGTGAGTGGCGCGGCCGCCGCCCTCCCGCGGGCGAGCTGGGGCTGGCGGGCTCAGGCCGGCCCGCAGGAGAGGGGCGGCTCGTCTTGGTCATGGGGCGTCGTGCGCGGCGGGCCCCGCTGGGCCGGGCTGCAGGTTGGGGCCCGCGCGGCGACCGGTGTGGCTGTGGGCCCTCCGCGGGCGGCCTTTCCCCCTGTGCCGGCCCCTTCCCGGGCCCGCCAGTAACGGGGGAGGCGGCTGTCCTTCCCCTGTGGCCCTGTCGGGGAGGGCCCCGGCGGTGCAGCGGATGGGGCTCCGCCGTCGCCGTGCGTTCCCCCGGTGCCCGCTCCGGGCTCGGGAAGGGGTTTCGCTGCGCTGGGGTACGCGCGGTACTTCATCTGGGCTCGTTCGGTGGTTCTAGAAATTCGTCTGTTTAAAGAGATGTGGCCAGGTGCTGGGGGGGTGTTTAAAAGCATTTAGCAGAGGCCGTTGTCTCCCAGAGCCTTTTAGCCTGAGGTTAGAAGGTGAGGGTCACCTTTCCTGCCAGACATAACGAACGGTGGTTATTTTTCTATTTCCTGTTGCTTCTTTTATGTATTCATGAAGGGACCCCAATAGTATCGATTTTTATAAGAGTTCTCTGTGGTTTCGGGAACGTTCTGTAGAGCTTCCCTGAGTAGACTGCTAAGGCTGTAGGAAAGCAAAGGAACGCTCTCGTTTCAGAGGCTTGTTTGTTTTCTTTGTGACTTAGCCTTAAAAAGAAGAAACTGAAGCCATTCACAGGGGCACTATTCAGCCTTCCTTGGACTACTCGTTTTTATTTTTGGCTACCTGTGGCATTGTGTAAAGTGGCAATAAGAAGCCTCGTTGGGTGGAAGCCTCCAGGGAAGGCAGCCCGTAGTATAATTGTGGATGCTGAGGAACTGCGAAGAGGGTGGCCTGGCTCGTGTGCTCCCTCCAGATACCATCAGATGCTCATGGAGTACTGGGTTGGACAGACCCTTGGTATTTCTTAATGCTTTTGTGTTTTCTGCTTTTCTTGTCCCCTCCCCCCCCCCATTGTTTTAATAGAAAATATTGGCTTTGTTTCATGACTAGATCTAATTGTAAAGCTGCTCTGTTTTTCTCTAAGGCTGTGCACTTGAACCCTGACAGTTGACTTTCACAGTGTTCCTTTTTTTGGATTTACAAATACTGGTGCTCACAATCGGGAGCAAATATAAATAACTCATTTTGTTTCCCATCTCATCTTTGCTTAATTAGGACTTCATTAGGTTAGGGGCTTTGCCAGGTTAATGCTGGGAGTGAGTGTTGAAGTCCTGAGCACATGAGGTTAAATATAATTAAATATAATTCCAGAAATGATTGAAACCGAAGGAATGTGATATTGCTTAGGATGCGTGAGGAGAAGAGATTTTGGCTTTCCTCAAAGCTAAGGTGGTGACCATCCTTTATGTCACAGAACTCTGCTTCATCCAGTTTCTGTGGTGTCATTGTATAGTTCAATATATACATATTAAAATGACAGTGCTTTCTCGTTTGAATTTCAGGTAGGATTAGAGTTTATACTGAAGTAGTTCTGCAACTGTAATTTCGCTTGGTGCCAAAAGCCATTGCTTACAGTAACAACTCTGTACCACTGTGCTTTTTTACCCAGGACATCCCTGTTGTGGCACGCTGCATTGCTGTCCTGGGTTACCGCTGCTGGCCGTGGCTGTTCTTCCATCTGCATATTTTGACTCTCTTTTCCCCATGCTGCTGCCTTAGGCCGTGCCCCTCGGCTTGTGATATGGGCACATTTCCCCTGCGGCAAACTCTCCTCCTTCTGGAGTCAGAGCTGTAACAGCCTTTTCCTCTCCTCATGTGGGCTGCGTGTGTCCCCAGACTCACACAAATTCAGTAATTCCAAGGGGTGTTTTTCTTTGTTTTGCTTTGTTTCATGGGGTATTTTTTTTGTTTTTAATTTACAGACACTCCCTCGGGACTGCCCTGTTGTCAGTGGGAGTTTGTGGGTTGATTCATGGAGCAGAGGAAGCACCCTCCTGTGTCCTGTAGTTAATTAAGGAAAGGACTGTCATATGCTGCTGCTGGGGCAAAAATCTGTCTTCCCAACAAATAAGTGTTTTTATCTGGTTCTCATCAGTAACTGTGGGAATCGGAAGTATGATACCATTGTAACTAGGGCAGACCTACCAGACATTGAATTTAATTGCTGAAGGAAGCTTTAGGAAAATTTTAAGTGTGTTTGGGAAAAGATTTGACTGGGGAAGAGTTAAGCTTAAGCTTTTTTTTTCTTTTCCCCAACTTTATTGGAATTACTTCACCTTTGTGTTGCTAGGCTGCTCTTGTTGCTGCTGTTGGTACGAGGAACACCTTGTCTACAAGCAGTTTATTGAGCATCGGCAGGTGTGTGTTCTGTAGTAGGGCGATCCTGCACAGACATTTCCAGTACTTAACGTCTGGCAGATTAACTAATTTGCAGTTTCCTGAATTGCATGTGAATTTGGAGATGTTTTGAAGAACATCAACGGTGCACCCGTGCATCGTTCAGCAGGAAGGCAATATGCAGCTACGGCAGAGATGTCAATAGTAATAGGTCCTCCTCAAATGCTATTAACTGTAAAAGTTTAACTTGATTCTGACTGTAAAGTCATGTGTTACAGAAAGTAGTTGTATATCCACATTTGAGATCTAAAATTCAGCTAAATAATTATGGGATAAATTTTCTTAGCCTGGAGTAATTAAGTTCCCCATGAAGCTTATGAGGACCAGTAGAGTTTACTTCCAGACTGCAGGTATTTCTTCTTTTCACCTGAAGTAGTTCTTGAAAAAAATCTCTTTTGTGTGTTTGAAATAGTTCATAGTTTCTGTCCTGCTGCCACAAGCAAGGTCTGTTTGTAACGTGCAGGGGACTATTTATGTATGTGTGACAACAACAGAAAATTCATATGAAAGTATAGTTAATTATTAATGCAATTCTAATTAAGTTTCTCAGTTACTTGATTGATACCTTTTAGTGTTAGAAACACAATCACGTGTTATAACAGATTAAAACATTAATGTCTTACTTAATTAGTTTAAAAATATGTTTCTTAAGTAGTCTTGAGACACTTGGTGCCGCTGCTTTTGGTGTCCGTACTGTGACAGTGTTGTCTGTCCCAGCTTTGGGCACTGGTCCTTGATGGGATTCCCTTGTAAATGCTCCTTTAGCGCCTGGTGCCTCCTCACCCCCAGGGACGGTGCTTCAGGATGATGTGCAGGGCTTTGACTTTTGGTATTTACCTGATCTCTTGCTCTTGGGAACTTCTTCTTGCATCACTTCCGTGTTTTTCTAAGCTCTTTCCAGACTTGTGACATTCTTTAAAATAGAAATATACCAGAAATGGATACAGTAGGCCTCTTATTTGTTGCATCACTTCCATTTATAAAGATTAAAACACTACAATGTTATTTCTATGTATTCAGTAATATTGTTAGCCCCTTTTGCCATCCCATAATATACTCATGTGTGATTACTTGCCTGTCTGTCTTTGTGTTCTTAAACTCACAGCTGAGTTAGATAATTTGCCCTTCCCTGCAGGAGGGATGTGAGCTCTCTGGTGGTGACATCAATGACAGCAGGTCTTAGCAACCAAAATGAGAGTCATGGAATTGTCAGGGTTGGAAGGGACCTTTCAGCTCCTGGAGTCCCACCATGGACCCACCACAGACCCATGTCCCTCAGCACTCCGTCTGCCCGACTTTTCAATCCCTCCAGGGATGGCGACTCCCCCACTGCCCTGGGCAGCCTCTTCCAAGGCTTCACAACCCTTTCCAGGAAGGAATTTTCCCCAATTTCCATCCTAACCCTCCCCTGGCCCAACTGGAGGCCGTTTCCTCTTGTCCCATCACCTGTTCCTTGGGAGAAGAGACTGCCCCCCAAGCGCCCCCCCCTGGCTACACCCTCCTTTCAGGGAGCTGTAGAGAGCGATGGGGTCTCCCCTCAGCCCCCTTTTCTCCAGGCTGAACCCCTCCAGCTCCGTCAGCCGCTCCTCAGAAGTTCTCCAGCCCCTTCTCCTTGGTCTCCAGACCCCTCACCAGCTCTGTTGCTGCTCTCTGGACATGCTCCAGCCCCTCAATGGCTTTCCTGTCATGAGCGTCCCAAAACTGGACCCAGCACTTGAGGTGGGGCCTCACCAGTTCCCAGTACAGGGGGACCATCACTGCCCCAGTCCTGCTGGCCACACTATTGCTGATGCAGGCCAGGAGGCTTTTGGCCACCTGGGCACACTGTTAAGTTTGCTGTGTGGTTCTGGAGCACCACCAGATTCTCTGAGCTGATCTGGGGAGAGCGATCTGCCTGCTGGGTGTGTTTGTGTTCAATGGGAGGTGCTGGAAAGAAGCAGCGCTGAGTGGAGCAGGGGTCCCACCACCCGTCTGCGGGCTACTCTCCTGTTGGTGCAGCCCAGGCTGCTGTGCTCTGGCACCAAGGAAGGGGACCCCTCCTTCCATATCCAGAGCTGCTCCTTGGCCTGGACTGTGGCAGGGGTTAGTCTGTTCCAGGTGCAGGATGGAGCATTTGTCCTGCCTGGATTTCATTAGCTTTTTATTGGCAGTAAAATCCTTATACCTGTGACAGAAGCTGCGTTGGGAATCTCAGGAGTTTCGGTCACATTTCACATTGGCAGAAGTCATTCTGCAGCCTGACAGTGTGAAGTAAGAGCAAGAGAGCAATCTCCTGCTTAGAGCAAGCTGTGGAGAGAAGTTGTGATTCAGAGGAGCCCAGGGTGGACATTGCCATCACACGCAAACGCTCGCTGCACTCACTGCGGGTCTGTTGCGGCATCACAGGGAGAAGGATTAGCTGGGGGGTTTGTCAGTGGGACGGTGAGCTGATGGACAGGGAAAGGGACCATCCTTTTGGGGGGGAGGAATGTGTTCCCTTGTGTCTTTCTTTACTGTTTGTCATCCAGAGGATCACGTGAATATTGATTTATTTCAGCCCTGTATTGTAGCTTCTCAGGAACAGGAGTTTTCTTCATTTGAGAGCTGGAAATGGAGAAGCAGGTGATCTCTGGGTTCCATGACAGAGAAGTGATAATGCAGAGCTTATAAAGGTCACAGCTAGGAGGTGTTTGAATTTCTCAGTGCTGATCCTGTGGGCAGGAGTTCTAGCAAATGCAGTGAAAAAGCATCACAAGGAGTTGTTTCAAGAGGACATAGATCACTTGTTTGCCTGCATTTAAGACTTTTCATTTCAGGTGTTGGATTTGCACAGCGTTTGGTGCTCTGGAAGAGCTGTGTTGTGCTACTGGACAGCATTAGTGAAATTTGGCATACGATCTCCTTGCTCGTTTAAATAGAAGAGATGTTACTGGCCAAATAGGGGGTCATATCAACAGTTTGGTCATGCCATGCTGGGAATGACCTGTTTCGAAAGGTTTTAATCCCTGTCCATTCCTTACAGAACACATCTGACAGGATGATGGAAAGAATGTGTGCATGCCCCACACTCCAGATGTTGGCAGTGCAGTAGTTGCACACACTTAAGTAACAGAGGAACTAACTCGCCAGTGCTGCTGCTCCTCCCTGTTTCAAAAGGATTCTGTGCAGAGTGGAAAGGATATTGCTAAAGAAATTCCGGAATAGCAGAAGGTCATTGTGCACAGAAAGGCTTGCTGAGTTACAGAGCTCACAGCTGAATCCATGAAGATTTAGATAATAAATAGTGGCAAAATGCTCCCTATGTATTTCTCTACTTGAAGAAGTACCTGTTCTGTAAAATAACCCATTGTGCGTGTAAAAGCATTGCCTTTGACCAGTGCTTGGGGAATGCCTCTTCCAGCTTCACGACTGGTGGGGGGGGGTGTAGCGTGAAAATATTGAGACCAACACAGGTTCCCAAGCACCGATGCAGGTGGTAGAGCAAGGATTAAACTAATTGTACTGGCCAGGTCCTTCATCGGTCCTTTTTCCACCTCTGTCTTATTGAATCTTCATGTTGTTTGCTTGTTATGGTTCCTAAAATAAACAAGATTCTGTGTTTTTCTTTCTCTTGTGTGTGTTTATACTTCAGAGAAATTCTCAGCCATGTAATAAATTTCCAACGAATGTGCCTGAACTCTTGGAGTTCAAACCACCTTAAAGGGCCAAGCAGCGCTCAGAAGCAATGCTCATAGCACCAGGTATCCACTTTCTATTTATTTCTCTTTTAAAAGAAGCTCTTGTTCTCCTGCTTCTCTTGTCAACTTCTCCCCCATGTTTCTTGTTCCCCCCTGACTGTGAAGGTGTGTTTAAAAAAGGCAGTTGCCGAGGTGGGCAGCCTTGCTAGAAAGCCCCGACTGCTTTTCTCCAGGTCCTGTTGCGTTGCTGCCCAGCAAAGGCAATTAATTGTGCTGAGCCTTTTCTTGGGGGTGGTGTTACCCCAAGGTGCCAGGAAAGAGGGAAGCAACAGTCGCTTCCCTGTGGATAGTGATAGATTGGGATTATTTTACGCAATCTGCTGTTGTTCAACTGTTCTGAAGGGACCAGTGAAGGAACTCCAACTCTAGAGCATTGAATTCAGACACTTGTGGAACACTTATGTTAAAGGGTTCATTTTGTATCTGTTCTGTGTTCATTTGGCCTAGAAAATGCTCCCTTAGGGTGAACGTGAGACTGCACAAAACCAGCAGTCTGGATTGTTGCTGTGATTGTAGCAGTAAGAATGATGTGGGGCATATCTCTCTGAGCATCAGCGGGCTCGTCCTGAGCCTCTCTCTGCTTCCTGGGTCGGTGAGCTCCTCTCCTTGCCCAGGACAGTCCCACAGAGACCAGGGGAAGCCTTGGAGCCTGGTGGGAGGCTGGTGAAGGAAGTACTTAAAAAAATACCTTGTTTTCTGCTGTTGACTGCAGTTTTTCCCATGATAGTTTTTATACTGAAACCAGTAGTGTTCACAGAGACGAGTCTCTTCAACCTACTACGTGTCAACCATGGTGTTTGTCCCTTCTGGTATTTTCCGTGGCTGAGGGCTGAGTTGAGAGAAGAAGCTAGTTCTGCTTTTGGTGGGTGATACAGGCAGAACTTACACAAACAGCAAAGGCAGGCCCAGACCCTGCTGCTTTCAGCTGAGAAGGAGGTGAGGTTGTGGAACGGATGGTCCCAGCACTGGCACCCTCGTGCTCTGCTCACACTTGCTTCTTCCTCTGCTGCATGGATGTGGGAGGGAGCTCCCCACGGTGCAGTCAGGCCAGTCCCGCTCCGCATCCTTGCAAGGAATGGAGAGGATTCTGTTGGGAAAATGAGCACAGTTCACCTCATGAGAAGAAGTTTTAGTCCAACAGTCACTGTCACTTAGGCAAATGCATTGCCGGAGGATCTCAGGATAAAGAACAACTAGGCAACGTGGTGGTAAATGTTGCACTTAATACATTAGAACATACAAAGTAATGTGTGTATGGTGGGGACAATAAACTGATGGTGTGTGCACTGTGACAGGCTGTAAAATCGCCTTTTTGTGCATGCACCGATTGAAGTTTATCTGCTTAAACAGAATGTGACCCCGCTTTATACGCAGTGAGTAAAATAAGAAATGTGGTTAATGAGCTGACCAAGCAGTGTTTGGCATCAGTCCCCCGATCAGTTGGAGGAAAGGGTTTGTGGCAGCCCTGCCTCAAGGGAGAAGTCGGTGCAGAGTCCCTTTGTCACGGCTTGGAGGGTGTCAGCTGGGGGGGTCTGTGTGCAGGACCCCATAATGTCACCATCCTGCGGCTGCTGTACAGGCAACCAGGGTGAGTGGGCCAGCAGCCAGCTGGGGATTGCAGCCTTCAGTAGGTTCTGGATGGGCTGGGTATGGCCGGGCTGCAGCGTTGGAGCTTCTCTTCCTACAGCGGGAACCGGCCGTTACTGGGGACAAAGAGGCACTTGGGAGCCTGGAGTTCTGGGGCTCTTGTGCTCCATGTCCCCTTCCTTTTTAGTGGCAGGGCTTGAGGATCGTTACCTTGGGGCTGGGCCAAGGGGCCTTCTGCTGCTTTTCACTTCTTGAACTTGGCAATTTCTGTTAATTCCATAGTAATGCTTAAAATCTAAATTATTACCCTAAATTGAGAATACCATGTGAATGTGCTTGAGCTTCACTTAAGTGATGCTTGTCATTTTCTGTGGAAAGAATTCACGTGGTTAAAGTGTCTTAACTGTTTTCCTCTCTGTCACAAACAGGACATTCTACGGATCAATATATAGAAAAAATATGAAAATGCCATAAGTGAAAAACTGGACTGTCAGGGACTTGTGCTTGTGAAGGAAATGGGTGGTTGGTCTGTGCCCACTGAGGGTTCTGGCAGCCGTCGCGGTGCAGGGGCTGTGCTGGAGCAGTCAGATGGGCAGGGAATGGCTCTCCTCGTAGAACTGGGGTGTACTTTTACCTGAATCGCTCTGCTGTCCCCAGAGGTCTCTGGCAGTCCCGTTCTGTCCAGTTGAGAGCTGTTGCAGCAGCTCATCCCTTTTTTCGGCGCATGTTCCCCTTTGCCTTGTGGCGGGATAAAGAGGCTGCAATGAGACATGCAGTTTGTGTGCAGCTGGGTTGCATTTCTGCTTCCAAAAGCCATGGGTTTCTCTCTGAGGCTTCAGATGTAGCCAGAAAATAGCTTTTTGCTGTTCTGCATTCTGGTATTATGTTCATAAGGTCTTGATGTACCTGTAAGATTATTTTTTTCCTGGGGGAGGTCAGTGGTCTTCAGAGACATTTGTGCCCACAGGAAATGTCTACATTGTTCGCCAGTGCCATGAGCAAGTAATTGTTCTGAGTAAACAGGAACCAAATTAGCGGGAATACTCGCTGTTCCTTCTACTAAAATGCCAATTACTTTGATATTATATCTTTTCCAAGTGACAGTTTTGTTCCTGTGCCAGGAGGGTTGGGTTTGGTTTGCCAGCTGAATGGGTCTGTTTGTTTTTTTCTGTACTATGCTTGTTACAACGTGCTTATGTTTTTGTGGTTGGTTTTTGTTTGGTTTGGTTTGGTTTTGTTGTTGGTTGTTTTTTACTGGAGGACTGAGATATTTGTTAATAGGTTTTTAATGACGAACCCTATTTTGACTGAAAATTATGTGATGGCACTTCGGGGATGCCAAAGCACTCTAGCCACAACCGGGTTGATGGGTTAGAGTAAGTAGGGAGTAACCTACTCTTACTTAATGGGGTAGGAATAATTGACCAGTTGTTTCCCAGGAGTGGGCTTCAGTGTAAACCGTGAGCGTGAGGCAGGGAGGTCAGTAGAACAGCCAGGACACAAAGAGGGCTGATGTCTGTGAGCTACACGTATATCTGAAATTGTGAAAATCAGTTCAGTAGCCCAGAAGCTTCTTTCTAGCCCTGTTCTGGTGTTGGGTTTGGGAATCTGCGTGGATGGGCAGTATCTTGCGCTGAGGATGAACTAGTGCTGCTTTGTTACTCAGATCCTGGAACAGAAGAGAGGTTTGGAAAAGTTTCAGAGCAGATCTTAAAAAGAGAACTTGAGAAGCCAAGGGTGACAAACTAGTGTAGGAAGAGGTAGAAGGAGAAAATAGATGGGTACATTGGAGAGAGTTTAACTGTTGAGAGATAGGAAGGAGTTGATCTGAGTGAGGGCTGGGCTCGGGGTTATTTAATTTCTTTAAATCTAGTGATTAGGGGAATCTTTAAGTATCCAACACGTTCATCAGTTTGTACAGTTGGGATGGCTCTCCCATAGGGAGTGGTGAGAATATTAACAGGTTTTCATGAATTACTAATAGGTGCGGGAAGACCTTTTAGCCAATTGTGACATTCTGACATTAAGTGCTCTGGGTTTCTGGGAATGAAGAAATTGGTCGCTTTTGTGAGAACAGGTTTTTCATGAGTATTTTTCTATTTTCCAGGGCACAGAGTCCATTAAGATGGAAAATGGACAAAGCACGGCAGCCAAGCTGGGGCTTCCTCCCCTCACACCAGAACAGCAAGAAGCTCTCCAAAAAGTGAGTAAACTCAATGTGAATTTGCTTCTTAGCACTCTTGTTTGTTCGTTTGTTTGGGTTTTTTTGTTTTGTTTGTGGGGTTTTAAAAGGGAGCTCTCCTGCCAAGAACGCGTACGGGGCAATGGCCATGCTGTGTGCGGATTCACACTCTCCAATTTGTGCCCAAGAATTCCTTGTTTTGGTTTAGAGTTTATAGATGCTTTTTGGGGAGTGTGATGTGGAATTTATTGCTGAGGTGGGGAGAGTGTTTTTAATTAAAAAGAAATAATCAAAATCATAAATAAATAACATCTTAAGATGACACTGTAATTCTAAGCCAATATGCAACTGCCACAAAGCTACTGCAAGGAGCGGGCTGTGCTCCCCCAGGAACAGGTTTCTGATATGCTCCAGCTGCTCTTTTATTCTGTCCACACACGAACACATCACGAAATACCTGTTTTTTCCTTATGCTCTTTCCCATGTTGTTGTAGCAAGTATTCTCAACCCGTTTGAGCCAACCTGTTTTAATCCAGATCAAATTTTGGTCCAGCTCTGATCTCTGGTGGTTGGTCCTGTTTTATACAGCTGGGGGGAGGTTACTGACTTCTTGCCCCCTTTCCTGATGGAAGTGAGCGATGCCTGGCTTACTGAGAGGAGAGCAGAGCTGGGAAAAGATGGGAAAGAACCCAAAACCAGGGGCTGTGGGAGCTGTGGGCTAGGTGTCTGCCGTGCTCCCGTGAGGCGAGTCAAGCTTTGTTCTAGGTAGGCTTGGTGTGAATGTTCCCGTGAAGTTGAAGCTGCTTGTGTGTGTGTGTTGTTTGGCTCACAGTGTGAAACGGCCTCGTTTCCTCTGGCTTCTCCGTAGCTGACAGCTGTAAATCCCCTTGTCCGTTTCCAGGTTTCCGAAGCACACGTCTCAAATCCACGGTTTAGAGCCTCTCGTTCCCTGGCACCTCCCAAACACGTACAGCCATGGAGAGCAGGTGCCTGAGGGGTTGGCTGAATGTGTCTGTACCGTCCCCTGGGAGTAGGCACATACGTGGGTGTCCCTTGACAAAGAGCCTCCATGTCAACACCGCTGGGTGTAAAGCTCAGACTTAGTCAAATTTGTAGAAGACCGAAAGAAAAAGACAAGTCGGTCTTGTGTCTGCAGGCGAGGAACCAGAGAGGGAGACCTGGAGCATTTTAGTGAGCAGAAGCTGTGGGTCCTCCAAACTAGACTAGGCCAGATATGATAAGACAAGGGAGGGGGAGTGCCCAGTCGAGAGACTGGACGTGGGGATTTGGAGGCCCTTCCCTTTTGTAGAAACTCTTTGTCCAGCTGCTCTCTGAGTGGAGAGGACTTGAAGGAGGCTATCTGTCCTGCCCTCGTCCCAGCAGGTAAGGTGCCATGGTGGGATCTAAGGGGCAGAGGGCGGACGAGGGGAAATGCGAGGTGTGTAGTGCATGCTGCTTTCCTAACACCGCACCTGCTGCAGATCGAGGCCATCCAATTCTCCGCTCGAGCGTTACGCTGTATTTCAGGGCTCCTGACTCCGAGACACAGACTGAGATGTTAGTAAGCTGTTGGCCGCTGGCTGATGCTCAGTGCCTTAGTGCTTAAGGCTGGAGCGCCGGAAAGTTCCACTGGCAGCCAGTTGTGTGGCTGTGGGGAACTGTGGTGTGAAATCAGGCATCTGTCCCTGCTCTGTGATACTGTCCGATGACTACAGACTCTGTTTTCTTTTTAGGCAAAGAAGTATGCGATGGAGCAGAGCATCAAGAGCGTGCTGGTGAAGCAAACCATCGCCCACCAGCAGCAGCAGCTCACCAACCTTCAGGTGAGAGATCCTCTGAGATGCTCCTTCTGTCTCTTATTCTCCCCAAGGAGGTGGAGTTCTTTTTGCACTTAGAACCAGAGCACAGCCCTGAGGCCTCCTGGAGCTGGGTACATGTGCTTGTGTTTCCACAGTGAAAGCGAAATATACTGTCATCAGCTCACTAGAGAAACCCCCTTTATTCACCTGCACAAATTGCCCCCAGATTTCACTCAGTCAAAGAGTAAATTGCTAAGAGCTTCTCTCCTCTTGGCTGGCCAGATGCTTCTTGAAATGCCAGAAGCCAAAGAATTTGCTGTGGGTTTCACTTTTGACTTACGTTGAAGGTGGTGCCTAGGGTTACTGGGAACAGTGTCCTTTCACCATCCCCTCTGCTTGGGGGGGGGTACCTGTCTCTCCTGTAATTGGCAGTGATACCCCACTTCCTTCCCCGTCACCCCCGTGCTCTCTCAAGTTCAGGGAGGTTCTGCTGGCGATTCCCACGAATGCTGGAACGCCCGTGTACTGGGAGACTTCTTAACTGGTGTATAATCTCCCTTCCTTCAGAGGTTTCTTGAACACATCTCACTGTCTACTCCTCAAAGTTAGGAAGCCCAAAATAATGGCTTTGGGATGTTGGATGTTTTTCCCCGAGGAATCACTGTGGATGCACTTGCCACATCAGCAACTCCGGCCTTTCAGGGCTGTGCGTGTTTCTGAGTGTCGGACCTAGTTGAGGGGCTCCTTTATAAATGCTGGGGGTGAATCAACGACAGTGGTTGCAGAGGTTACTATTGCCTTGAGTCCCCCCCGGGAGAAGACCCTGCTTCCCAAGGCAGTGGCAGCAGCACAACTCCACCCTGACCTGGTGGGACTGGAATCTGCAGGTCCCAGCGCCGGACAGTCCTTGGGACCAGGCAGTGAGGGGCAAGGAAGGAGAGGCCTCTCTCGCAGGTTCCCTGTGCCGCCGCTCTGCTTGAGTTTTTACAAACAGCCGTAGTATGCTCAGCTCCAACAGACTGAACTCTGTCTTTACTGTCTTTCAGATGGCAGCAGTGACAATGGGCTTTGGAGATCCTCTCTCACCTTTACAATCGGTCAATAGACATATTCACTTCTTCTTGGGCACTATGTCTTAGTCAGGGCCTAGAGTGGGGAAGTACATAGTGGTGATACCATGCTTTAATTCAACCCAGCACAACCCTCCCACATTCCCACCCGTTATGGACAAGCACAACAAGCAGAGGCAAAGTGTAAACTCCCCCGAGGAAGACCCCGGGCTGGGTGCAGTCTGCTGGGACACTGGCACTTGGGGTCCTGGAGGCAGTTGGCAAAGAAAAGCTTTAGATTTCCAACAGTTCTGAACACACCTGTGAAATTGTGGGAGCTGCATTTCTAGGGATGCTACAGTTCTGAGGTCCCGGCCTAAAACTAACCGCCAAGGTAACTCACAAATGGGCGACTTCTTGTGGAACAAACTCACAGCGCCAGAGCCCTGGCAGCTGAGGTGCTGGGAGGACTGGGGCATAGAGCTTTGCAGAACTGGTCGTAGCCCAGGTGTAAGACTGCTCGTTACCGTGCATGTTTCCAGACTAGGTGAATACGGCATGTGTCAAGTAAAGTAAAAGCAGGGTGGAAGTAACAAACCTGCAGGACGAGTCAGAGAACCTGTACAGTCCTTTAGTGCTGGAGTTTCTAATCAGACACCACAAAGAGCTTAATTACCTGGGATTATCCAACCCTTTCCCTTTTCTAGACAAGTTGGACAATGGCCACTGCAGAAAGTGTCCTAAAAGCTCCCCTCTGCATGCAAAGTTTCATTTGTAAATTTGTAAATATTTTTCCATCTTGCTGGAATATAATATTTCTGCTTGGTGTAAAATGCAACCAGAGGCTCGTACTCCCAAACGAAAGATGCACTAATGCTAAACTCACCTGGTTTCCCTCCTTTAACACCGCCACAGTAGGTAGTGTGTCAGCAGGGAAGCCAAACTGTATTTTACGGGGTGTGTAAGTTTGGAATGGAACAGGATCATCCATCTCGATGTGAATTTGGCACAGCTGGTTTCTGAGCCCTTGTGCCCAAGAAACTTCTACCAATTAATTAATGCTGACTTGATAGCATAACCCCATCTGTTTTGCTTAAAAAAAAAAATTGTGACTCATTATTCACAGCTGGGCAAGAGATGAAAAGAGCGTACTGGTAACGTAACAGGAAATGTTTAATTTCTCATTGGCCTCAAGGGCGTAGTCAGCGTTGTGAATCCTTACCCTGAGACATTCCTCCCTCTGGGGAGGCAGAGGCTGCTGCTGATGGACGGAGCCGCTGTGCTACAGCTTGCTGTGGTTGGGATTCCCAGTCCTCAGCTTTGTCCCGAAGCCCATCAGGGATGTAGAAAATGCAGACAGCCCTCTGTCCAACAGCTTTCCTGTTGACAAGATTCCTGATGTTCCTACACGAAGGAAGTGCAGCCTGAACTTCCTATTGCGGTATCTCAGTGCCTGAGATTAAAGCTTCTTGGCTCCTTAATCCTCCAATTATTACAGTGCAAGATTTCCCTATCGCTTCAGCAAGATGAGCACAATTTCCTGGCCTTGTATTAAAACTGGAGCTAGTGGTGATCGTTTTGCATCACGTCCTTTGTTTAAATGAGCACTTAAAGATGATGATTTGGCTTGTCCTTAAAATAACAGCACTTAAGGGCGACGTTACACAGATACAACTATGAGCTGCTGCCTTTTTGAAGGTTGCAGACACTTTAAATTCCATTTTAGAGGTGGAGAAAGGGCCAGTGGCCAGTAAAATTTACATAATGTAGCCGGTGAGAACAATGAGATTTGTCCTCATGAATCTCTGACGCTCTCATGTGCTTAGTTCACAGGTCTGCGCTGCATCGTCCCTGAACGCGGTGCTACCGATTAGTGATCTGCAAATCCCTGTAGCCATCACGGTCCTTTTGCAGCTCCAAATTCCTAACATGCTGCTGATGTAGCAGAGTCCTCCCAACTCTTCCCCACCTATTTGTCAGGCTCTCTGCAGCAGGGCAAGGTGTGGGTTCTTCCTGTAGGAGTTCCTGCTGTGGGCGAGGACAAATGCCATTTTTCTTGCACCGGTTGCATTGGTAACTGAGAGGAAGGAAATGTCTTCTCTGTATATATAGAGCCTTCAGAAGGTGACACATCCTCTGCCTGGTGCAAGGCTGCAGTGTCTCGCCAAGAAGCTCTCCTTGTAAACACTCCATTTTTATCCAGTTGGTGGCACTGTGGGTGATGCACTTCTCTGGGACACCTGGGGGTAGGAGGGTGGTGGCTCTGAACCCATCCCTGGACACACTGCACAGGCTGAGGGCTGCTGCTGGCTGGCTTTCCTGCACCACGGCCGGGGATGTGCTGGAGAACCTGGGAGACAACCCATCAGTGTCCTGCCTGTGCATGTGCCATAGTCCTCCCAGTCCCAGCACTGCAGAGTCAATTGGAAACAGATGGTTTTTAACTGTGTCAAATACTTAAACCCAGACAAGAGGGGAACGTAATGTCACCTGAGGAGCAGCAGCACAGGGTGAGAACCCTTCCTGTTTATAGAATCCCTGCTGGACTGAGTAATGGGAGCGGAACCCGGACAGTTTGTTTCCTCCTGTGGCCAGTGCCAATCCCGTAGGGGCACTGAGAGGGAGGAGGATTTCTGCAGGCACAGTTGCTGTCCCTGCTGCTGTGACTGTCACATAAAGTGCTGCCCCTCTGTTTTGAGTCACAGCATCCCCAGACACCTCGGAGCTCATGCTCACACTCCTTACGGTGCTCTGAGAGCCAGCCTCTCGTCAAGGCTGCGATGAAAGACCCTCTGAACAGCACTGGTGGGGAAGAGGGGGTTGCTCAGAGCTCCCCCCACCCCAGTGCCAGGCACTGGGAAGGGAGATGGGCATCAAGCCTAACGCTGCGTTTGCCCCCTCTGCTGCAGTCCATAGCCCCCGCTGCTCGACCTCTGTTCCGGGCAGAGCAGGAGCGAAGCCCTCCATGTCTCCAACACACTAGTTCAGTCTTGCTCATCCCAGGGAGCTGCCTCTACAGACACCCCATTTTTGCCTTGGTCCCAAGATGTGCTGCTAGGACATGTGGCCAAACCTCTCATTTTTTTATTGTAGTCTTCCAGAATTGCAATTGGGTGAAAAATAATTGAAGGATATACTGCTTTTTTTGGATACCTGCTGTAAGAAATGTCTGGATTTGTCTTGCAAACAGGTTTTCAGGCATACTTAGGAGAAAATAGCACAGAGACCTTCTCTGCACCGAAACTGATAAGGGCGGAGGCTTTGGGGGCTGCACCACTATCTGAGCCAGTACCAACAGGCAGCGATAAGTACTAGCACCACACACTTAACCAAGGAATTTCATTTAACCGGTTACTTGTTTTGCTTTGCTTTTCACTGTGCGGTGGAAGTGGTGCCTAGTACTGGATCTCCTCCTGCCTGGGGCCGGGGGGAGGCGGTGTGTGATGCTCGAGGGAGTGGGGAGGAGGTGCCCAATTCCAAATCCTTTGCTGCCTGGGAGGATGGGGGGGGTGGGGGGGGATGGGGGGCGACCAGGTGGTGCCCGGTATCGGATCTCATGCTGCCCCTTGCGGGAGGGAGTGGGAGGGATGGTGATAGTGTCCAGAATCGAGACCTTTGCTGCCTGGAGGGGGAAGCTGTCCCAGAATGAAGTTATTTCCTCCTCCTGCAGGCATTGCTGGAGATGGGATCAGGCTGGGGGGGTGGTTAGACCTGACCAGTGGGGTTGGAGTTGAGGCTCCCGAGGTGGCAGAGCCCATCAGAGATTTGCCTGCCCCTGGGAGGGAGCTGTACAGCTTGTCCACTCCAGCAGTCTGCGCATCGAGCAGGAAAACACTTCTCTGTCACTATGCGTGCCAGGCTGTGCTGCAGCCCGGCGAGGAGCTACCTGCTGTTGGGCCATAGCTCCGGGGAGGGAAGGAGGAAGGGAAGGATGTCCTGATGTCCGTGACCACCCCGCGATCTAACCAGCCAGTTCTTCTTTCCAATACAGATGGCAGCGCAGAGGCAGCGCGCCCTGGCCATCATGTGTCGCGTGTACGTGGGCTCCATATACTATGAGCTGGGAGAAGACACCATCCGCCAGGCCTTTGCCCCTTTCGGACCTATAAAAAGCATTGATATGTCGTGGGACTCTGTTACGATGAAACACAAGGTTGGTTGACAGCCCTTGAGCAATGTGGTTTTCCTTCCTGAATACATGCAGGAGAAGGAGCCTTTATCGTCGTAGGGAGCAGGTTGCTTTTAGCACAGTAACTTCGAGATAAACCTTTTGTAGCTCCTGCTGGCCTTCGCTTTTGGGATTCTGCAGTGGGAAGCAGATGTGCGTGGGGCTGGTGTGTACAAAGATGCCAAAGAGCTGGCTGTCCTGTGTGCGGTGGCCTCTTGCTATTTTCCCTCTGAGCAGGAGAGGCTCTGGAAGCAGGTAGCCTTCTGTCGGTGCTTCTGCATGCGATTTGCTGCTTTAGTATAAAGCTGCTTTAACAAAACATCTTCTCAGGCCACAAGAGTAGGGCTTTGGTGCGTGGGAAGTCTTGGCCGCGTTGTCTTGGCACTGGATTCGAGACAAGATGCAGCTGGTTTGATTGAACAAGTGTCTCCTTCTGTCCTAGGGTTTTGCTTTTGTGGAATATGAGGTGCCTGAAGCTGCTCAGCTGGCCCTGGAGCAGATGAATTCTGTCATGCTGGGAGGAAGGAATATAAAGGTGAGTAGCAGCTGAGTGCCTGCTCTGAAAATTCTTAGTTCTCTTTACTGTGAATAATGGGTTTGTGCCTAGAAGTGCACCCCACACACTGTCGTGTGGAAGGTCACCTGAAGTCTGTTGCCTCGTAGACCTTGATATTCAACCCATTGCCTACGTAGTGGCTCAGGGTCCCTCTCTCCCTGAGCAGAAGCCCCTAGCACACCAGTGAAACTAGAAACTTGTTCTCCTAAGCTAGCTCAGTTTTTTCCACCCACATGTAGAATGGAAATCTCTTGAGGACAAAATAAAGGCAATTCACGATGTTTTAAGGCTGCCTCCTTATATCATACCTGTGTGCATGGTAGATAAGTAACATTGGACTTCTGTTGTGCCTGTCACCGCTGCCATACAAACAGCCCAAACGGAGCGGAACGAAGGGTTGGGGCTGTGGTTTTTCAGGAAGCAAGGGGATGAAACTTTGGGGATTGAAACTAGGATTTTCTGCAAAGTGTTTTACATCTTGCATTTATATCTCTTGATACTTTCTGCATATCTGCAGTGTCTGATTTCCAAGAGGGTTTTAGGAACCTCGGAAAGGATATAGCAGCATTGTGTTTTGCTTCCAGAATTGTTTCTAGTTCCTGGAAGCTGGTCTCTGGCGGGTCAGAAGTAACGGTGGGGGAGAGAGCAGGGTCCGTCCAGGCTCTCAGTAGTGCAGGTTGTATCCCAGAGCTGAGGCAACCGCTGCCCTTTGCTGATTGTGCTCTTCTGCAGTGGTGTTTGGGTTGACAAGACAGTGGGGTGGCTGAGTGTGAGTCTCTGGAACTCTGGTGAGTCGTAACGGCCTGTGTGCTCTCTCCGCAGGTGGGGAGGCCCAGCAATATCGGCCAGGCACAGCCCATTATAGACCAGCTGGCAGAGGAAGCGCGGGCCTTCAACCGCATCTACGTGGCGTCTGTTCATCAGGACCTCTCCGACGATGATATCAAGAGCGTGTTCGAGGCCTTTGGGAAGATCAAATCCTGCACGCTGGCCAGGGACCCCACCACTGGGAAACACAAAGGCTATGGTTTCATTGGTAAAACGGCTGGCGGGGATGGGGGGACAGTGGGCAGCAGCATCCATACCTTACTTCTTTTTTTTTTTTTTTTTTTTTTTTTAAGCAATGGGATAGAAATAATTAATCTGTGCCTGAGCTTAGAAATATAATTAATAGCCAGGTGTTTTTACTCACTGTTACGAAAGGATCTTGAGGGATCTTGCTGTGCTGACTGTTCTCACCAGTGCTGTGTGATTATGGGGGTGAGATGAGAGCGCTCTAAGCACTGCCGTCTTCTCCCTAGAGCACTAAGCAGTTGTTTTTACAAATATAAATCACAGTTGTGGGATTGAGAGTGGCTGCATTTAGGCCATTTGTAAATATTCCTCTTTCTCACTGCAGAATATGAGAAAGCACAGTCTTCTCAAGATGCTGTTTCCTCTATGAACCTCTTTGACCTCGGGGGCCAGTATCTCCGAGTTGGTAAAGCCGTGACTCCTCCGATGCCTCTGCTGACACCAGCTACGCCGGGAGGGCTCCCTCCAGCAGCAGCCGTGGCCGCAGCAGCCGCGACTGCAAAGATCACAGCGCAGGTAAGGCCTCGGCTTGGGTGAGTCAACGGGGTGGATGAGTGGTGTGACCCTGCTAGAGACAAGTGTGCGAACTGAGCTGTGATCACTAGTGTGACCAAAAGCCCTTGGCTTGGGTCATGCTCGGTTCCCAGGACCTCATGTGTGGGAGCTGGTGAGGATCTGATAGAGCAGCGTGTTGGAGAGGAGTCTGGCACAGCTGGGCAGAGCTTTAGTTAAAGAAACGGCGGGGGGACATTGGAGGTGATTCCTTGTCATAGAATCAGAGAATTGTCCAGGTTGGAAGGGACCTTTCAGGTGATGGAGTCCCACCATGGACCCAGCACTGACCAACCCACCACTGACCCATGTCCCTCAGCACCACGTCTGCCCGGCTTTTCAATCCCTCCAGGGATGGCGACTCCCCCACTGCCCTGGGCAGCCTCTGCCAAGGCTTCACAGCCCTTTCCAGGAAGGGATTTTCCCCAATCTCCATCCTAACCCTCCCCTGGCCCAACTTGAGGCCCGTTTCTTCTTGTTCCTTGGAAGAAGAGAGCGACCCTCCCTGGCTACACCCTCCTTTCAGGGAGTTTCACTGAATTTCACTGAATTTTTTTTAGAGTTGGAAGGGACCGTATAGATCATCTAGTCCAACTCCCCTGCTGAAGCAGGATTGCTTAGAGAATGCTACTCAGGACTGCATCCAGGCGGGTCTTGAGAATCTCCAAAGAAGGGGACTCCACAACCTCCCTGGGCAGCCTGTTCCAGAGCTCTGTCACCCTCACCGTGAAGAAATTCTTTCTCATATTCGAGTGGAACCTCTTATGTTCCAACTTGTGCCCGTTGCCCCTCGTCCTGTCACTGGGAACCACTGAAAAGAGTCTGGCTCCCTCCTCCTTCAACCCACCCTTGAGATACTTATAGGCGTTAATAAGGTCTCCCCTCAGCCTTCTCTTCCCCAGACTAAAGAGTCCCAGCTCTCTCAGCCTTTCTTCATAAGGGAGATGCTCCAATCCCTTAATCATCTTTGTTGCCCTTCGCTGGACTCTTTCCAGTAGTTCCCTGTCCCTCTTGAATTGGGGAGCCCAGAACTGGATGCAATACTCCAGTTGTGGCCTCACCAGTGCAGAGTAGAGGGGGAGAATGACTTCCCTCGACCTACTAGCCACACTCTTCCCTATGCAGCCCAGGATTCCGTTGGCCTTCCTGGCCACAAGAGCACATTGCTTGCTCATTGTCATTTTGCTGTCTACCAGGACTCCCAGATCTTTCTCTTCGGAGCCTGGCTCCAGCAGGTCCACGCCTAACCTGTATTGGTGCCTGACATTCTTCTTGCCCAGGCGTAGCACCTTACACTTTTCCCTGTTGAACCTCATGAGGTTCTTCCTTGCCCAGCTCTCCAGCCTGTCCAGGTCTCACTGGATGGCAGCATGGCCCTCCGGGGTATCAGCCATCCCACCCACGCCACCCAGTTGTAGAGAGCGATGGGGTCTGGATGGGCAAACCAGCAATTAGGGAAAGGGTTATAATAGAGGCTAAAAGAATGCATGGAAGTGTGTGACGGGAGCAGACTAACGAGGGCATTAACAGTCACATTAACAACACTCCCCGTTGTTGAAAAGGCTCTGCCTGTGTTGTGGGGTGGGAACTGACTGTGACAGCTTTAGGCTGTTCAGAAACAAGGAGATGCCGTGATGAAGTAGGATTGGGTGTTACGCAGGAGTCCAGGGGTTCTCAAATTTAGTTTGCTTGAAGCAGAAGCTCCTGGCTCAGAGGGCACTGAGGGGGAACTGCCTTTCCAAGAAACACCCCGTGTCTCTGTCCATCGTCCTTGCCTGGGGCAGCAGAATCTCCCCCTGTATCGCCACAGCCTGTGAGAGGAACCAGTTCCAGCTTTGTTAGGTTCTTGCATTCTGAGGTGTGCAGCCTGCGTGTGCTGCCCATCAGCTGGCTGTGCTTCCTTCTGTGAACAGCTCTTTTTTGGGAAATATTTCTGTGAATCACAAGGTAAGGGCAGAGGTGGAAGGAGCTGCCAGAAATGTGAAACTCCGGTGGTTTGCATGTCCCCGGTAAACAGCCAGCAAGTCTGGGAACCCCTGCAGTCAGCTAAGGAAGGCAGGTGAGGAATTATTTGGATCAAATAATGTGGGAAAGAACCATTAATTCTCTTAAGTGAAATGTAGAGACCTGTTACAGACATGGGTGAATGTTACTGTTCCTTTCTGCAAAATACTGCAGGATTTGCTACTGTGAGGAAAATATAAAATTCCATATATAGAAAAAAGGTTCTGAAAGACCTCAGAGGTACTCGGACATCTTGTTGGCTTTACTTAGACACGGGATAGACCTGATTTGCCACATGGGCAGTGAAGAGGGCTAGGGAGAAGAGTAAGAAGTGTTACAGAAGGTGGTATCTTTTATTTACGCTCCAAGCATAGTACTTGTGTGGAAGAGCTTATTTTAAATAAGAACATAAGCAGTCATGGCCTCTAAGGGCTTTAATTTCACAATTTTTTTTAAACACCAGCTAATCTGTAAACTCAGGGGAATTAACGAGATCATGGACATGAGAGAGAAACCCAAGTCAGAGATAGAACTTTGGATCTGCAATCAGAACTGCAGAGTTGGCATGGAATGAGCTGGAATTTGCACGCCGGCCAAGGAAGGAGGAGGTGTCTCTGCACTTACATGAAGAGCGAGGGGTGCTGAGTAGCGCAGGTAGTTCATGTCTTGACAGTGACTGTAAAAAGTCAATCTTGCAAAAGAAGTGATGAAATTAAAGCTATTAGAAAAAGTTCCTTTGGCCATTGAAGTAGAAGTGGGGGCAGCTGGTGACCGGTGTAGTCAGAAATGAGGATGGGCCTGTTCCGGCGCTGAACGCTCACAGAAGCATTTTCCCCATCGTTAGAGGCGCAAGGCAGCCTGGCTAACGAAGCCTGGGGTTGCTGCATCCCGGGTGGGTGTAACGCTTGGAGTTTGTTGTGTGCAGATGCTTGGGGTTTTTGCAATAAGTCTGTTGTGTCAGGGCTATTCCTGTAGCGCTGAAGAACATCAAACGTGATCCTTGTGTAGGTTACATGGAAAACCAGGATCTGCAGATTTTGTTCTCAGCCCAGTGGTAGGGAAAGATTGAAATCAGGCCTTAAAGGAAGGACAGCACTTTCAAAAGAAAAAGGTATGCAAAATGTTTGGTTGTTTTAGGGAAATGCCCCTGCTGGATGAACAGAACCGTCTTTGCTGTGACTGCTGTTACACTTTGCTAGGAACAGACTGAAATCCTCTCCTGGCAGCAGTTCAGGAGCTGGAGGAGACCCCTCTGGGAAGCGGTTAGAACAGACCTGCACTCGCACAGCAGATGTTGAGGTGCGGAGGTAAATGACAAGAGAAGGAAATGAGCTGTGCTGGGAATTGCTGACCCTTCCCTCTGCTGGGGAAGTTACAGATAGGTCTTGCTTCGTCTCCAATAAAAATATTAGTGGCCTTGTTGTAGGGATTCGGAGAAGAGAACTGATGGGGTGAGTTGGCCGCACAGAGCTGAGATGGGTTATTAACGTAGGGGAGAACTGGGGTAGCGCAGCAGATGGAGTAAGAAATATATGCAGCCTTTAGTGCAAGAGTACAAGAGACTGCATTTAAGGAACAAAACCTTCAATTTTTTTTGCTCCATGGTGTCAGGGCTTATAGGAGCCCCATGAAAACAAGGAAGAGAAGAATCTGGGTAACTAAATCCTGAGTATAATAGCCTGGAAAACACCAACACCCCTGGAATCCTAGAGTATATTTTAGGTACCTTATTTTCAGTAGTTTTATGGAAGTGTTTTATCATTTAACTAGGTGTTCACCTTGAACGTTGTGTGATTTCTGGTCATCTAGAGTCAGGATGTTTATAGAAGGTATAGAGAAGTATCGCAGTTATTGGGTGAATTGGAAAACCTGATGCACAGGAAGAAACTAGAAGAGTTTGGCTCAGTGTAACTGCAGAAAACCACTGACAGGAGGGTCAGATGTTTGCTCAGGTACAGTCTGCCTGGAGGCAAGTTGGGAACAGGAGGGGAGAAGAGGCGTCAGCGACACTGACAGAAGGAACCGGCTAGAAAATGTTTCAATGATCAAGTCTGGAAGTTTGAAGAGTTTCCAGTCATCGAAAACTGTAAAGATCAGTAGGGTCTTACCAGGAAAATGGTGGTGGCAGAAGTCAGTTCTGTGACTGTCTCGCTGAGAAGTTCCTGGCGTGGTACTTGCTTGCAGTGGCTGTGATCACGAAGGCCGGTAGCAGAGCAGTGTTGCTGGATCTAAAGCGTGTGTTCTTTGAAAATAGCAGCCTTGTGCTCACAGTAGTGGGCTTGGCTGCAGTGTCCCTTCCACCAGGCAAGGATTAACCTTCTGCCGGATCACTTTAGAAAAACTGAAGCTATCAGGGATCCCTCGTCTGGTTTGTCACCGCAGGGCCCAGTGCTGTCATCGGAGGGGTGGGATGGGAGCTCCCATCAGTCTTCTTACAACACATCACATTCCTTAGCATCAGTAGAAAGCTTTATTGGTGTAGCAGGTGGAAACAAGTAGAAATTCCTCTTACTTTGGAATTGCCTGCACCTTTCAGACCATTCGCTGAACCCCTGGGTGTCCCTCGGTAACTAACCTGGCAGATTGAGAGGGTGGGGGACGTTTGATTTGCAAGAGAACCTTTTCCTTCCAATGTCTCCTAGTTTCTACGTTTCTCTGGTGGGCTGGCTGGCATGCTTTTTTCCTTCTCTGGTAGCCCTGGAAAGCTGTCATCCTCAGAACCTATATATCTGGTGTTTGTTAGGTGTGAAAAAAGCTGAGCCTCCCCTTCACACACCCATACTATGGCTTCTTGACATGGAATTAACACTTGGGGGTTTTGTTGTGCTTTTTTCCTGTCCTGCAGGAAGCAGTGGCAGGAGCTGCAGTTCTTGGCACCTTGGCAACCCCTGGGCTGGTGTCTCCAGCGCTGACTCTGGCCCAGCCCTTAGGAGCGCTGCCACAGGCCGTGATGGCAGCACAGGCACCAGGAGTCATTACAGGTACCTTCACTCTTCCTTTTGTCACCTGGGTGACTGTTAGGAAATGCGGTTCTCTGTAGCTGTGGTCACACAAGGAGAATTCGAAGCTGAAATCCTTCTCCCTGCCCTGCTTGTCAAGAACGTTTATTTTTTTTATTTAGCAGAGCAGGAATGTATTTTGGTATATAATAGATCCGTCAGGGACATGAACTTCACAGCAGGAATGCATGGTGCTGGGAGGGAAACTCTGGATAATTGTTATTCCATGTAAAATCCTGGGCTCTTTCTCCCTTCTGGGCCAGCACATGATGAATGTATTGAGTGCTGTTCTCCTCGGTGCTGACTGAGGTGCTGCCGATGTCTCCCTGGCTGTTGGCACCGAGCAAATAAAACCATCTGGATTCTGTCATCCTCGTTATCACTGGCTGGCGTGTACCCAGGTGGTGCAGAACATTGGTTCTTTCCTTTCTGCTGCAGAGTTTGTGCTCTTGCAGGTGTGACCCCCGCCCGACCGCCCATTCCCGTCACCATTCCGCAAGTGGGAGTGGTGAACCCCATCCTGGCCAGTCCCCCGGCGCTGGGCCTGGTGGAGGTGAAGAAGGAGAAGGAGGAGGAGGAGGTGTTCCAGGAGTCAGAGAGGCCGGAGATGCTGAGTGAGCAGGAGCACATGAGCATATCCGGCAGCAGCGCCCGCCACATGGTGATGCAGAAGCTGCTTCGGAAACAGGAGGTGAGCGGGGTGTGACCTCCTGGGCTAGTCCCAGTTGTCACCAGATGAGGCTACTGGGTTTAGGGTTGTCTTAACGTGGCAGAGGTCTGATGGTCTGTGTGTGAGACGGGCTTCCTGCAGGACATCTGGCTCATTGGGGCCACAAAGGCTCCTGCTCACGTGCTGCTTGTGGTTCTTCCTCTGCCTTGAGGATCTCCTCAGAGGGTTTGGATCAGTCCCCAGGCCAGAGAGCCTTGGCTGGGAGGTGTCTCTGGTTGAACTGTGTCTTTACTTAGCATCACGGGGGCCTTTTGGCTTATAATTCAAGAAGTGAGACTGGCCCACGGTCAGGGGCAACCTGTTCCAAACTGTTGAGTCCACCTTTTCCCCACAGCCTTTTACAGGAAGATGAAACTCTGAGCTGTTTTCAAAACAAAATTTCACGGAAGTTACGATGAGAGGGAGGACAAGAATGAAAGAAAAACTCAGAACATTAAACAGAGCGATAGATTCATAGGTTGGGGGGTGAGGGAGTGTCTGGGAAGGGGCTGTCGTTATCCCTGTAACGAACGTACCCGGCCAACCAGCACTTGTCAGAGGTGTAAAAGACTTGGTTAATCCTTCTACTCGATCTAGAGCCAAGGAAAAAATTTTTTTTAAAGAGACAGGATGGTGGTGTTGGAGATAGGAAAGCAAAAAATAACTGGACAGGAACAGCACAAGGAAAATGATAGAGGTTTCCAAATCACTTGTGCTTCAAAGATGTGTCCAAGAAAAGCTCAAGAGCTGACACCCAGCTGAGGCCAGGCCACAGCTCAGCTCCCGGCGAAAGAGATTCGTTTGTGCTTCTGATGCCTGGGGAGAAAATGTACTAATTTATCCCTGAGAAGGTGGGACATTACTGGTTCCGTGGATTACACTGCTGTGCCATAGCAGTGGGTGTTCTGGTGGTGCTCGGGGACGCTGCATGGTCTGACATGGCTTTGCAAACGTTATCTCAGTGTCTCCTGGGGGTAGTGATCCTTCTGTCTTGGCCTTCTCTCTGCAGTCCACTGTGATGGTGCTTCGCAACATGGTGGACCCAAAGGACATTGATGATGACCTGGAGGGAGAGGTGACAGAAGAATGCGGCAAATTTGGGGCTGTGAACAGGGTCATCATCTACCAGGAGAAGCAAGGAGAGGAGGAGGACGCCGAGATCATCGTCAAGATCTTCGTGGAGTTCTCCATGGCCTCAGAGACTCACAAAGCCATTCAGGCCCTGAACGGGCGCTGGTTCGCGGGGAGGAAGGTGGTGGCGGAGGTGTACGACCAGGAGAGGTTCGACAACAGTGACCTGTCCGCATGAACTCTGCTCGAGAGACTCGGCCCCCGCCCCCTCTGCCTGCCCCCTTCTTTTTTAGCCATGTGTAAGGAGCGCTCCAGGGTGGGCACAGATCTCTGTGATGTACCTGTAGTTTGGATAAAAGCGCAAAGAAAGCCGTTGTGCATCTGTGTGTGTGTCACAGGGGCTACGTCTCCCCCGTGGGGGCCGGAGCCCCGAGAGGGGCTGCTGCTCCTGTTCCTGCCGTACGCTGGGGCTGCTTCAGAACCCCTCGGGTCCAGGTCCCACCACACCTTTTGGGGCTGGAATAGCCCTTTTCTGCAGAGATGGCCAGAAATGGTTGAAGGGAGGAGGGAGTCTCTTTGTAAAGTGTTTCAGCAGCACCCTTGGCTGCTGGTGGATTAAAAAGCAGGAGGGGGGGGAGTTTGGGTGGTGCTGGGAGGGAGCTTTGTGCCGAGGACCCGCGTGTTGAGCTGGGCCTGGTTGGAGCGTTCACATCAGGTTTGCTGTGACACCATCGTTTGGGCCTCGGGATTTTATGGATGGGTCAGAATTACCCTTTAATGTGCCAAAACGCGAACAGCGCGTCCGGCCACAGCGTGGCACCGTGCTGGGAGCGTGAGCGGCGCCGACGGGAGCACACACAGTGCTTTTACAAAATAACCACTCCCCGATGGTCAGGAGGGGTACGGGCACACGCCTCGCTGGGAAGGAGGGGTGGGCGTGAGGACTCAAAGTGTTAGTAATATTTACCAAGCTTAAATGCATTTATTTTACTAATCTTTCTGTCTAGCTAATGAGTAGGAACAGAATTAGCTTGTTAATTATTTCAGGTATGTAAGGGACTGCTGTATTGTGGTTGTGCACAACTGGAATATGGCACACACCTGGAGAAAACAGTCGGGTGAGTTTAGGAATTCCAGTGGAGGAAGAGCGGTCTCGAAGGAGCCTCAGTAGGGGATCGGGAGCTGAGCTGCAGCTGCAGGCGGCTTTGAGGCTTGGAGATGTTTTTAAAATTAAATTTTTGTATTTTGTTTCAAACACTCAAAAGAACTCTTCTTCTATTGTAGGCTAGAGATTTGTATTTTATTTTGCACTTTATTTATGATTAATCTCTATTTACCTCTTTTTGTACTGGCATTGCCCGTTTGCCCCAGTTTCAAGAGGCAGCACGGCTGCTTTGCTGCTTTTCTGTGTGACACAGGAGAAGGTTCACTATTTGTAATTGTTCCGGAGTTTGATTATTCCTGCTAAAGAAAACGAAAACACCTCTCCCGTGACGCAGTTGGTCCCTCTGCCTCCCATTCTCTGCTCTTTGCTCCTCTCAGCTGGGTTCAGGGGCACAAAGCCCGCGCTGGAGGTTTCCTTGTGCTGTTGATGGTTTAAAAAGCCAAAGTGGGGAAAAGCTGATGCGAGAGGAGAGCGGAGGTTAAAGACTGACAGCCCGAGCGCTGATCAGCAGCTCTCTGTGCACCATCCAGCTCATGTGGCTGCCAGGATGGTATTTTACAAAATTAACTTTATAAATATCTTGACGAGTCGGGTGTCCGACAAAAGGCCGTCTCACCCTCTCTGTGGCCCCGGGCACCGTCCTCCCAACGTCCGTGTAAGGGAACGGGAGGAGATGCGGGTGCGGTGGGTGAACTGTTGATGGGTGAGGAACTGGCTAGTGGTGGCATCCAAAGAGTCACAGTCAACAGCTGCATGTCCCAGTGGAGACCAGTAACGAGCGGTGTCCCTCAGGGGACCGCACTGGGACTGTGCCATGTTTTAATTAATGACACAGAGAAGGGGATCGAGCGCCCCTCGAGTGAGTCTGCGGATCGCACCAGGCTGCGCGGTGCAGTGGGTGCCCTGGAGGGAGGGGATGCCACCCAGAGGGACCTTGGGCAGCCCTGAATTAGGACAGAGAACTGCCCCCGTCTCGTTAAGCTTCGGGCACGGGTCTGCAGTAGTTGCCTGAAAGACAGGAGGAGGCTAAACCTGTCCAGATTTGTCTTCCTGTAGTTCTGGGGGCTGTGTGTTTCGCTGTGCCTGTGCCCAGTGATGACCACACCGGTAGCTGTGGTGTGTCACGGAGACCCCTATGTATCCTGAAACGGAGCGTGTGTGACTTACCCAGTACCAGAACTGGAACAGAAACAGAACTGGGAGCTGGGAGGGTTCCTCGCCTTATTTACGGCAGCAAAGCTGCCCGGGTGCAGCCACACAAACCACTGAATGGCTCGCTCTGGTGGCAACTGTCAGAGGAGGCTCTAGGGTTTATTGAAAACATCCCAAGAATGTTTGGGGTGAGGATGAAACCTTTTTGCCAGAGTGCTGGAGCTTAGAGACTGGGCCTGGCCAGTACAGAGTTCCGCTTCCCTAATCCCCAAAGGAAGCAGCATTGGTGGAAAGCAGAGGCCAAACGGCTGCTCTCGGTGGCCTTCACGCCTTGATCTGCGTCGCTGGCTCCTTACCAGGGGTCAGAGACCTCAGCTCTCTAAGAGGGGGGCCTTTCCCGGCAGCCCAGAGGCACTGGTTTAGGGAGGATATCGCCTCCGTGGAGATGAGGAGAATCCCCACGGAAGGCTGGTACCCGTGGTGCGGGTTTGGTTCTTGGGTTTTCCATCGGGTGCTTTCAGCGTAACGGGGAGAAGAGCTCGCGAGCTCCTCTGCCTCTGCTGGGAAACCTCTCCCGCCTCTGAGGGATCCCGTCCCGGACAAACACGGCCTGAGGTCTCACCCCAAGGGATGTGGGTGCTCAGGAAGGCTCTGTCAGGTATTTCATGATGCTGGGAGACTTTCATCTGAATTCATCTTAAACTGGTTCCAGCCCATTCCCGTTTCTCCCCGCCCGACCTGCCCCGGCTTTGAAGCTTTTTCCTGAGTCACTGCCTTAGATTTGAGCGCTCGGGCAAAGGGGTAACTAATCCCCAGCTTGAACCCTGCGCGTACACTCCCCGCTGGGGAGCTGCACAACACCCTGTTTCCTTTGGCTCGGGGCCTTAACCCCGGCAATGCCGTTCTTTGTCTAGTTCTGCTGTTGATTTGTGGACAGGTTTACAGCCTGTAAATCCTGGGGATTACTGGTGTACTCCTGCGTGGAAGATGAGCAGGAGGAGACCAGATAATTCGGGAAGTAGCAGTCTGCACCAAATAGGTACACAAGAAGGTTTTCCAGTATCTCACTGGTACCTGGACAGACTGTCCACATCATCTTCGGGCCAGGTAAATTCCAGGTTCAGCTTTCAGTATGAATAAGGTAAAATCCTGATTCAGCAGCATTTTCCTGTAAGTGCTGTCTCTGGTGCAGATACTCAGTTTGGGGCTATGGGGCTGTCCCAGAGGCAGCCAGGAGGACAGGACTGTGTATGGGTAACGCAGGCTGAGTCCCATCCCTCTGAACGAGCAGACCTAGCGAGAAAAAAGGACGTAATAGTCCTGTAGAAGGCCAGTGAGTTAGGAGTCATGCTTCGAAGACAATAGTCCTTTATCTCTCCCCAAACACAAGGGTGGTTGAAATAACCTGATTGACAGCCAAGGATTGTTATTTTTTGCTGTACGAGCTGATTACCAGACATCTCACTGGCGCGTGTGGGGACTTACTCCCCAAGCAGCCTCAGAGTCTTTCCTGACAGTCCGTGCCTGGATCTCTTACGTGGATCCTGAAGCAGAGCCTCAGCTTTATCCCTTCTGTGCCCATCGACCTTAGACCTCTCCGTGATGCTTCTTTCCTGCACAGACCTGGTGAAGATCTCTCTCTCACACGAGCGTTTTGCACTGGGGGTGCCCTTATTTCCTCTGAGATTTAACCTGTGATCCCTGGGGACCACTGCAGAAAAGCTTGAGCCTTGAAGCTCTGGGTCTCCTGTTCTCTCTGAGAACCCAGCTTCTTTCCCCTTGGTGGTCTTTTCCCCACAGCGTTCACAAGACTGCCTTGGCAGCTGGTTAGTTTTCCACAAATGGGCTGCATCACCCGCAGTTTTCCTCTGTCCTTTCAGTGCCCAGTCCTTGCTTTCTACAGAACAGACCAAGTGGACTTGGGGGAAGTGACAGCTCTGCTGGTCAAAGGGCCCATCCTGCCCCAGGCAGGTTCCTACACAAAAGTGTGGAACAGGGCAGGCGTGGAACAAACGTGCTTCAGATGCCAAGGACGTAGGGGGAAGGGTTTTCCCAAATTAGAGGCTGTGCCAATCCACGCAGCACCAGCTAAATCCTCCGTTCCATGACACGGCACTGGAGCTGGCAAATTTCTCAGCCCTTCGGGGATGCAGGTTCCACTGGAGCAGTGCAGGGGGGCATCAGAGCCCCCGTACGCAGCTCGCCTTCTCCTGCTTTCTCTGACCTTCCTCCAGCTGGGAAGCACTTGGGGCTTCTCAGGAAAAAACTCTTGTTTCTGGGCCTGTTTCAGTGACCTTCCCGCTGAAGCGGTTCCAGGTGTCTCCATGGGGGATAGATCCAGGAATATTCCAGGGTGTGCTGACCCTGAAGGAAGAGAGCAGAAAAGCCCAGCTGGTCCAGGGCAGCAGCCTGCAACAGAAAGAGCTGTTTCTCAGGAAGTGCTCCAGGTCCAAGCTCCCCAGTGAACCTCTCATTTAGTGGAACTGCGTGGCAAATGGGGTGCAGTTTTCCAGAGAAAACAGAAAACTGGGTGGTTTGAGCTTTTAAAGGGAAGGGTGCTCTCACACACAGCGTCCGCTCTGCAGCAGCTGAGCACTCGAGCGTAATGAGGTACCGTCCCAGAAAACCGCTCCTCTCAGAAACGTCGTCCTGCGAGTCAAGGCAGCACCGGGCAGAGATGGGGACGAGGCTGGGACGGGACTTTTCCAGTAACCTTTGATAAACTGTACCCTCGGTCGGGTTTGCAAGTCGAGTGTGTGTTAGTGCTGATTCAGCGCCAGACCCTTCCTGTGGTGGGACGATAAAACCCCGACGGCTGTTGGGGATGTGGGGGGCAGCGCTGGCTCGGGGCCGCACCCGCAATGGCTGCTTGAACAGAAAATAGTTTCCTTCTCTGCCAATCATGGAAGAGGCTTCTAGAGAAAATCCCATCAAATCCCTGCTCGGTTGAGACCCGGGATCAGCAGTGTCTCCATCTCTCCGTGGTTTGCGAGACGCGTGACGTTAATGCCTTCAGAGCTTCCGTAACCACGGGCTGACAAACACCCTCCCGTTAAACCGATCCCACTGCCTGAAGGGGCCACAGAACTTGTTCTACCTTGAAGATTGAAACTCTACAGCAAAACCATTTTCTTCCCGCTTACAGGGCCCTTGAGAGTAGCACCAAAACCGAGATGTGCAGGGATCGTGGTCTTAAACACTGAGCTTTACAGAGAGACCTCCCTCAACCTGCTGAAGTTGGAGACCTGACATCAGCAACGTTTCGTACTTGCTCTTGTATTAAGGTCTTTATTTAGCCTAAATGGGTCTTTTTTTGTGATTTGTTATTATTAGTCATTTAGTAGGGTAGATTAATCAAATTTATAAAATCTCTTTCCTTAAGAGCTTTCAGTCATTCCCATGGCTCTAAAAGCTGCTCTGAGCAGGGACACGATTTGTGAGCTCCTTTTGTCTCGGCGTTTCGGCTGGGAGCGGGTGCCCGTGTGCTCGGCCGCTCACCTGCCTGCTCTCACTGACGCACCCAAGCACTCCTCCTCGCTCCGGCTCCCTCACGGGCACCTTCCTGGGCTGTTTCTGTTCTGCATGAACTGTTTGTTTCTCCTGCATCATGTCTCACCCCTGAGCTTACGTGTAACGCAAATTCCTGTTCCTTGTCTCTGACGTAACCTGGCACTTGAGATTTCGGCAGATCTAGGACAAGAGGAAACGGCCTCAAGTTGCGCCAGGGGAGGTTCAGGTTGGATATTAGGAAAAATTTTTACACGGAAAGGGTTATCAAGCCTTGGAATGGGCTGCCCAGGGCAGTGGCTGAGGCACCATCCCTGGAGGGATTTAACAGACGGGTTGACATAGTGCTGGGGGACGTGGTTTAGTGATGGTTTTTATCAGAGTTAGGTTGATGGTTGGACTAGATCATCTCAAAGGTCCCTTCCAACCCAGACAATTCTATGATTCTATTCTACTAATGAAACATCTTCAAAACACCACAGTTTGTGTTGTGCTGCCCCCCCATGTTCTAGAAAGCGTAGCCGGGACACTCCTACGTGTCGGTACAAGTGCGAAGAGATGCTCCTAAAATGTAAGTCTCCTCTTTGTATTTCCCGGTGGCTGATTCATCATCTGTCTTAGGGTTCACCCCTGTTTTTCCCAGCTCCCGGGGTGATTTTTTTTTGTTTGTTTTTTGTTTTTTGTTTTTTGTTTTTTTGTTAGAGTTAGGTTGATGGTTGGACAAGATGATCTTGAAGGTCCCTTCCAACCTAGAGGATTCTGTGATTCTGTGATTCCTGCTGGGGAGCCGCACCAATGGATGCGTTACACCAGTTAGCGGTTTTGCCCAGAAACAAAATATATAATTTGTGTTAAGTCATAGGTTATCGTGGCAGGAATTTCTGTGTTACAAAATATGCTGCAACTGAGGCAAATGAATAAATAAACCCAGATGTTCAAAAAATCTCCTTCCTTCCTAATTTCACAGCCATCAGGCTGAAAGGCCCTGTGGGTGCTGGGATGACTCCCACCTCCTCCTCCTGCTTTTCACAGGTGCTTTTCTCTTTGCTGCAGGAATATTTCTGACCGTTTTGCAGCATGAGGAAAGCCAAACATGCAGCAGGAGCTGCCTTGGGTCAGTCGGTGCCCACGGCGGTTCCTGGGGCTCTGCCCAGTGTCACACGTGAGGTGTCACATTCAAACTGTGAGGAATGAACCATTTATCTCTAAAAGTTTCACCAGGAGATAAAAGTCCAAGAACTGGTGTGGAGATGGAGACATGTGTGCGAGGTAAAAAGAGCTGGGACAGAGTCTTGTTTGGAGAGGAGATGAGCGTAATGTCCGGATGACAGAGCTGGGCTGGAGGTGGGACATTCAGAGGTGATAAATCATGGAATTGTGCGGGTTGGAAGGGACCTTTCAGCTCCTGGAGTCCAACCATGGACACAGCACTGACCAACCCACCACTGACCCATGTCCCTCAGCGCCACGTCTGCCCGGCTTTTCAATCCCTCCAGGGATGGCGACGCCCCCACTGCCCTGGGCAGCCTTTTCCAAGGCTTCACAGCCCTTTCCAGGAAGGAATTTTCCCCAATCTCCATCCTAACGCTCCCCTGGCCCAACTTGAGGCCGTTTCCTCTTGTCCCATTGCCTGTTCCTTGGGAGAAGAGACCGACCCCCCCGTGGCTACACCCTCCTTTCAGGGAGTTGTGGAGAGCGATGGGGTCTCCCCTCAGCCTCCTTTTCTCCAGGCTGAACTCCCATATGACTTGCTCTCCAAAATGAGCAGAAGTTACTGGGCAAGAAAGGCAAAGAGTGATGAAGAAAGCAGGGAAGTGTGAAAGCAGTGCAGATGAGCACAAGGAGGCCCACAGTGTCCTGGGAACAACTTAGAGGTAAGAACTTACTTTGGACTTTATGCTTTTGTCGCAAAGCAGCACCGTGTCCCCCGAACTGGACGCAGGTGTGGATTTCAGACCCGCTGTGCCTGGGGAGACGGAGATGGCCATGGGTGCTCTTTATTTCCCCTTTTTGCAGCCCTTTTTACAAGTCTCCACTATGTCCTCCTTGACTCGTGTTCCTGTGTGTGTCACCACCCTTCCAGTGCTCCTCACAGAGAGCCCATTTCATGCTCCTGATGGCTCACAGGGACTAGCGTTAGTCTGGCTCTTCTTTTAAAAGAGAAACGTTGATGCCCCACAGAACTTCACTCGGTGGCACAGGGTTTTTTAAAGGTATTTTTCTAATAGTGCCTCTATTATAAACTTAATATCCAGCTGCTGCCAGCTAAGAGTGCGTATTTGCTCAGCGGTATGGTTTAGTGATGGTTTCTGTGTCAGGTCGATGGTTGGACTCGATGATCTGAAAGGTCCCTTCCAACCCAGACAATTCTATGATTTTATATTATTTGGGAAACCTGTATAAACAAAATCTGGGTTATTTTTCCCTTTGGACGCTATTTCTGGCGGATGAAGGCAGCACAGCCAGAGCAGGGGCTGCGGCCGAGGCCGATCCCCGGTTTCTTCCCCCGGGCCAGGCCCCACCGCCCGCCCACCCTGGGCCGGGCCGCGCCTGTGGGTCCCGGCCGCTGGGCTCGGCTGGGCCCGGTCTCGCCTCACGGCGGGCGGGTCTCGGGGCCGGGCCTCACCTCGCTTCGCGGCGGGCGGGCCCCCAACTGCACCAGGCCAGGCCAGGCCTCTCGGTCCCGGCGGGGGGTGGCTGGGCCGGGCCTCTCCCCACGGCGGGCGGGCGCCGGGGCCGG
>KZ506326.1:63273-173853 GCA_002844005.1 Limosa lapponica baueri | reverse complement strand
CTGCTGGACGCCAACCAGCTGCGGGAACTGCCCAAGGTGAGGCCGCGGCCCGGCCCCGGGGAGCGCGGCCCGGCGGGGCCCGGCCCGGGCCGGTGGGAGGCCGCCCCGGCCTACGCGGCCCCGCTCCCGGCAGCGGCCTCCGCCCGGCCGCGCCGAGCTCTCGGTGCGGAGCGCGGCTTCCCTCGGTCACAGCCCCGGCCGCCTTCACCCGGGGCCGAGCGGAGCCGGGGTGCCGGGGCTGCGCGCTCCCCGCAGGCGCTGGGCGGGCTCGGGAGCCCCTGGCCTCGGGAGGGGGGTCTCGGCCGCCCGCTGAAGGAGTCTCATTCCCGGTGGAGGGGTCTCCTGCCCACCAAGGATAAACCCTCCGCCGAAAGCGGGAGCCGCTCGCTGCTCGGCAAAGCACAGCGTCGGTTTCAAAACTCTGGTTTGATCCCCAAACTGCACAACGTGCCAGATAACTTCATTAAAAGCGGTAGAGGTGCTTCACACCGATTATCTGGGACTCCAGCCTGCACCGGGAACCTCTTCCCCGGCTGCGTGGGGCCACCGAGTTCTCTGCGCACGTAACGCGGGTGGTGACCCCTCAGCGTGCTGCCACGCACCCTGCCCAGGTGGTTTCCCTGTAGGAGCAGAGGGATGGGGATGTGCTCCCCAGATCTGGCCATCTCCAACACCCAAAGGGTTGGCTTTCGCAAGGCAGGAGTCTTGGGAAGGGGCCGAGCTCCTGAACTTGGGCCCTAAAGTAGCACCAGGAGCTGAAACAGTGATGTTCCCTCTCTGGTGGGAGATCTGGAGCACAGGACACCACAGACAGGAGATGGAATTTGAACCTGCCTCTCGGGAAGGAGGAGACATAAGATGTTACTGGGCTACAGGGTGTTCGGGGGAAGCTTTACCACGTATTCCCGGTGGAAATGGTACCGTTTTTAAAAAGTTAGCGAAGTGTTACTTTGGCTAGAGAGAAAAATAAGAGAGTCGGTAAATACAGACTAACCTTTTCACTAAAATTACCTTTTATTGGAATTACTGACATGTTATGAAATTTGCCATGAAATCTGTGGGGGAAAAAAAACCACAACGCAAACCAAAAACTCATTTTTGATTCAGGCCAAGGTAATTTGGTTGAGTTTTGTTAAACTGTACAATTTGTGCTTTCCTACCTAAGCAGATTTCCTTGTACAGAAACAGCAAATTCTTGATGATCTCCTGACAGCTCTAATATTTTTGGGTTCTCTCTGTCTTTCCTGCTGGTCTGCCTCGTGCCAGGCTGCAGTGGGATTGAGCTGTGAGGGCACATTGCTCGGGTGTGGAGGCACATGTGATACTTTACCAGCTCTCTTCCATCGTGCATCTGGGGATCTCGCTGTGCTTAGGCGGGGATGTTTCTCAAACTCCTGGAAAATGTGTGTTAGAGGCAGGTTGGGACTCATGAATGAGCGTAAGTCTCCTCTGCAGAGGAGGCTGATTATGACACACCCCAGTGAACCTGCCGGTCCTTGCGCTGCTCAGCTCCTTCCTGTCCTGAGTAGTCACAGCCCTGCTTTGGCTTTACGTAGGAGGTGTTTGGACCGGGTTGTTGCTGGGTTTTGGTTAGCTTTTGGAGACCATCTTTTGGATCATAAATGCAAATCTTATACGGACATTTTATTTACCCTGTGATCAGGTAGAGCTAATCCTGCCTGTGACAGGAGGTGCTCTGTCTCTGTCCTAAGCACCCTGTCTCTGTCACTAAAGAGCTTGTATTTGTGAACGCTGCAGTTTAACTCCAGGTGTTGTGTCTCTTTGGCTTGGGAGCACCAAGAGCTCTCGCCATGACCTTTCCTGGGTTCCCTCTGGTGTTTGAGTTCCCCCAAAGTTTTAGCCTTCTGGCAAGGAATTATTGGAAAACCAATAGAGAACAGACTGGTAAGGTTCTGGTCCTCTAGGCTCAAGACATGCAGTGAAATCAGAAGAGGTGCAGCGAGTGGGGAGTTGGAAATGCCACGGTCAGACCCAGTACGCAGTAGCTTCTGCACAAGGAAAATGAATGCTTACAAGATCTCTTCAGTCTGGAGCAGGTAGCGCCGCTCCTCTATCGGAGGAGAGAGGTCTGGAGTGTCACAGATGTCCTGGAGGGAACAAACAGGGAGCAACCGACCGCTGTTTCTTCCTGCAGGAGGGCCAGGGGGCATTAAGTGAAACCCAGAAGGGCTCAGTTCAGAATAAATGAAATAACTTTTCACGCAAAGTGTAGTTAAGCTGAAGCGTGGAACTACTTACTGTATGAGGTAATGGATGCTCAAGGTTTACGTGAGTTCTGGAAAGAAGTGGACCAGTCCCTGGAAGAGAAAATGACTGAAAATGAGGACACCATCTTGTTTGTGCTGCACATCCCAGGAGAGACTCAGAGGAAGTGTTGTTCTGGACTCGCTGTACTCATGCCCGTCCATGTCCAGTGCTGACTGCGGCTCCAGTGGGCTTTCTCCAGTCGTGGCGGGCATCACCCCATCCCTAGGAAAACCTGAACGCCCTCTCCCTCGCACACAAGGTGAGGGTCAGACGTAGAATCATGGAGTTGTCTGGGTTGGAAGGGACCTTTCAGCTCATGGAGTCCAACTATCAACCCAGCACTGACAAACCCACCGCTGACCCATGTCCCTCAGCACCACGTCTGCCCGGCTTTTCAATCCCTCCAGGGGTGGTGACGTGTGTGGAATGAGAGGGGTCACAAGCAAAGCACCCCTGAAGCTGCTCCTGAAGAAGTCCAAGGAGTTGGTGGGTGCTGCCTGGAGATGCTGTGCCCTGGAGACGCGTCAGGAAGAGCAGGCAGAAACAGGCCCCCAGTCTCTCCCCTGTCCAGCCACCCTCCCAAGTTGCCTCCAGTGATGGTTGGGTGGTCCAGAGGCAGCTGAGAAGGAGGTCTGCAGTTTGGTGGAAGGAGGACACAAGGTCATATCCACCTTGAAGTGTGACCCGATACGTGTCCTAATGTTCCATGCTCACAGAACTTACCTGAGCAGTGATACGGGGCACTTTTTAGTCCCAGGCACTAAAATCCTGGGCAGGAGGGACGTTATTAATGGATGTTACTGTTGGGGTCGGAAACCTGACGCAGGAGTAAGAATCTGCGTGTTCTACAAGGTGGATACGGGTGAAAGCTGAAAATAAATTATCCCTCCACCAGAGAAAGAAGGGACAGCAACAGTCCATGTGGGCACATGTTTTCCTTGCGGGAGGGCGATGAAGAGGCTTTTGGTTGGGGTAGGGAGGACACTTTCCTTCATGGAAACATGCCTGTTGTGTGAGAGGGATGCTGGGAGCAGGATCGGTGTGTACCACGAAGGAAGATGGGGGAAATGTGCTTGTTTCACAGAACAGGGCTGTGTGTGCCCCTTCCTTGGGAGAAGGGCTCAAAGGGGCACTGGGATGTGCCCGTAGGGTCAGGAGAGGAGAGCAGTCAGAAAAACGTGAATAAGAGAGCACATACAGCCTTTGGTAGCAAGTTTGACCACAGCAAGTTTGTTTCTTGAGGGTTCAAGCAGGGGTTTTGGGGAAAGCTTCCATGTGGAATTGTTTTTTGAAGCAAAGGGGTGGAGGGGCAGCTGGCGTTTGGAAAGGTCTTGTTTTGCAGGGAGCAAACAACTGCCTTGGAAAATGCTAAGATTTATCTGACCCCTCTTCTGTGGGTTTTCTTCCCTAGTGCCCACCACCAGGCCACCTCCACCTGACACATTTATTGGTCTTTATTCCAGAGTCCAGAGCTCTTTCTGTGGCACCATTTTCCTCTGTAGCAGAACTTCTTCCTATGTCCCCTTCCTGCTGCTGCTGCCTCGCTCCTGATCTGATTAACCGGTGATCTGCTGCCGCTGGTGCTGCTGAGTGCTCTCCTCCGAGCTGTAGAAGCCAAGGCTTGTTCCTCTCCGTCCTGCAGAATTCCTGCCAAGTGCTCTTCTCTCTGCTCTTCCTTCTTTTCTACTTGTCCCATGTGGAACCTTGCTGGTTTTGAGTCCTGATTTTTCCCCGTGGTGGCCACGCTCTGGCGGTTTGAAGCGGTAGATTAAATCTGCGTGAGAAGCATCTGCTGCCGCGTTGCGGGGATTTGCTGCCAGGGTGATAGGGCGCGATTTAATGGAAAATGATAAATTCCATTTGGTAAGTTCACAAGGGTGTCTGCATCCCAGAGGGGGAAATGCCTTGCTCTGTGCTGGCTTCTGCTCTCCCTGCCTTGCACAAAGTGATCTCTGCAGGACCGTGAGCGTGTCACACACTACGGCAGCAGCATAAGCCGCAAGGACATCGGTTTCAAGGGTACAGCCCACTAAATCATTACATTAGAGCTACAAAAAACTCCGGACTCCTTTAGTCCACCCTCGGTGAGCACTCGAGGGGTGCAGGTCTCACCGGAACGGAATGATCAGGCACCGTCTGGAATTTGGAGGAGGGATTCGGAGGACGGCACCGGTCACAGCCCAGGAGCGGAGCGTGACCAGCAGGGACCTGGAGGCTGTTGCTGGGTTTTCAGAGAAGCCCTCGGGTTTGGAGTAGGGGAGGAACAAGGGAGAGGCAGGAGGAAACCCGGGTGGAGCAGAGCTGGTGGGACCTGGTGCAGGAGGAGGAGAGGGTGGAGCTGGGCAGGGACTGAGAACCATGAACAAGGCGATGCGGAGGAGGGAGGAGACCTCTCCTCTGTGTCAGCATGAGGAGGGACAGGTCTGCTGGAGACCTTCTGCGGGAAGGGTTCCTGGGTGGGAAGCGCAGTGAGGTGTGGAGACTGAGGGGTCGTGTAGAGAGGGGAAAAGGGGGAAACTGAAGAGCTAAGTTTGCTTTTTCTCTGCCCAGGGCAGAGGGTTGGAAGTAGACAATCTTTAAGGTCCCTTCCCACCCAAACCATTCTGTGATACCAAGTGTTTGAACAGCGGTGGTGCTGAGAGACAAGCCCTAGGGACGTCTGATGGAGGGTTTGTTTTTTGGGGTTTTTTTTACAGTTTTTCAGCTTTGCTGTTTCTTTACTAAAGCTCCCATGATAAATTTGGCCCAGTGCAGAAAGGTTTTTTTTTTTTTTGCCCACTGTCACTGAAAACTCAGAGAGGGACACCCGGACGGAGCACCAGGGAGAGGAGGCCTTCTGGGTCTGGTGCAGGTCCCTTCCCGTCCTGGCTTGTTGCTGTTTGCACCTTGGCAAGGCCGTTTCGGGGCTGGAAGGAGCTGTGTGGGTTCCAGGTTCCTTCTGTTCGACTGCCCTTGGCCTGGGGCAAGAGTCGGTGTCCCTTGTCCAGAGCCTGGGATCCTGCCGCCAGAGCATCGTGAAACCCCAGTGCCCTGTTTGTCACTTTCCCAAGACAAGGTGGGGCCTCGCAAAGCTAATTAAGAGCAGCTTTTAATTTCCTGGCATCTGGGGCCTGCAAGGAGGTTTTATTTACTTCCATGGAGGAGTAAAGCTGCTCCTTTTAATCTCTCCAGGCTAATAGCCCTTCCCTGAGAAAGTCCGGGAGGTCACGAGGGTCTGGGCTCCTCCTCCAGCCCTGAAGCCCACCAAGGCTGAGCGTGGGGTGGGCATCTTCTCTCTCTCTGCCTGTGAATCCTCCCATCAGAACTGCGAGCAGCATTTGTTTAACAAAACCAGTCGAGAAAACTGGTTTGACTTGCTTGTTGGGAGACCTGTGCCCAGGGTTGGCATGCCTCGCTGTTCCTTCCAGGAGCTCAGGAGCCCCATGAGTTAATGTGTACAGATGGATGTGGGTTTGTTGCTCCAAAAGCTGGGTGTTCTGGGTGTACTGCTGCCCAGAAGCTGAAATATATGCAGGACATTTCACCCTCGTCGTGTTCCCTCTGCGCAGTAACTTTCTGTCTTATAGATCCTGTGTGGTGATGAGGGGGATTTGGGATTCGTACTGGAGCAGTAACAGCCAAGTATAAGCTCAGATGTGGAACAAAGAGCTAATAAAACTCTTGGACATGCAATCATTGGGCATACAAACAAGAGAGCAGGAAAGAGGAGCACGGAAGTGATTTTATGCTTTAAGGTTGACAAATAGGAGTTGACTGTTGATATTCCCTTCCCTGTGAGCTCCGGGGTGTGTAGTCGGACAGTGTGCGGGCATCCTGCCCCATGGGGATCCCGAAAGGGGCTCAGGCCTCGGAGAAAGCTCACACGAGGATGACAGCGAAGTAAAAGGCGTGCTGGGCGGCGAGGAGGGTCAGGGAAGCAAGGAGTTAGGGAAGACTTTGATGACTGTGGCCTAAACGGGGCTGCCTCTTGCCAAATCTTCCCTCTTGTTGGTTTTGTAGGATGGAGGGAGGTCGTCAGTGGAAGCACCTTCTCAGCCTTTCCCCTGGGCTCAGCAAACCCTTGGACGCCAGCTGGTTAATAACATCTCCCATGGCCTGGGGTGCCTCGGCTGCTCGGAGGGGGTTCGCACCTCTGGGATCCCTCCTGTTCCTGGGTGACAGTGGCTGGCGTGGGGTCAGCTCCCTTGCTTGTGGTCCAGGAGGTGCAAGCACAGTATTGCGGTGGCCCCAAAGAGCTCTTGCTTATGACCTGGTCTGCTGGCACCTCCAAGATCCCTCCTTATTCCCTCTGGCTGTTGTCAAATATCTGCCAGGAGTGATTTAGCGGGTGTTCCAGTGATGGTGAGAGGTAGAGGCAGATCTGGGTTAGCCTCCTCGCGTCTCCTCTGACCCATTATGTACGTTCCCCTCAACGTTCCTGGCTTTCGTACCCGTGTTGCACCATCTCCCTGGCAGGAGCAGGGACGAGGCGGGGAACAGTGGTGGGAGGTGGGAGTCAGTGGGTGCCGGGGCAGAGGGGTGTGATGGCCACACAGCTCTCACATCACAAGGTCCCCTGCGGTTTCTGACTCCTCCTTTTCCCATGTCTCATTCAGGGTATTTCATGGTGTGTGTCCTCCCCTGGGAGCACCTTCCTGTTCCTTGTGCTTTTCCTGTTCAGAGGAGTTGTTTGTGTCTTCTGTGTCTGAGAATCTCCTGACGTCCCCTTCCACCCAGGGACACTGCGCTCTTCTGTAAGGCTTCTCCAATCCCCCAAATGTGCACCCACGAACCCCGAGTGCACGGTCTGCTGGAGTCTGAACACTTTACTCTCTACCAATTAATGAACTTGGTCTCCTCTGCCATGTCTTGGTTTCCCAGTTTCAGGGTCAGAGCTTATTTGTTTGGGTTTTTTTTTTTGTTTGTTTGTTTTATGGTGCTGGAGATGCATTTGTTGTATAAACTCACAGGTTGATATGATTTCCACCTCAAGAAAACACAATCCTGTTTGAAACAATGGGAACAGGTTATTGTATAACTCTTGGCGTTTCTCCCAGTCGCTAATATTTATGGCATTAACAGATAAGTTAATTACTTTTCTGTAATTGCTAGTTGACCCTTCTTTGGTCAGAGGATCATGGAATGGTTTGGGTGGGAAGGGACCTTAAAGACCATGGAGTCCAACCTTCTGCCCTGGGCAGGGACACCTCCCACCACACCAAGTTGCTCCAAGCCCCCTCCAACCTGGCCTTGAACCCCTCCAGGGATGGGGCAGCCACAGCTTCTCTGGCCAACCTGGGCCAGGCTCTCACCACCCTCACAGCAAAGAAGTTCTTCCCCACATCTCATCTCAATCTCCCCTCTTTCAGTGTCAAACCCTTCCCCCTCGTCCTATGGCTCCCCTCCCTGATCCAGAGTCCCTCCCCAGCTTTCCTGGAGCCCCTTGAGGGACTGGCAGGGGCTCGAAGGTCTCCCTGGAGCCTTCTCTTCTCCAGGCTGAACCCCCCCAACTCTCACAGCAGAGGGGCTCCAGCCCTCACAGCATGGATGGTTTAGAAGAAGAGGAGGAGACTGGTGGGTCAGCTGGAGAAGACTGTTCCTGCAGTGCCAGGATGCTGGAGGGGCTGGGTAGGGAGAGAGAAATGGTGGAATAGATAAGGAAGGGGGAGAGGGCTGTGGATAGTGCTCGGGGTGTATTCGGTTTTGCTTCTTCGCTGAGCTCGGTGGAGGGACCCTCTCTGGGTGCAGTGGTAGGTGCTGCCTGTGTCTGAGGTGCAGCCTGGCCATGAACTACTGCAGTCAGGAACACACACACACACACCCCCCGAGCTCTCTCCGAGAGCAAGGTGTTAATTGCAGTTTCGTTAGCTAATTCTGACTTGGGGGTTTCCTCTCTGTGGCCCCAAATTGCTTTGTCATTGCATTTGGGCCCCGAGATGCCGCCGCTCCAGCCTGGGAAGCGGCGTCTGGCCCCAGAGGGGACTGTGTTCCCCAGGCCCCGCTCCACCGCCTGGGAAGAAGCAGCTGGAGAGCCCTTGGCGTGGAGACAACATGCTTTGTCTTATCTGGAACGTGTTCCTGACGCTTAAGTACTTTTATATATTTGAAGTACATTCCTCAGGGTCTGATACACAGGGTTAAATAGTGGGAAATCCGGCCAGTCTGCGCTGGGGAGGGCTGTGTGGCGGTGGCCGTGGGGCAGGGTCCATCTCCTCCCAGCCCTGGTGCGTGGGAGCACGTGGGGCCACTGGTGTTCGTGGTGCTTGGTGCCCCGTCCCGGCCTCTCCTCCTCGGCCTGGGGCTGCCTGGGGTGGGTAGGCGAGGAGAGACCCCCCCTCCTTGTCTGTCCTGCTGAGGCACAGGGAGGGTGGGTGCCCGTGGCCATGGGCTGTGGACCCGTGGCCGGAGGCTGCCAAGCCTGGAGCTCGGCCACTGCTCTTTGGGGTGCTGCTGTTGCTGCCTTCCAGGTGCTTGTGGTTATCGTGCCTGTGGCCAGAAGAGGCTAAAGCCAGTCCAGTATCTGGGGCAGATGGAATCATGGAATCATTTAGGTTGGAAGGGACCATGGAGTCCAACCATGGACCCAGCACTGACCAACCCACCACTGACCCATGTCCCTCAGCACCACGTCTGCCCGGCTTTTCAATCCCTCCAGGGATGGTGACTCCCCCACTGCCCTGGGCAGCCTCTTCCAAGGCTTCGCAACCCTTTCCAGGAAGGAATTTTCCCCAATCTCCATCCTAACCCTCCCCTGGGGCAACTTGAGGCCGTTTCCTCTTGTCCCATCGCCTGTTCCTTGGGAGAAGAGACCGACCCCCTCTGGCTACACCCTCCTTTCCGGGAGTTGTGGAGAGCGATGGCAGCCTCCTTTTCTCCAGGCTGAACTCCCCCAGCTCCCTCAGCCGCTCCTCAGAAGTTCTCCAGACCCTTCTGCTTGGTCTCCAGCCCCCTCACCAGCTCCGTTGTCCTTCTCTGGACTCGTTCCAGCCCATCAATGTCTTTTTTTCAGATGCTGCAAGGAGTGGAGAATGAAACACTGCTATAGTCAGAAGTAGTTATTTGGGAAGATCCCTTCCTTGTTTGTGTCCTGGATCTGGTGGGGATAGGGTTAATTCTCCCCAGGACCTAGCAGGGACACAGATATCCCATCCCAGGAGAGCCATGCCAGGGGGTAGCCAGAGCCAGCCAGGGAAGGGGAGGGGGGGGGAGCAGGAAGTCCCCCCGAGGGAGCAGAGCGGTCGGGGGGCGTCCCGGGTCCAGTCGGTGAGTGGCGGTATTGTACTTGTGGTTGTATATTCCTCTGTCGGTGTTATTGTTGTTGTTGTTTCTCGTTCCCTTTGCTGTTCTGTTAAATTGCCTTTGTCTCAACCCACGAGTTTTGCCTTTTTCTTCCCATTTTCCCCTCCCGGCCACGGCGGCTCCGGTCTGTGCGAGCGGCTGCCACCTGGTTCTTTGTTGCCATCTTAGGCCAAACCACGACAGCTGGGCAATGGGTCTGAATTCTGGGGTTTTGTCCCACTCCTGTTCAGTGGGGCAGGACAAGTCTCTGGATAGCTGTCACCAGGCCCTGCCCAGGCAATGGCAGTGGTGCCACCACCACTGCACCTCCAGACTGGTGTTCTCACCTCCCAGCAGCGGCCATCACTTTTTTCTTCTCTGCTGCCATTGACTCCATTACCTTCCATCAGGTGGAGTGATTCTTCTCAGACCTACCCATTCTGGGAGCGTATCTCGTTTTCTCGCAGCGCAGGGAGAGGTGTGTCTGGAGCTCACACTCTGGTGATGCGGCCAGGGCTGGCGTCCCGCCTGAGCTGCCCGGCCACAGGGCAGAAAACTTTCAGGTTCTGTGGCTTTCGCCTGCAAGGTGTTGGCTTTGAGCAGAGCGACTTGGCAGGACTGAGGTTGACCTCAGAGCTGATCAGTTCCCAGAGTGGTTTTGCTTTGTGAGATTTGCTTCCGGCTCCGATGGAGTCCCTCTCATCCAGCTGTTTGTCCCCACAGGCCACCCCGCAGCCAGCCCTCGGAGATCAGCTCCTCCTCTGATCAGAGATGTCAAAGGAGGGATCCCAGTTCTCTTCACCCTTCTGTAAGAGTGGGAAGGCAGACATGCGTGTCCTGCAGAGCACGCGGCGGAGTCTCTGCTTCCCCCGTGGGTGATGCTTAAGACGTCAAGCCCCTGTTTCACCAGGAAAAAGGGGATGGGAAAATGGGAATGAAACACAAGGCTCAGATTCGTGATCTGGTTTTAAGGAGCTGCGTTTCGCTGCCGACAGACCCCTCCTGCCCGCAGGGACTGTCCTCTGCACCCCATCTGGCTGGGGACTACAGCGGAGCTCTGCTGCATGCCCAGCCCGTGGTGGCTTGGGAAGCCAGGCCCTGCTCTTGCTCGTGAATCACCAGGAGGGTTGTAATTATTTTCCTGGCCACAGAGTCTGATCCTGCCTTTAATTAAACATGTGCTGTCCTGCTGACGGCAGTGAGACCGTACCAGTGAGGTTTGACAGTTGGACTTGAAATTCTTTTAAGACTAATGAGATGTAAGGAGGACCCATCCTTATCACCGGCACTTCCAGGATGGGAAAGGTGAGCAGAACCTCTGCCCTGGGCCCCCTTGACCCGTAGTGGAGGAGAAGGGTCGCAGCAGACACTGTTGATGTGTTCCATCTCTGCAGCAAAATCACCTGGTCATGGCTCTGAGCCTTGGTCTCGGAGATGGCCTGTTGTCACAGGGTGTTTTTGAAGAAAAGCAGAGATCTGAGACCTGCTCTGTGCCTGGCAGAGCTTGGGAACACCTTGATAGTTCTGGCTGCAGAAGCAAGAAGGTTTTGCGCAATTCCAGCGTGAAGGACAGTGTTTGTAGTGTCGACCCAGTTCCTGGTCTCCAGATGTATGAATTGTCACCTTATTTCCTTCACCTTATTTCAAAAGCCTTATTGTTGCCTTATTTCTAAGCCGTTGGCCCATGTGTCAGATCACTGTGGCTCTAGGGTTGTGTAAGTTGGGTGTCTGGCTTCTCTTCCTCTGGCACGTGTCCCGTTCCCCTTCAGAGCCGTCTCACCTTGAGAAATGCCCCGTCTTGATGAGCGTGTTCCACTGAAGCCTGCTCAAAGCCTGCTTGGTCAAGGGGAGAAATGTCCCTAGGGCCAGGAGTCGATGGCAGCCCCCACGAGCTGTCTGTGCTGTGGGACGGTATGGCTCCAGAGGCATCTGGAGTCCTGGGCCCACTTCTGGGCCCCCCAATTCCAGAAGGACTGGGAACTGCTGGAGAGAGTCCAGCAGGGGCTGCGAGGATGATGAGGGACTGGAGCATCTCTGTGATGAGGAAGGGCTGAGGGACCTGAGGCTGTTCAGCCTGGAGAAGAGCAGACTGAGAGGAGATCTCAGGCCTGCCCTGGGGATTTTGTTGTTTCTGGGAAACGCCATAGTTGGGTGGTAGCTCAGAGGGCTTGTGCTGATCCTTTCATCCCTTGTCCTTTCTCCCTTTTTCATTCTCCACCTCTTGATCTGGGTGAATACGTGAGCAGGGGGAAGCAGGGCTCGGCTGAGCATCACTCTCCAGCAGAAAGGAAGCCCTTCTGGGTGATGCCCAAGTTCCTGCCATCACTATCTGAACGCTGTGGTTCTCCAGACTCACCTAATAGCTCCATTCACCTTTGTTTCGTGTCCTGGGACTTTGCCGCAGCCTCACTCCTAACGCTGGGAGCTTCGCAGGTAGGAACATGGACAAAGAGATTTGGAGGAAGTTCGTCACATCAGTAAGCTGGAGAAACACAGCTTAGTTGGAGGCGTGCTCTTTGCAGAGAGGTTGATGGAACCTCCTTCAGACGTTCTCTAGGGCCTCTCATAGACAAGAGACTGGGTTTACAAGGGCCCTTTCTGGCTTTGCTGTTGTGTGTGCCCGCTGCGTGTGACTCTGCCTGGGCTGGAGTGTTGTGCCGCTGTGCAGAGGCACCTTGGCAGGCTGGAAAGATGGGCCAAGGGGCTTCTCGTGGAGTTTGGCAAAGGGAAATGCTGGTTTCTGCGCCTGGGGAGGAATAACCTCACACCAGCACAGACCACCCGAAAAGCAGGGGATGCTGGTGGACCACAGATTGACCAGCAGTGAGGAAGAGCAATTCCAGCAGGTCAAGGGAGGTGATCCTTCCCCACTGTTCTGCACTGGTGAAACCATGTCTGGAGGGCTGTGGCCAGCGCTGGGCTCCCCAGTGCAGGGAAGACATGGACGTAGAGGAGCATGTCCTTCACAGGGCCACAAATGATTAAGGGTCTGGAGCATCTGTGATGCGGGGAGAGACTGAGAGAGCTGGGACTGTTCAGCCTGGAGCAGAGAAGGCGCCGGGGGATTTTACCAACATGTGTATAATGTCTGGGAACAAAGGAGATAGAGCCTGACTCTTCTCAGTAACGTCCCGTGGCAGGACAAGAGTGAAATAGAGGAAATAGGAAATTCTGTTTAAATGTAAGGACACACTTTTTTTTTTTTTTTTTTTTTTTTTTTTTTTTTTGAAGGGGTGCTCAAACACTGGAACGTGTTGCCCAGTTGAGATTGCAGAATGTCCATCCTTGGAGATACTCAAAACCTGAGTGGACGCAGCCCTGGGTGACCTGCTGTAGCTGACCCTGCTTTGAGCAGAGGTTGGACTGGCTGATCTTGAGAGGTCCTTTCCAGCCTCAGCTGTTCCCTGGTTCTGCTGGACCTGCCTTTGTGATGCAAAATGCCTTCTTGAGAGAACTGCTGTATTCAGAAATCTGTGTCTCTCACTCAAGGTGGCTGATGGAGCCAGTTTTGGGGTTGGACACGTAATGGGTGAGGAAGGGGCACAGGGACTGTCAGACTCCGGTCTCTACTCAGGAGTTCGGCATCTCCCTCTCAGTTTTGGCCGGCACCACCTCTAGTGCCACCCATCTGGGGAGCTGTCGTAACATGTTGAGGATACGAGGCCAGGAGTTCGTTTCTACATCAGGTGAGAGTTTCCTCCTCCCTGGGCTTGCTCTGCTTTCCCAGGCGAGAGCACGCCCTCAGCCGCAGCCGTGGGCTGACCCAGCTTCTTAATTAAGTGCCGGCAAAACACTTCATGTCTAATGAGCTCCACAGGATTGGGGACTCCTGTGCTTTTGGGTCTTGCTGGGTGAGAACTCTGCAAAGTGGCATGTCGGGTGTCCCAGCGTGATCGGTAAGAAGTGTGTCCCAGGTCGGCGGTGCCTCCTGGTCAGTACATGCAGACCGGGGCTTTCTCAATACACAGGTATTTCACTTCCTCGGCAGAAGCCGAAGGTGACTCTGCCAAATGCAGCCTGGGTTTGCTGCTACCAGTGTTTCTCATTTCCATAAACTGGCTGAGCATGTTACTGTGTCTCTGGATAACCTCAGACAAAACTGCGGGTGCTGTCGGGAGGTGTTCCCTGCTCTAACCCTTGGAGATGAGTGCCCCGAGGCCAGGGGGCTCTGCTCGGCTGGTCCTAATAGAATCATAGAATCATCTAGGTTGGAAAAGACCCTTGGGATCATCGAGTCCAACCATCTACCCTACTCTACAAAGTTCTTCCCTACACCGTATCCCCCAACACCACATTTAAAGGACTTTTAAACTCACCCAAGGATGGTGACTCAACCACCTCCCTGGGCAGCCTGTTCCAGTCTCTGACCACTCTTTCTGTGAAGAATTTCTTCCTAATGTCCAGTCTAAACCTACCCTGTTGCAGCTTAAATCCATTCCCTCTTGTTCTATCGCTAATTACTTGTGAGAAGAGACCAGCACCGACCTCTCTACAATGTCCTTTCAAGTAGTTGTAGAGAGTGATGAGGTCTCCCTTCAGTCTCCTCTTCCTCGAACTAAGCAGTCCCAGCTCCCTCAGTTGTTCTTTGTACGATTTATTCTCCAGGCCCTTCACCAGCTTCGTTGCCCTCCTCTGCACCTGCTCCAGCACCTCCATATCTCTCTTGGATTGAGGTGCCCAAAATTGGACACAATATATTGCAGTGTGAAGCTGACGTTGCTTCCCCTTTGCAGTGATGATGGCTTTGACCGTCAGCGCTGATTCTGCTCTATTAACCCGATACGTTTTTCTTCCATAAAATTAGGTATTAGATATTTTTCCCCTATAAAGTTACTCCAAAGGCAGTGGTCTGAATCAGGAGGTTTATTAATAATTGTGCTGGGTTTACATCCTTTCTCACTTCTGCCTATATCGTCACATTTCACTACTGAGGTGGCTCTTCTGAAGTTGCTGAGGCGTCGGTCATTGTTAAGACAGAAGTAAAGTCTTTCCAGTGGTTGCCTGTACCTGGCTGAAAAGTGTCCTGTGTCCAACAGGAGCAGAGTGAGTAGCTCAGGATGCTCAGTTGGAGTTTCTTGGGAACCCAACCTGTTTATAGTGGGCGGATGTTTAACTGGCCCAAGTATAGCTTCCAAGCGATTGGTGTGGTTTAACTGTGCAATGTTTGTCACCGTCAGGGGTCTCCTAAAGTTGTGGTGGTTCTCGTCCACTGTTTACATTGGTTGCACACTTCAGTATTTGCCTGGCAACAGCAAAAAGGGCTGTTTGAGGCTTTTTATGGGGTTACGCAAACAGGCCTGTGAGTTTGACTTCGTGTCACGTGTGCTGCTGTCACAGAGTGGTCTGGATCGGGACTGGTTATGGACACAGGGTGGCCAAGCTCCTTGTGCTGCTGTAGGAAAAACATTCAGGAGCAGAGCAGCCTGTCGAGGGAAAGTAAAGTTGTATTGGTGTATCTGTGCTCCAGCAGCACTTCACTGGCCCCGTCCTGTTGCTGAGGGTTAGTGACGGGGAGTCAGTAAGTACCTAACAATTAACAAGAAGGTTTTTCTAGTCCCAGTGGAGGTGGTGGCTGACCTGCATTCTGCTCAACTTTCTCTTTTTTTATTTGCAAATACAAAATCTTAGTTCTTGCATGGGAAGGCTGTAATTCTGCATTTGTGTTTTGTGGCCTCCACTGATGACTTTTGACTAGTTTGAATTTCTGTCACATCCGAGTATTTAACTCAAGTCCAGCTTAACTGACGGAGGAAGCGGGATGTGCTGATCCCGTTGTCGTGCTGTTTGCTGAGTGGGAATTTGTGCACGGAACTGATTGTAGCCTGGCGGCTCTGTGAGCTGCTGGAGGTTTTTGGTTACCATTTTATTTAAAAAAAGGAAAAGCTGGGGGAGAAAAAGTGCTGTTTAACTGCTATAAAAAGGTAGCACACAGAGCAGGGTATTTTGGACATCCTCTTTAGTAGATGTCTCTGTGCTGGTAAAAGCAATGCAGTTGGTTCTGTGAAATGGCAATAAACTGTGTGGATGCGGCTGCTGAGCCGAAGGGTGCTGTTCTGCTTTTGATGGGCAAGCTGACAAAGTAAAACTTAACAGTAGGCAAAACTGAAGTCGACGTTTGCAGCTACCAGTTTGCCCCACAGATCTCTTATTGTCCCAATAAACGCTTCCCATATATCTTGCAGTGCAGCATCTGGCATGATTTTATTCCAGTTTATTCTAAAAAGTTGTTGGTTTGGGGTGTTTTGGGTTTTTTTTTTGAACAAGCGTGCACATGTATTTTGAGGCCGGCTGCAGTTTGTCGGCAGAAGTGCTGGGAGCGTAGGCTATGGATGTTCCGCTCCCTTTGTTATTTTCGGACGTCTAAGCTCTGGTGGGTCAGCACAATGTCTTGCCTGGAATTTCCTTGCATTCTAAAATTAGGAGAAGGCTCTAGGAAACAATAGCAAATCATGTCTCTGAACCTCCTGCTCTGGCCTGAACCTTTGCTGTCATTTAGACTTTCACCTACTTCCCTTCTTACTGAACTGATTTGCATTAGATAAACTGAATTAAAAAGAACTTGTGCTGCTCAGTGTCAAGAGGACTTTTTCTTCTGTTTTTTTAAACTTATTCTGCTGATAATGGGCTCCTGTCCGACTTTAGGACATCGGGAGTGTGAATGTCATGTCGCTGCTGTTCACCCCAGAGCACTCCTCCTGTTCAGAGTTTCCTAAATCAAATCAGAGCACCCTCAAACAGGCACAAACAGACATAGGGGTTAACCTGTATAGTTAAGATGTTTCTCTTTTTGCAAAAAGTAGTAAATTATTGGTGCCAGACAATCTTTGAAACCTCAAGAAATCCAGTAGCATGAATTACTGGCTCTTTTCCTTCCTTTGCACTTGTCAGTAAACGATCTGTGAAATCCTCGCGAAATCTACACTTGAATATCCTCAGGAAATCCACCCAGAGGTGTGCCGTCGGGGGACACACAGGGTCACCCCCTGCTCTGATCCCGCAGAGCTCAGAGGGTCTCACTTGGGATCGTGAGATGATTCACTTCGGTCAGTGTGTTTCCATTTTGGCCACGGTTCTTGTCAGGCAATTCTGGAACCTTCCGGAGCAGCTTCAACCCAGGCAGCCTGGAGGTCTGGGTACGGGGAGGGGGTCCCTGATGGTCCCAACTCACTGCGCTTGTGACCAGGACGAGAAAGTGCCCAGTTGTCCTAACTCACCGCACTTGCAACCGAGATAAGGAAGTGCCAGATGGTCCCAGCCCAAGGGACCAAGACAGGAACATGATGTTGGCTGATCCCGTCACCTCGATGTGGCCCAGGGGGGTCTGCACCACCACACGCCTCCCCCCCCCCAGCCAGAACAAACCTCAGTTCCCCGCAGCAGTTCCTGGGGAGGGAGGTCCAGCCTCTGATGGAGGTGGATTACTGAAAGGCAGCTGAGGAAGAAGGTTAAGAGCTCAAGCTCTTGTCTGGTCCTTCTCGGTCTGGTCACCCAGACACACCACCAGAGACATGGCACTGCTTCGGGTCTGTGCCACAGTCTCTGCCTCTCCCTGTTTGCGGTTATGAGTAACCTTCTTAAACCTCTCCCGTTTTCTGGCCTGATATTGTTTGTTTTTTATTCCCGGGTGCTCTGAAACCCCTCAGGAAATGCAGCCAGTGCCACAGCCTGGGTTTCCGTCCTGTCCCGTGTCCCACCTCCCACAATAGTTAGAAGCAGCTGCGAGATTGGTTCAGTTGGTAATTCTAGTATGTTGCGTTTAGTAAACGTACGGAGAGGCTGTTGGTGTCTAGAAAGAGTATGATGGGTGAATCTTGTAATTTACTGTTTATAGCTCATACAGTTGACTTCTGAGGACAAGGGTAGGTGTGAAGATGCTGTATGCTGTTAGACCAGCAGACCTCTAGAGGTCCCTTTCCGTAAATGTTTCCCTGACTGTGGTGTTTCTAGAAAGGAATTTTCGTCTCTAATTCTTCATTACTTGGGCCCCGCTCTCTTTCCTGCTACGAGTGGCACAAACGCTTTCCCCGTTGGCATAGGGACCCGTCACTGATGTCCTGATGCTCAGGTTTGCCCTGGGGTGAGAAGACATGTTCCCACAGAGCTGCTGCTGACCCAGTTTCCTTCTCTCCTGTCGTAGCCTTTCTTCAGGCTTCTGAACCTGCGCAAGCTGGGCCTGAGTGACAATGAGATCCAGAGACTTCCCCCTGAGGTGGCCAACTTCATGCAGCTGGTGGAACTGGACATCTCCCGTAATGGTAAGGGCAGAGCAGGATGGGGATGGGTGCCCCACAGCCCTGCTTCTCCCTCGTGGTAGAACATGTCATTTGTGTTCTGGAAGGGGCAGTGCCCTTTCACGGCCAGCAGAGTGACCTCTTGTGGGTCTCACGGTTGTCTCACGGTGTCTTAGGCTGTTACCAGCACCTGATCACCCATTTTCCACATGACGTGCTACTCTTGAGTCTCTTTTATCTTTCATGTATTTTTTTCCAGACATTCCAGAAATTCCTGAAAGCATCAAATTCTGCAAATCCTTGGAAATTGCAGACTTCAGTGGGAATCCTCTCTCCAGGTAGGAAGGCACGTGCAACCCTGAAGTTGAAGTTCCTCATTCTCCCTAGCGTTCTCTGGTCCTCATCTCGTAATTGTCCTCCCTTGGAGTCAAGGGAAGGATCACGCCTTTGCCAAGACCTGCAGGTGTCTGCTCTCTTGAGGTGGAGCACTCAGCGCAGGGAGGAGCTGGTCTGTGCTCCCTCTTCTGAAGGGCTTGGATTGAGGAGCCTTTGGTCATTCTCCTGCCACTGGCGTGAAGGGTGATGGCTTCTGTCCTGTTGGAGAAAGTTTGTTGCTCCCTCCCCACCCCTTACCCTGATGGACAAACCGGAATGAACGTGGGCTGGTTGTACCCCAGAGGAGCAGAGAAAAGTCCTGTTTGCTCTCTGTCATCTGATTTATAACTTAGGATGGACCATCCCTTGCACTCTGCGTTTGGTCGGGTTCCCTGGTATCTCAGTGCCCAGAGCTGTGTCCAAGAACAGGGCTCTTGGCCTTGTCTCTTCAGTTTTCTGTCTCCACAGCTCTTAGTCCATGATGTTTTGGGCATTTACTTGTGGCTCCTCTGCCTTGGTGACCTGTGCTTTCAGGCACTGCTGTCGTAGAATCACCAAATGGTTTGGGTGGGAAGGGACCTTAAAGCCCCCCCATTCCCACCCCCTGCCCTGGGCAGGGACACCTCCCACCAGACCAGGTGTGCTCCAAGCTCCCTCCAACCTGGCCTTGAACCCCTCCAGGGATGGGACAGCCACAGCTTCTCTGGCCAACCTGGGCCAGGCTCTCACCACCCTCAGGGGGAAAAATTTCCCCCCAAGATCTCACCTAAATCTTTCCTCTTTCAGCTTAAAACCCTTCCTCCTCGTCTTATGGCTCCTCTTCGTGATCAAGAGTCCTTCCCCACCCCTCCTGTGGTCCCCTTTTTTCTCTGTCACGGTCCCTGTAGCTGCCACCCTAACTCCTCCAGATTCCTGCTGCCCTTCCTGCTCTTGGGCAGGCACTGCCCACGTTGCCCTTCAGCTAGATTTAACTCTCTGCTTCCCTCTTGTGGCGCCAGAACGGGACAAGCTCCTCACTCGTGAGAGTCCTGGTACCACAGGAATGACCAGCACTTCCACACTAGAACTTATTTGTTAGACTTTTGATGGCCTAGAGTTGTAAAATGCGTGTGGTGAGCAGCGGGGCAGGGAGGATCCAGGAACCGCCTGTGAAGAGCAAAGGATTTCTCCTTTTCATGGGGCTTTCCCTCTTCTGTTGCACCTTGGAGCTGTCACCATGGTACCACTTGGTCCCAGGGAAGGCTGCAGTGCCATCTGCAGAAATATCCTTAGAGGGCAGCCTTCCCTGCTCCCAAATTCAAGTGATCACATGAAATAATTGGGCCTGGGGCTCGTGGTTGAGCCCTGCAGAGCCAAGTTCGCACACTTGGACACAGAGTGGCTCTGGTGCAAGGGGGTATTGTCTTGGAAACAGGGCATATTCCAGATCAGGAGCCGGGGTCACACTTGGTTCCTGCTCTTCTTCTTTCCATGTGTTGATACCGATTGGGCTAAAACTGGCTTTTGGGGAATTTGAGTGAGGCATTTAGGGAATTTGTGCACGGAGTTAATGGTGGTTTGTTCTGTCATGCTTTTACAGGCTTCCCGAGGGCTTCACGCAGCTTCGGAGCCTGGGCCATTTGGCCCTGAATGATGTGTCCCTGCAGAGCCTCCCCAGTGACATTGGGAAGTGAGTATGTCCCTGCTGTCACAGCGGGGAGGAGGGCTGGGGAGGGGTCACCGTGCTGTCGAGCTGGCAGCACCAGCAGGGCTTGGAGGGAAGAGTGTGACGTCCCAGTTACAGCCTGCCACCGTACTGGCCATGCCATGTGAGCACCCCTAAGCGTAAGATTGTTAAAAAGCAACCTTTTAAAAAGGTTCTTTTCCTGGTCTGGGCTGTGTCTCCCCCTCTGTGGTCTCTGGCACAGGCAAGGAGCGCGTCCAGGCTTCTCAGACCCTCTCCTTCCTTATTCCACAAGTGCCCGTTGGCCCCTGTCCACCAGGGTTGGTCTGTCCGATGATGTTGAGATGGTTTACGCTGCTAACAAACGGCCACAGCAAAGCCCCTGGGGTGCAGTTCCTCCCCCTGGGATTTGGCTTTCTACCCGTGAGGGATTTTATCTTTCTGGGCAGCCAGTCCTGTGTGTGATTCCACATTTCCTTGTCCTGAGTCTGGGCACAGTGTTGTTTCCCTGTGATTTTGCAATACGCAGTCACCTTCATCAGAAGCCGTTTAAGATCCTCTCTGTGTGTTTTTGTTTTCCCCGACCATCTCCATTCCCGTTCGTCCATCTGCGCAGGCCGTGAGGGGTGGTCCCACGGGAGGGGCTTTGGGCAGCTCCCAGTGAATCTGGCTTTCTTGCTCCCTTTTCTCTTGCAGTTTGGCAAACCTGGTGACTCTGGAGCTACGCGAGAACCTGCTAAAGACTCTCCCCACGTGAGTGTCTGTCTGGTGGCCTCAGGAGTCTCCTGACTGGTTGTTCGTACTGGTTCCTCAGGGACTTGCTGTTTCTGCAGTACAGGCTCTTGCACCTCTCTTGGGAGGGCTCAAGGCTTTGCATAAATCAGCTGCATCTTGATGAATTTCTGTAAATCGGGGTGAGGAGGGAGAGAGAGATAGTTCAGGGCTTACGAGCAGGCAGGGATGTCCAGAGTCTGTGCTCGGCCTCTGTGTCAGGGCTGACTGGGAGCAGGTTTCCATGAGAAAGCTGCTGGAAATGGTGAGAACCCTTTTTCCTAGAGAGGTGGAGCGTACAATGGGCTCTTTTGGAAAAAGAGAGAAAAATGTACTGACGTGGGTGTAGAAGGAACTCTGTATGCAGTGCGCTTTTTGAAGAGCAGCAGGATACTGCTGAGGGTCTGTTTTGCTTCTGACTTGTCTGTGTTCTTGGGTATCCCGCCCAGTTGTTCTGGCAGAGCAGTTTGTGGGGATGGGTGGGATAACGGGCCTTCCTGCAGCAGAAGAAAAATGAGCCTGCAAGGGAGAAGAGGTAAGTCTTGGAAAATGTTTCAGAGGGTTAGGGACAAGGATGAACTCCTGGAGAGGATGTGGTTGGTACAGCTGGTGCTATCGGGTAGAGAGGATGTGGAGAACTAGCGAGTTTCTACATTAATCTCTGGTTTGGAGCCCGTGAGCGTTGTTTGTTGAGTTTTCTACCCTACGTTAGCTTTGTCAGCCTGTTTTCTGCCTGCTTATCCATCCAACTGATGATTCCCCCAGTCTTCCTTGAGTACGTTGGAAGGGATTCTCCTTGACTTCTTTGAAGAGCAGTGTGTTTTGGGGCCACACAAACTCCTCAGTGACTGTGTGAAACACGTGGCTACTGTCACCTTTCCTCAGAGCCCTCTTATTGTCCATGGCAAGTATTTACTTTGACTGCCTGTACTCTCTCCCCTTGCTCCTCTGCTTTATTTAAAAACAGAGGGCACAGGAGGTATCAGTGATAGAGCATTAAAGCCAGGCTTTGAGCCCCTGAGCAGGGAAGGCTTTAGTCTTTGTGCTTCTGTGGTGGCCTCGCTGTGGGATGTTCCTTTGACTTAGGTGCATGCTCCTCCAGGTGGTTATTTTCCTCTGGGACCTGCCAGTTCAGGCTTTACACGGCATCAGTTCTATCTGCATGTAGAATTCACATGTCAGTTTTGACCCAGAGGACACGACGCTTCCAAAAAGGGGCTGGAAGACTCTGCACTGGTCACTCCTAGGCCTCACACCTGGTGGTTGCACATCGTAGAAGTGTGGTTCAAATTAACGCTGTCACCTTGTCTCCGATGCCAAAGTCACTGGGTCTTCTCTGCATAGAAGTTCTCGGCACTAAGACCCTGCCGTGGGAAGGTGATACTAAACCAGCTGAGACGGCCCCACGTGGAATATGGCCCCAGGGGAGAATGTGAGAGCCGGGCTGAGAGCTGGAGAAGGTTGGGTCCTGCTGTTGGGACCCTCTGCTGCCTGTTCCACATGTTCTTTGTGTTTGTACAGCCAGGTACCACCCCTGTGATACACCCCGTAAACACAGAGGTGCAGTAGGTTGGGCTTTCAAACCACAGTGGAGAGTGGTCCCAATGGCTTTTCACCGTCTGGGAACCAGCAAGTGTCTGGAGTTTGAGAATTCGGTCTGGGACCAAACCCTGTGGTTTCTGGGGAGATCTCTTGTGCCCAGTGCTCCCGTGTTTCCTCAGGTTAGATTTGTGTGCCATCCAGCAAGATACCTGTAGCATGCTAGGAGTTCTTGGGGCTTTTCTCTGAAAGGTATGTCCAGGCTTGATACTCATTCTGCAATGCAATTCCAGCTGCTTCTCATCTTTCCTCAGTTCCCCAAATTCTACTTCTGGACGGTTTCCAAAAGCAGAAAGAGGATCTTGAAGGCCAAGGCAATTATCGTCAGATATGCCAGTGAAATGTGAGATCAAAATCAGTGACTGAGGAAATTCTAGTGGTGCTGTCAGGGGCTCTGCCCAGGTCTGAAGCTCCCGGACTTGTCTGGTGGCAAGTTCTGCCCAAGAATGGCTCTAAACGAGTCCAGGTGGTCTTGCCAGAGAGCAGAATGACCGATTGAAATGGATGATGCTTTCAGTTTTCAGGGTTACTGAGCCCACCGGGTAGATGAGCTTCAATACTGTGACCCCATAATGCGTCAGTGCCCTTTTGTTGTTGTTGAGCTGCTTTAAAGGTCCAGCTTGCCACTTCACTTGGACCTTCACTTGTCCAAGCTTAATTTTACTGGTGAGTCTCCTGCTGTCAGCTGAGTTCTGAGACAGTTCGTCTTGTACAGCTGATTATCGCTCCTCATCTCTCCCACGCAGGTGGGACACAGCTTGCCAATGATTTGGGAAGGGCAGCTCTCGTTGATGTATCTTCAGGGAATGCATGTTGTCTTATCACCATGTTCCAGTATTTAAAGGGTGGCTGCAAAGAAGACAGAGACTCCCTTTTCACAAGGAGTCACATGGAAAAGATGAGGGGTGATGGGTACAAGTTACTGCTGGGGAGATTCCGACTGGACATAAGAGGAAGATCTTTCGTGCTGAGAACAATCAGCCATTGGAATGATCTCCCTGGGAAAGTGGTGGGTTCCCCAGTGTTGGACACGTCTAAGGTTGAGCTGCTCAGGGTGCAGGGCCAGCTTGTCTAGGCCAGGCTTTGCCAAGGAAGGTTGGACCAGGTGATCCCTGGGATCCCTTCCAACCTGGGATCTATAAGTAGTGGAGGGTGACCTATCCCGAGGCATTTTACAGGACCTCGTATATCAATGTGGCTTCTGCAGCTCCCTTGTCCCTGCTTTGGGAATTCAGACTGCAAGGGGACACTCAAGGCTGCTTCACCCTTCAGAGAAATCCAAGTGCAAGTGTACAGTCATAAAGAGAAACCTTTCAGTGATCCTGTTGATAAACCTTTGCTTGAGTTAATACAGTATCTCAAAACCCACCACTGCATGAGGTAAGAACTTGCCTTTCCTGCGTAGCCCAAGTATTTTTATAGCCTGGCCCAGGTGAGAGAAGTCTTTCTTACTGCTTTCGCACAGATCTGCACCCCCAGCCTCCTTAGTTTGGATGGTGGTGAGATTTCCAGCTCTGTTTCCAGAGAAATTTAGTGATTTCTGTATTAGGACAATCCTTATGAGGAGAATAAGAGCTGCAGACCCTCCTCGTACTGGGGAGGCGTCAGGGCTGAGACGCACACTGAGTTTGGGGAGGTGGGATTTGGATTTGGTGGGGTAGGACTGGGAGCTGAGGACCCCTGGGCCCCATCAGGAGAACTGGATAGTCCTGGTTCCGTGGGGTTGCAGACTGCAGGCTTGGTGTGTTTGGAGACTCAGGGCCCATCCTTGGACCACCAGAGCTGAGAGGCTTTGGTTCCGTGCAGGCTTCTCGTCGTATCTTGCCTCATCAGCTTCTTGTCTGTACATCTTCACCTCTTCCGAGACATTGTCCCAGTGTTGTCCTTCCTGGTCTCCTAACCAGCATGGGGAAACTGAGGAACTGTTGAGTTTGTCATTTCTGCCCCTCCCTGCAGCTCTGCTCCCCTCGCCCCCGACATGTGTATTGTCTTCTGCTGGCTCTCTCCTGTCTCGTGGTTTGGGCATCAAACCGGGACATCCTGTTGTCTGTCTGTGCCCAGGTCCCCAGCCTTGCCACGAGAACGGGCAGCGATGTCACAGTGTGGCTTGTCACCTGTCATGGTTTTGCTCAGATTTTATTATTTTATTTTGTATTTATTTTATGGTGGGAGGGGGAGAAGGCAAATTGGTGAGAGTGGGTGCTTTGGGGCTGCTGGTGCTGCTGAACCCACTGCAGGTGGTCTGGCCTGGGGAAGGAGCCAGCTCCCCTAAACTGCTTGGTTCAGAGGGAGAAGGAGAAGGTCAGGATCGCCCCACCTGGTTTAGGAGTTACTAAAAATTGTGTGATTTGAGGTGTGTGTCCCAGATGCTAACCTCCTGTTCTTTCTGTCTTTTCTGTTTTTCTCTCTTCCCCTCTCTGCCCCCCGTGTCTTGCAGCTCGCTCTCCTTCCTTGTCAAGTTAGAGCAGCTGGATCTCGGTGGCAATGACCTGGAGGTTCTGGTAGGTGAGGGGTGGTGGGGAGGGAATACGGGTGGTTGGCAGGGGCAGAACCCCCTACCTCTGTGGAAGCCCATGGTTTTTCATCTGAAATTCAGCTTCTCTTGACATTCAGGGTCATCCAGTGATATTCTTTGGTTTTGCAGCAATGGATTAAGCTATTCCTGAGTCCTGCTCTTAATGTTCTGGAGTGCTTTTGGGCAGAAAGCTGCCTAAATTGGGAGCAGAAGGAGCAGCTCACGTGGGTGCTGTGCACAAGGCTGCGGGTTACTTGTGAGGACAGTTGTCTGGCACTAGGACGGTGCTTCAGCGGTTCATTAGCTCCAAACCCAAGGGTTAACCAGCGGCTGCACCTCAACAGTTCATTAATTCCAAACCCAAATGCTTATCAGCCACTGCACTTCAGCGGTTCATTAACTCCAAGCCCAAACGCTGATCACTGCGCGTGGTGTCTGGAGCGGCGCTGTGAACGTATGGCTGCCATTGCTGCTGGTGCTGCTGCATCGCGTTGGGTTTGCCAGTCTTGTCCAAATTGTTTTCGTATCTGAGAGGAGGAAAAGACTCACTTCTTCCGGAAGGCCAGAATTTCCAACGCTGTTTAGTTCCTGTCTTTCCTGCTTCCAGACAGTCCCTGCTGCTGTCTTCCATGCTTCCTGCTGGCACCTTTTACAGCCATTGTGTCACCCCAGACATTTCCAGACGTGTGTGCTGCTGGGTTGAGGCACACCAACACATCAGCTTCATAAACCATTTGGTGGATGGTCCTAGGCGGTGTGAAAGCAGTAACGGTCTCTAGTGTGGTGTGATTGTAGCATCTAGAGCAGCTTCTCCCCCGTGGAAGGGACTGATGTTGTCACTGCCCTGCTCTGTTACAGCCAGACACTCTGGGAGCGCTCCCCAACCTGCGCGAGCTCTGGTTAGACCGGAACCAGCTCTCAGCCCTGCCTCCCGTGAGTACCTGTTCGGGGCTGTTCGTTCACTGCTGCGCTCCCTTCCCTGGCCACCCCCTCGAACCGTGGTGTCTCCTCTCTGATCCTAGGAGCTGGGCAACCTCCGCCGCCTGGTCTGCCTGGATGTGTCGGAGAACAAGCTGGAGCAGTTGCCCAACGAGGTCAGCGGGCTGGTGGCACTGACAGACTTGCTGCTGTCGCAGAACCTGTTGGAGTGCATTCCCGATGGGATTGGTGAGTATTATGGGATGGGGAGTAGGGTGGGACCCTGGCAGTGCTTCTGGTGGGGGGCTTCAGGCGTATGTCACAGGCTGTTAGGGCTTGGTGGACACAGTCATGGTAGTGGAGTTGCAGAAGCAGTAGATGATAGTGGTGAGCAGAACTGCAGGATGAGTTCAGGTTCTTGATTTGCGTGGATTTGGCTAGAGAGCAGCCATGAGGAGGACTTGGGGGTGTTGGTGGATGAGAAGCTCCACATGCCCTGGCAACGTGCACTGGCAGCCCAGCAAGCCCCCTGCACCCTGGGCTGCATCCCCAGCAGCGTGTCCAGCAGGGTGAGGGGGGGGATTCTGCCCCTCTGCTCTGCTCTGGGGAGACACCCCCCAGCTGCTGTCTCCAGCTCTGGGGCCACCAACATCAGGACATGGACCTGTTGGAGAGGGACCAGAGGAGGCCACGGAGATGCTGGGAGGGCTGGAGCCCCTCTGCTGTGAGGGGGGGCTGAGAGAGTTGGGGGGTTCAGCCTGGAGAAGAGAAGGCTCTGGGGAGACCTTGGAGCCCCTTCCAGCCCCTCAAGGGGCTCCAGGAAAGCTGGGGAGGAACTCTTGATGAGGGAGGGGAGCCATAGGACGAGGGGGAGGGGTTTGACACTGAAAGAGGGGAGATTGAGGTGAGATCTGGGGAAGAACTTCTTTGCTGTGAGGGTGGTGAGAGCTTGGCCCAGGTTGGCCAGAGAAGCTGTGGCTGCCCCATCCCTGGAGGGGTTCAAGGCCAGGTTGGAGGGGCCTTGGAGGAACCTGGTCTGGTGGGAAGTGCCCCTGCCCAAGGCAGGGGGTGGCACTGGGGGGGCTTTAAGGTCCCTTCCCACCCAAACCATTCTGTGACTCTATGATCACGCATGGGTGAAACCCGTGGACAGCCCTGCTGGGGAAGAAAGGTGGTGCCTGTGTTGTTGGGGTACACAGTGCCTGGTGGGAGGCGTTTTGGCCAGACGAAGGTAGAACAGCATCATTACCTCTGTGTGTAGTTCACATGTTGCTTGTTGCCCTGGCTAGGTCAGCTGAAGCAGCTCTCCATCCTCAAGGTGGACCAGAATCGGCTGACAGAGGTGACAGAGTCCATTGGGGACTGTGAAAATCTGTCTGAGCTCATCCTGACAGAGAACATGCTGACGGTGAGTACAGCAGCCACCCCACCTCTCCTGTGCCGTTCCGTTCAGACACGTGCCAGGCACCTCTTCCCATCTTCTGGCTTTTGAGGCAGAATCCCGAGCCTACTCCACCTGCTGTCCCGTTACCTGCTTTGATGCACAGAGTTTCATGTAACTTCTTGAGAAGACCCTGGAGGAAGCTGAATTCTCTCACTGTATTTTTTTAGTGAGAACTTACCAAAGATGTGTCTGTTAGGACAGAAGGCAGCTTCCCCCCTCCCCTAGCTAGAGGGCTTTATGCCTTTATACCTTTATTCTGCCGCTCTCGTCTTTGGCAACTACTGAGCCATCTCCTCCCTAGGCCTTGCCGAAGTCCCTTGGGAAGCTGGCCAAGCTGACCAACCTGAACGTGGATCGGAACCGGCTGACATCCCTCCCAGCCGAGATCGGCGGCTGTGCCAACCTCAACGTGCTGTCCTTGCGGGACAATCGCCTGGCCCTCCTGCCACCGGAGCTGGCCAACACCACCGAGCTTCACGTTCTGGATGTGGCTGGGAACAGGTCAGCAGCAGCTTGTGGGCATGTTCCTCAGGAGGCTGTTGCCATGGAGCAGCTTGGGCTGGGCCCCAGCCTGTTTCGGGAGACGTTTATCCCAGGGTCCGCAGTTTGGAAAAGCCCAGACTGGCTGCTTAGGGCTCTGGGCTTGTGTCTCTCAAGGGTTGCCTGTTAAGCCTTTCTCCATCACACTTGAACAGAGCAAATGCAGAAAGGGGGGGGCATTTTGCTGTGTGTGAACTAAAGATCAGGGGAAATCCCTGGTGCTGTGTCTTCCTGCAGATTTTGTGGTTTCGTGTTACCAGTCCCCAGGCAGTTGGCGCTACAGCCTTGTTAGTGATGTGCACGACCCCACAGCGTGCAAATACCTGTGATCTGCTCTGGAAGGTTCTGCAGGGTTTAGCTGCAGTTCTGCTTGCTGAAGCAGGTGGTTTTGCAGCAGAGGGGAGCTGAGCAGAGCTTTGTTTGGAACACCTCTGTGTACTGGTCCATGAAAGCAGAATTTTTCTGTCTTCAAACCCCTCTTCAAAGTTCTCCGTTTTCACATTGTTGATGGGAGTTGTCCTCTGCTGGGGGTGGGTTACTGGGGTCCCGTCTGTGGCTGCTGCAGAGCTGTACGCAGCATGAATCAACTGCCTGGGTGTGTGTAAGAGTGAGGGACCCCGCGGTGGCTTGGCTCTGTCCTCCAGCGCAGGCGAGGCACTCCGGCTGGGCTGAAGTTCCTCCATCACCAGTAAGTTTAACCAGCAGTTCTTCTGCTCTTTTACAGGCTGCAGAACTTGCCATTTGCTCTGACAAACCTCAACCTGAAGGCCCTGTGGCTGGCAGAGAATCAGTCCCAGCCCATGCTGAAATTCCAAACAGAGGATGATGAGAAGACAGGAGAGAAAGTTCTCACTTGTTACCTGCTTCCCCAGCAGCCCTCTCCCAGCCTGGGTAAGAGACTGGTTACCAACGCTGGCTGCTCTGGAGGGGCCTTGGACCTTTCTCTCCTCTTCATTACCGCGATACCTGCGGCAGAGCTGGGCTCCCAAATGGCTGGGGACAACTTCTCAAGGCAGAGGTTGTTAAAGCTGAGAACTTGCATCTCTGCCAGGTGGTAAAGAAGCTGCAGCCTGGGCTTCAGGTCTTCTGCTTTGATCTATTGACCGAGGTGTTCGTTGTAAGGTTTCCTTCCTGCTGTGATGATATTCTCATATCAATACTTCTGATTCATGCATAATCTTGCCTTTTTCCTTAGTCCTTGGGTAAGGAGTGCTCAAGCCGAACCATTTGGGTCCTTTTGCAGAGGCTCCTGTAGATCTGGTGGGAGACGTAAAGAGGTGACAAGATCTGGGGGCTACATCCTTTGTCCTCACGGCCTCTGTGGTTTGATGCAGATACAAGAGAAGTGCCCTCGTGGGTTGAGAACCGTCTTTAATCCAGGGCTACAACCCTGCTTGGTCAGAAAGAACTCCCACTGTGTTATCTTTCCTCCCCAGAGAACCTTCTACAGAACAGCGTGGACGAGAGCTGGACGGACACCAATTTAAACAGAGTCAGCGTGATTCAGTTTCTGGATGAACCCAAAGTAGATGATGAAGATGAGTCTGGAGCTGAGAGACGGGTAAGAGGAAGAGTTTCTGGAGGCTTTTTAGCTCCCTATGGAAACATGGGCACAATCCAAACTTTTTTCCTGAGATGGGGAGCCATTACGGTGTCCATGTTTCATTGCTGCACACATGTACTATATTTTTGCAGCCCGAAGGGCGTTTGGTGCCCCCGAGACAAGCAGGTGTAACAGAGAGTTCCTGAGAGCCCTTGTGCAGGTGTATGGGGTGACAGCTGTCCCTGGGAGCTGAGCTCTGACTGAAAACCTGCCCAGGAGTGCTCGGGGAGCCCAGAGACCCTCACAGCCAGAGCGGTGCCAGGAGGAGATTTTAGTTGCCCCCCTGATGGGGAAGGGTGCTCAGCCCGACTCCAGCCCGGCAACCTCACCCCTCCGAGCCTGGAGCCAGACACAAGCCCCTGCCTGGGGGGTGTCCCCTTCCTAAAGTAGCCAAACCCTGCAAACAGCCTCAAAAACCACTGCAGATCGTTTTCCTTCCATGGCAGATACGAAGGACAGGGTAAAAGTTTCAGTTTCCAGCAAGTACTTTGTTGGTTTAAATTTCCTACAGGATTTTTTTTCCCCTTTTTGTCTTGTGGAGAGAGATTCTCTTGAGATCTGAATCCTTGTAATAAATTGTGTTTGTGTCTGTCCTTGCAGCATGGAAGCGCTGCTGGCGTTAGGAGGTGTTGTGGGAGTTTTTGATCATTTTTAACATCGTTATTAATTTTAGAATACTGTTTTTCTTGACTCGTGGCTGGGATGGAACTAGCTAAGCATCACAAATTCTGGTAGCTTATGGGCTTGTCAGACAAATGAAGAGACACCAGAGCGGTTAAGAAGATATTGCACCTGTGTGTTCCTGCAGGGGTTTCTGTGTTGAAGGTTTTGCATTTACTAATCCTGAAGCACAATTTATAGAACTATATACAACTCCCGCTCCCTCTGCCAGATGGAGAGCAGGACAATGTCCGAGAGCTCGGAGAAGTGGTACCTGCCTCCTTTTCTGTCATCTGCCCAGCTGAGGCCGTAGTAGCGGAGAGGCCCAGGTCAGGTACTGCAGCGTGACCTTGGGCCGTGTCCAGCTGGGGCTCTGTCGCTCTGATAAAAAATGTCATTTGAAGTGGTTCGGTCCTCATAGAATCATGGAATTGTCTGGGCTGGAAAGGACCTTTCAGCTCCTGGAGTCCCACCATGGACCCAGCACCGACCAACCCACCACTGACCCATGTCCCTCAGCGCCACGTCTGCCCGGCTTTTCAATCCCTCCAGGGATGGCGACTCCCCCACTGCCCTGGGCAGCCTCTTCCAAGGCTTCACAGCCCTTTCGGTGGAGAAATTTTTCCTGGTATTTAATCTAGTCCTGAGGCATGGCAGGTGCTGCTGAACCTCCCGCTCTGAGTGTTTTTCTCGGGCAGGGCTTGCAGCGCAGAGCGACCCCCCATCCCAGTGAGCTGAAGGTGATGAAGAAGGTGATTGAAGTTCGGCGCAGTGAGGCCCACGCTGCAAAGCCCAACGCAGACCCGAATTCTCCTCACTCAGAAGTGAGTGCTGTTCACCAAGAAATGGGTAACCACGGAGGACACGTAGCAGACTTGGGGAAGGGGGAGGCAGTGTCTGTGTGTGTGTGAGCTGGGTGGAAAGGACTTACGCTGGGGAAGGGTTGGAAGGGACAGAGCATGGATTGCCTGGATTCCACGGGCTGGAATCTGCCTTGGGGTGTCAGCTTGGGCCACTAAGATAGAACACGAGCTGCAGCCAGGAGACAGAGAACAACCTAAGGGGAATTGTGTGCGTTGGTACCACCTTTTCATAACACAGGGAGAGGAGAAGAAGGATATTCCCAGAAAAGAACGATGGGAACAGGGTGCTCGGAGGAGGCATCTTGCCGCCCAGGCGTGATGCTAAGAATAAATGCCTCCATAGATGGTGGAACAGGGGTGGGCCTGGGTGAGACGCAGCAGGGAAGGCAGCCTGGAGAAAAAGCTGGTTCTGTTGGTGCTGGGTCATCCCTGACTTCATGCTGCTTTGGTTTTCATCCTGACTTTTCCACTCACCTTCCCAGGAGAAGAGGCTGAGCGCCACATCCAACCGCAGCGAGGACTCCCACCTTTCCAACAGCACTGCCTCCGCTGACTGCAGGGCAGAGGAGCAGCAGGAGGAGGCGGAGAGGAGCCGGCCAAACGGGCAAGTGCCTGAGATGCAGGAGCTGGAGAAGGAGGCAAAGCCCAGAGCAGACGAAGAGCACAAGGAAGCCGCCGACCACGAAGAGGAAGACGTGGAAGTGGAATACAATGAGGTAGGAGCCTGGGAACTGCAGCAGGGTCATGACAAAAAGTGGAAGGACTTGAAAGTTTCAGAGAGAATGGTAAATGACGCGCAGAGTGTGAACTGGGCGTCACTGGAGGCAAGGACAAGCAGTGGAAGCCAAGCATGAGCAGAGATTCGGGCAGTTGGTGGGAGCTGGGTCCATGGGGGACTGGGAAGGACAATGGGAGCTGGGCAGGGACAATGGGAACATTGGGGTTTCGGGTTTGAGTGCCCTCAGTCCCTGCAGCTGACAGAAGATGTGTCTGGGTGAAGGAGCTGATGTGGAAAAAGGCAAGTATGGTGAAATTTTAACCTGTATTCCTGCATCTTCAGCACAAAAGCAGCAGCCCTGGCTTTGCCCATCTTGGTGGCTGGGGAACAGGAGTTTCTCCACTGCCCCGAGACGTGGCTGTCACCTGAGGTTCTAACCTTTCTGGGGCTTTGCCGTTGCAGCCCACTGTACACTTTGCTGAGGACACGCTAATACGGAGTGAGGATGAAGATGAAGATGAAGAGCGACCATTCCCAGTGGAGAAGCAGCGGCTCATTCGCAAGGACACCCCCCACTATAAGAAACACTTCAAGATAACTAAATTGCCCAAGCCAGAGGCGGTGGTGGCCCTGCTGCAGGGGCTGAACAGCGAGGGGGTCCCCAAGGAGGAAGAGGAGTTGGGAGGCTGCAATAACAACACGGAGCCCGTGGACCAGGAGGAGGTGTGGGATGAGGAGGACAGGAAGAATGGAGCTTTGTCTGCCCAGCCATCGGTGAAGGTAAGGTCTGGTGGGGAGGGGGGAGGTCAGAGGGGTCCCAGACTGCCCTCTTGCTGCTTTGAACTACCAAGCAGGGTGATGTGGCTCCAACAGAAACACTGGCCAGAGACTCCAGCGCTTCAGGAGGGACACACTGGGGGTGGGAGAGCTGGAGTTGGTTCTGGGGCTCATACGGTTTTCCAGGAGCTATGCCGTGTTGCTTTTCCCTGACTCCTTGTGCTGTATCCAGGTCCTTGTCCTTCCCCATGATGTGTGATGATGTGTTCTGTGCTGCAGGAACAGCTCTTTGTCCCACCACTGACAGGTTCTTCCATCCATTTCAGTCGCCTCCTTGCTTGCTGGTTCTTGCACCTCCTTTGCAACAGGATGAGCTTTCTCCCTGGATGGATCTCATCTCAGGCTGCTTCTGCTTGTCTTTCTGCCACGAGAGGTGGTGAGAGCAGGCAGGAGCGTGCCCTTCCTGCTGGTCCCACCCTGGGCCTGTCCCAGGGCAGATAGAGCCTGATGAAGCATGTGTTGGGATTCAGGGGAACTTGTTCTCTGGGCCATGGGGCCGCGATGGGCCTTTCTGGTGATGCTGATGAGACAGGAGGTCCTTGGGTCTGCTCAGCTGAATCGCCACATTTGGTTCGGGGGACACAGGTTTTTGCTCAAGGAAGACACTCACAGTGGAGTAGGAACACACTGAATGAGGGACACTGCGTGAGGGTCTTACTGAAGTTGGGGTGATGATTTTGTGAGGGGTATCTGACAGGCGGGGCTTAGGATGTGGCTGAATCTCCATCTTAGTCTGACACCGACAGATCTCATGGCTGAGATGTGGGTCTCTGAACCGGTGGAAGGTGCTGGAGTAAAATCTGTCCTTGCCGTTACCGCACAGGCTCCAGACTGTTGGGATCGTTTCCACCTCAGGCTGGAGCTCAGGTTGTGCAGGGGAAGGTTCTGGTACTCAGGTTTGCTCTGGAGCCTTTCTCTGGGTGGGCCCTTGCCGTGCTGTATCTGAGCTGGTACAGCTCCTCCGTTTCTCCCTGGGGACAAGCCTTGGGGTTTCCTTCCTGTTTGTGAAGTTCTTCAGAATGAAAAGGAGTTGATGTTGCTTGTAAGAGTGTGTGGAGCCATCAAGAGTTCCCTTCATCGTCCCCTTCATCCAAGACCTGCCATACTTGGGAAATGCCCTCACCCATAAAGCTCATTTCAGCCAGGGACTCGGGGCTGAGGATGCACTCACCCATTGGCAAAACCCGTGAAGTCTCCATAGGCACTGGGACCATGGGTTTGGTGTCTCTGTCAGAAAGTTACCTTGGTTATCAGTCAAGCCTTCTGCCTGGAAATCCCAGTTTTGCTTATCATGGGGCTGGGCTGGACACGTGCTCCATGATGGCAGATTTATTAGTTTGCCTCCTGAGCCAGAAGCTGGAACACGGGAAGCAGTGTCCCTGGGCAGGGGAGGTTCCAGGAAGAGGTGCTGCACACGAGCGTTGGAGGAGGAGGTAGGACAGGGTGTGCAGGAGGCCCAATCCTTCAACCAGAGGGTTTTTTTGCAAAGGCAGTTGGTTTTCTAGAGAAATTCTAAGGTTTCCTGTGTTTGGGAGCAGATCCCTGGGTGTCTGGCCGGATGCACGGCTCCACTGGAGGCTCTTCCCTCTGGAGGAGGGACCGAGGCAGTTTGATTTGGGATTGCTTTGTTCCTGAGCAGCAGCTGGGTGGCACCAGAGGTCCCTTTCTGCTTTTCTCCGGTGCGGTTCCATCCTTCCTTTGCTGAAGTCGGGGTTCAGAGGGGTTACAGTCAGCTGATAGCGAGCTTGGTGGTCGCAGCCTCAGAGTGCCAACGCAGGCAAGATATGGCATTCTCCAGCTGGCCGTGCCAAGGAGCGTGGGCACTCTGCGTGGCGTGGCCCTGGGAGCAGCCCTGTCGCTGGTTCTCGCTGGTTCTCGCTGGTCGGTGGCAACCAGGAGTGGTGTGAGAGGGGTCTGCTCCGGCGGTGCGTGGCCAGACCTGTCAGAGTGGTGTGTGTTGGGTGGTGGTGGTGGTCGTGGTGGCGGGTTTGGTTTATGCTCCACTAATCCGCATGCCTCTTTGCTGGTTCCTGTCCTAACAGGGGGTGTCGTTTGATCAAGCCAATAATCTGCTGATTGAACCTGCTCGCATTGAGGAGGAAGAGGTCTGTACCACTCCTACTGTTCTCTCTCTGCCAGAAATCATTCAGTCCTGCTTGATTTGCTTCCCAGGCTCACCCGTTGTTGTAGGGGAAACTCTGATCTCTCTGGGTCAAGTGGCTTCTGGACCTGACTGATCACAAACACACAATGATTGTTTCCTCCCCTGCTTTCACCTCCTTTCCCTACTTTTCCGTACCTGAGGTGAGAATGGCTGCTGCAGATCAGGAGTGAGATGGAAGAAGTGTAAAAAAACCAACGCAAGGGGGCTGAGGTGGGAAGTTCAGTTCCTATTTGCTGTGCTCTGAGGAAGGAAAAGGTGGACAAAAATAAATGCATTTTTTCTGGGAGTGGTGGGAAGCCCTGAAGGAGCTTGGGAATATGCTGGGTGCCGTGTACAAGCCTTTGGGAGAGGAGGAGGATCTGACTGGGGATGCTGCTGTTGCATGAGAAGGGTGGGCTGAGCTAATGCTTGGTGCGTCTCATGCAGCCCCCCCCATAGAATCCCCCCAAGTCTTCTCATGTGACACTGTGGGACATCAGAAAGGGGCAGGTGGCACTGGAGGGTCCATAAAGCCCCTGGCTCATATATGGTGGTCTGTGTCAAAGTCTGAAGTCACAGGATCACGGCATGGCAGGGACTGGAGGGACCTCTGGAGACCATCACGTCCAATCCTCTGCCAGAGCAGGGTCACCCAGAGCAGGTCGGACAGGAACACGTCCAGGTGGGTTAGAAGATCTCCAGAGAAGGAGACTCCACACCCTCACAGTAAAGAAGTTTTTCCTCATGTTGAGATGAAATTTCCTGTGTCCCAGTTTGTGCCCGTTGCCCCTTGTCCTGTCACTGGGCGCCACTGGGAAGAGTCTGGCCCCATCCTCTTGCCAGCCGCTCTTTAGATATTGCTCAGCATCAATGAGGTCCCCTCTCAGTCTTTGAGTGTTGCTGCCTCGGCTCATCCTCTGACTATGGTTAACTTTCTGAGTTTGTTTCCAAGTTTCTGGTAGAGTTACCAGATCCTTTGGGTGAGTGGGCTTTCTGCAGGCCATGTCTCCTAGGAGATGCGGGAAGCCACTGGTGAGAGGCAGAAGCTGTTATCAGTATGAAGGGCCTGTGTGAAGGTTCCTTCCCGTAGGACAGGACAATGGTACCAGACCTGTGTATTACATGAGGGTGCTGGCCTGGCAGTCTCTGAACTTGGCTCTTTGCTGCTCACCCAGGTGTAAAATGCAGGCTTTTCTTTCTTGGTTTTAGAGTAAGACCTTCTGGGAAGGGAGATGACAAACCCTTTCCACTTCAGGAGACATGAGCTGGCTCAGATGTGGTCTGTTGTTGATGTGTCCTGGAGATTTGTCCATCTTAGCCCTAAATCACTGAAAAGCACATTCATATTTCTTGCGTTTCTCATTTGTGTAGCTCTTCTGTCCCTCAGAGACAAAACTGAGTGTAGTCAGGGGCTTCCTGGTCCTTCGTTTGGGAAATCACTGCTCTCGGTCCTTCTTTCCAGCTGTTAGACCCCATGGTCCATTTGCAGAGCTTTCTTGCTCCTCGAGGTTCAGTGGCCCAGGAAACCTTGGTCTTGTCTCAAGAAATGGTGTGCTGGCCCCTTCCTTACTCCTGCCCTGCCCCACTGGGAGCAGGGTGGTGCTGGAGGTGGTACTGTACTGGAGGTGCCTGGAACTTCTCTGATGGGTGGCGTGGCCCCAGAGCAGACCAGCTTTGGGATGCAGGTGATTGTCCTGCAGCTCTGGGGGAGTGCTCGGCTCCGGGGCTGGCTGATGACCTCTCCAGTTGGTGATACTCCCTCATTTTAGTGGAATTGTGCTGGGCACCTGCCAGGACTTGCAGCTCATGTGGAAGATTCAGTCTCCAGAGAGATGAGTGAGAGCAAACCGTGGGACTGGGGCTGAGTGTCCTCGGTGAGAGCCGGGCTGGGACACCTCGCTCCTGCTGAGGGCTGCCCTCGCCATCTTCCCAGCACGGGCCTCTTGGGGAATAGGTGCAGGACAACGGGGAAAATACTTAGCATCTGAGTAGAGAATTAGCTGGGGAAGAGACCCATCCCAGAAATGGCATCTACCTGCTGTTTCCAGGGGTGATTTCATGTCCTTGGACAATTATCAGTGGCCTGATAAACTGAGCAAGACCACTGCAGAGTGGAGAGGGCCTAGTGGCCCTTGGGCAGCACAGTTTAAGTTCATAACGCTGCTGTCCCATTACTTGTATAATTTTATACAGCTCTTAGAGAGCAGGAACTACTGATGGTGTGTTCTTTAAGCCTAACCCATAGCCCTGAGCCAAAGACCACCCTTGTCAGTGTAGAGCTGGAGGCATCTGCCGAGCTTCTGTTGGGTGTAGGGACCTGGTGCTGTGTCTGCAGCTGGTACTTCCAGAGCTCTTTCAGCTCTTACTGCTAATGGTACTCTGCTACAGAGAAATAAATAATTTTGGTAATACACGTGATATCTGATGCAGGACTGACTCAGTTCCCAGTGTTTTGTCTCAGTCTCCGTCTCCTCTGCAGAAATGGCTGTATCTGGGTCGTAGGGAGGCTTCTGGAGGAGAAAAAGCAGTTTATCGAGCTGCTGTTTGAAGGCACCAGGTTGCATCTGAAATCTGTTTTCAGATGGTTTTTGAAGAGATAGTCCAGAAAGAGCTGCTGTGCAGATTGAAGATAAATAGTGGAAAGAGGGTCCCAAATTCTGTTGGCTGATGTCGTCCTTCTGCATTTGCCCAGGCTTAACCTGTCCTCTGCAGAGCACCTGAGAATACAGGTGTCACAGAATCATGGAATTCTCCAGGTCGGAAGGGACCTTTCAGCTTCTGGAGTCCCACCATGGACCCAGCACTGACCAACCCACCACTGACCCATGTCCCTCAGCACCATGTCTGCCCGGCTTTTCAATCCCTCCAGGGATGGCGACTCCCCCACTGCCCTGGGCAGCCTCTTCCAAGGCTTCACAACCCTTTCCAGGAAGGGATTTTCCCCAATCTCCATCCTAACCTTCCCCTGGCCCAACTTGAGGCCGTTTCCTCTCGTGCTAAGGAGATGAAGGGCTCTGCGCTGGCAGAGCTTGTGCTGACTGAGGAGCTCTGGAGGCTTTTGCTTCTCCCCTGACGCTTTCTCCCGGCTGCACAAGGCTGTCGAGAAAGGACGTGCTGCTAATTCCTCTCCCTGGGACGAGACTGGCCTGATGGTAGGTGTCTGGTGAGGGATGATATCAGGTTTAGGATTCTTATGTAGCAAATTTCATTTTCTCACAACGTGACCCGTAAATTTTAAAGCCTGAAAAGATGAATAAGCCTCTCTCATATAATGCAATTAAGGTCACATCACCTCTATCTGCTCAGCTGGCTTGACTAGAGCATACCTTCCGACAGAGCAGGGTCCTCCTGAGGTTGTGAGAAGAGACAACACTCTGCTTTCATTTAATTTTTTAAATGACTGAAGTTCCCACTGAGCAAGGAAAAATATGCCATATTTTCTGTTTGAATTTTTCTGGCTTTTAATTTATTGCCATAGGAGTGTTTTTATGACCTTTTCCGACTGGGTTGCTGGGCCCTGGGTGTTCTACTTTCTGCTGTCACCCCCCAGCAGCTGGGAGGCAGGGGCTGTAATCTCTTCTTGTGGAGGTACAACTCTGCGTTCAGGGCTCTTAAGGCACGGTTTGAGTACGATTCACCTACAAAGTGACAGCCATTACTTGTGTGATTGCTGCTTATCCATCATAATATGTCACTCTGTGGCAGCTGCAAGTTTTCCCTGATCCAGACCTTTCTTGAGGACCAATTAGTGATCCATGGAACGATTTCTCCCACAAATGCAGAACTGCCTGCAGAATTTCCTTCTGCTCTAAGAGCATGGCACAACTGCCTGGTTTCCTTTCTCAAACGGAGCAGAAAGCCAAAGAGGAGTGTTTTTAACAGAGAGGGAAGATGCCGTGTTCAAACAAAACACTCCACTGTGAATTTTCACTTCTGGTGTGTATGACAGATATGGGTCTCACTGCTCAGGATGAGGGTTATACAGAACCTTAGGCATTAAAGTAACCTGAAGAAATTAATGGGGCCTCAGCATTTGCATGCCTTTAAAACTGCTCCCTGTTTGCAAACCCAATGGTATCTTCTGTCTGTGGCAGTGGAGAAGGATAACTCCTAGGGCGGTTTGGGGACCGTGGGATGGAAGATGATCTCCAGCTTGGATCAGGAACCGAAACAGGGCGAGACTGGGAGAGGTGGCTGGTTCTGACAGATCCACTTCAGCCAACAAAGTGCTGTGCTTGGCTCGGGAGCAACAGGCTGGCCGTTTATGGCAAAGATAACGTAGATTATTTGGAAGAAATTCCTAAGTCAAGTCCCCTGCCATCACTAGCAACCAGATACTATACTCTAGTTCATAAGTCAGTCCAACTTTTTATTAAATACAGGTTGTTTCCTCCTGTTACTCGCCGAGTGTGCACACACTTGAGTTCCTCCTGCTGGGAGAAACCAGAAACTTCTCCAGATTTCTACTTCTTGAATGATTAGAAAACTCACTTTCAAGCTGAACTTGCATTCGTTAATTCATTGTCTTCATTATATTTTTATCTTGAAAAATCCTCTGCTATGTCTGACCCTTTGTCTCCTTGTCCTTGGTATGTTTTTCTGGACATCGGTCACAGCTCCTCCTGGCCTTTGTTTTGCTAAAGAGACCAGACCCTTCTAACGTTCTCCTGTAAGAAGGACTTCCATTCCCTGTCTTCCTCATCGCCTGTTCATTCCCCTCTCCTACCTGAATTCGGGTTGATTGATGGTGGGTAACGTGACAGAGTTTATTCAGGCTCCAGTTCACTGAATTCCGTGGTTTTTCTGCCACTTCAAACGTGGTGGTTCCTGTTGGTGAATGTAGTTCATTCCCTTTAGTTACCCAGCTCTTGCTCCTGCCTTCAGCGTCAGGGTGCTCGGTGAGTTTTCTCCTCCCGACCGTTGTGTTAACACCTCTGCTGGTGTGTTGTACCATGAGCAGTGCCAGGCTTAGTGCAAGAATTTTCCATTTATCTCATTGTCACCTTGGACGAATGCTCTCCCACCGTGCACCCTGCCCCCAGCAGCACAGAGAGGAAATGAGGGACCATTCTTAATGTGAGACAAGCCGCTGGAACAGGTTCTAGAGAAGAGCTCTAAATTCTCCAGCCCTTCCAGTCTTTGAATTGTTTATTAAGTGATGTGATAAGTTCCTAAGTAACATTTCCTAGTCGGAATGATGCAATATGAATAACTATACTCATGATTTTACCACACAAAAAAAATCAATAAGAATAGGAATAAAAAAATCCTCAGTGCTAAAGAGAGGGCCGGAGCCCCTCTGCTGTGAGGACAGGCTGGGAGAGTTGGGGGGGTTCAGCCTGGAGAAGAGAGTGTCCCTGCCCGGAGCAGGGGGTTGGAACAAGATGAACTTTAAAGGTCCCTTCCCCCCCAAACCATTCCATGACTCTGTGAAAGGAACCTGGGTGAGATTATTCAGCACCCTGTCTCTGCCACGTCCTTGGGGAGGTTGTTCCAGTGAATGATTGTTCTCACTGTAAACACGTTTTCTTATATCAAGGTGAAATCATATCTCTGTATCAGACACACATATATAGATATGAATATTCGTATCTATATCATGCTAGATGATTAATATCTATATGATAGCTACATATTTGTATCTATATATTCCTATCAAGATTTATCGTGTCTGTATGGGCCTAGTTTTTTATTTATGGCTCAGAAGTCATCATATTTAATATTTTAAAAAATGCATCTTTTCTTCATCCTCACTCAATAACATGTTGTTTGCCGTCTTGGGATGTCTTTGGGGAAGGGGGATCTGCAGGAGCCGCCCCGAGCATTTGGCATTGTAGGTCTCCTGTCCTCTCTGCTCTTAACGGTGCTGTTGGTCACTGGGGCTTCTTTTGCCCTGCTCTCCGTTTGGTGCTACACCGGATGGAGAGGTGTTTGGTAAGGAGGCAGTGAAGGGCTGGACTCCTCTGATCTGTACCCTTGCAAATATCCATTCCCTTGGTGACCAAAAACACCTCTGAACAGAGGAAGAAATCTCCTCAGAGCCAGGAAACCTCCAGCTCCTCTCCAGGGCAGGATCTCTCCTGCCTGGTCCTTTTTCCATTGCTCGTTTTTAATTTAGTCCTCGGCAGCTCATGCTGTAATCTCCCACCTTCCATTTGGTCACCGGTATTTCCAGCCTGTCCCCTTGTCCTCGCCAGTTCCTGCTTTGCTGAGGCCGGAGGGATTTAGCTCTTCTAATCTTACCCGCTGAGTCAGTGCCTCTGGCTCCTCAGCTCCCGCCTTTGGGTGCTACGTGAGTGTCCCCTCTCCTGTCGGGGTATTCCTGGAAGAGGACATGGGCACTGGATGTGACGTCTGTGCAAAGACGTCCCTAATAGTGGGTCTGAGGGACCTTCTTCGGGGATTAGACCTCAGCGAGACGCAGTTACCCTTTTGCTGCTGTTTTCCCAGGTCCCTGCCATCTGTGGCTGAGGATTTCTGGACAGTTCGTTCCATTGTTGGAGCTGCTGTCTGTGAAGTTCTCTGATCTCTCCAATCCCTTTTATACATTTGAGTTCCACAGTATTTACTGGTAATAAATTCTGTAGTTTACTTGTGCTTTATATTGAAAAGCATTTTTTTTAAGCCTACGGCTGAAATTTCAGTGGGTTTCCCTAATTCCTTTGTTTTTACAAACATGGAATGACAATTTCCTATGAAGTTATTAATGAGATGAAAAGATAAAAAGCTTTCAGCCCCTCCCCATCCCATATTTGAGGGCTCCCTGCTTCCCCTCACATGGAAGTAGTCACTTTTTTACTGTTGGGGATTTGGAATAAGGTCAGAGCTGATGCAGAACTGGCAGAAGAACCAACCTCCCTGTTGATTCTTCTCTGGGGGCCAGTCCTTGGCTTCTGCTAGTTCTGACCTTGGGTAATGCACCCCTAAACCCAGCGTCGTACCACGTCAGTGAGAACGTCTTCTGATAGCAAGGGCTGTGTTCTACAAAAGTCTGCTCATTAGATATTTGCTATTACATTATCAGCCAACTCTGGAGTCTTGTCAAAGCATGAAATAGAGGCATTTTTGAGAGGCCTAATTTTCATAAAATTCAGCTGTTTGGCCAAAGTGCTGTGTCCGTGTCCCTGGTCACAGACATGCGTGTTCTTCGGCTGCTTTTCTGGAGCCAGTGCTGGGATAACGAGTGGAGAGTTACAGGCATCATCCCGTGTAATCTGTCTGATGGCTCCGTGGAAGTGCTATTCCAGGATTTCAAGATCCCAGAGTTTTATAAATGCTCTGTCAGCATATTCGAGATCTCAGTCAGTTGTTGGAAGTCTTGGGTACAAGATACCCAGCCCTTTTGACTTTTAAAAGGGTTGTTCCTAATTGATGATGTTAAATGGATTCTTCAGCTGCCGTTGGAGTGTGATTCATCACCTTCATGTGCTGCGCGTACAGCATCGCACTTCTCTCCAAACACAGATCTGAAGCATTTATCGCATGTTTGCACTTTCCGTGGTGTTGTTGACAATCCAGTCTCACGGAAAGTTTGGAATGATGTAAATACAGGGATTAGATCCTTCCACACCTCCAGATGTACAGCAAGTTATAAAGATATGCCTGTGCATGCAGAAACTCGCTGTCTTCTGGAAAAAAAGCCCTTAATCCCCCTCTCCCTTGGGTACGTCTGGAGGAACAGCATGGTCTTTCAGCAGGTTCTGAGGTACGAGAGCTCCGTGCTTTGGCCGTTAGACCCTGTGAACGTCTCCTTTGCTGCCTCTGTGTCTCCTGTGCCCATGCCAGCAGCAAGCTGCAAAAATCCTTGGCAGTTGCAAGGCACATCCCTGAGGGATGTTTTAAGTCTGTTGGGCGATAGTTGGACATCCCTGGCTACCTGTCGTAGAATCACAGAATGGTTTGGGTTGAAGGGACCTTAAAGACCATCCAGTGCCACCCCCTGCCTTGGGCAGGAACACCTCCCACCAGAGCAGGTTGCTCCAAGCCCCCTCCAACCTGGCCTTGAACCCCTCCAGGGATGGGGCAGCCACAGCTTCTCTGGCCAACCTGGGCCAGGCTCTCACCACCCTCAGGGGGAAGAATTTCCTCCCAGTTATCTTATCTCAATCTCCCCTCTTTCAGTGTCAAACCCTTCCCCCTCGTCCTATGGCTCCCCTCCCTGATCCAGAGTCCCTCCTCAGCTTTCCTGGAGCCCCTTGAGGGACTGGAAGGGGCTCAGAGGTCTCCCCGGAGCCTTCTCTTCTCCAGGCTGAACCCCCCCAACTCTCTCAGCCTGTCCTCCCAGCAGAGGGGCTCCAGCCCTCCCAGCATCTCTGTGGCCCCCTCTCCAACAGGCCCATGTCCCTCCTGTGCTGAGAACGTCTGCACCATTTCTGATTTCTCCAGAGTGGTCTGTGTTTACTCACTGCAAGTTGGAAGATCTCGCAGGATCAAGTGCATCTATTCAAGGATAACTACAGCAAAATGTATGAAAGACTGGTTGAGACGGAATCAGCCCTTGTTTGATTGTGTTCCCCAGGGACGTGCAGCCTCTGGACGGAGCCAGCCTTGGCTGAGCAGCCCGTTTCTGGGAGGGGGTATCACAGATCCATTGTTACAGCTGAGATGAGCCATTGCTGGGCAGTGTGTGTTGGGGGTGTCCCTGGTTCTAGGGGAAAAAACGCCAGAAGAGAGAAACACTCCAGAAAGTCAGTGGCAGGAGCAGTTGCAGGGGTGGAAGCTGTGCTGGTTCAGGAGTGTTTGTCTAGATATTGTGGAGGCTGAGGGAGCTCTGAAGCAGCTTTAGGAGAGATGTGCCTTTGGGAAGAAGTAAGGTACTGGTTTAGTGCAGAGAGCAGGGTCTGGGCCGGAATGTGAAATACTGACTATGAAACTGAAAGGTGAGTATGGGCCACTGGACCCAGTTCCTCCTTTCTCAGGTTCATATTCACATCAATCATTCTTTTTATAGACTTCAAACAGGCATTCACCAGTTTGGTTTCTCACCACACCGATTTTATGGGAGAACTAATTTGCTTTGGGAGTTTGAAATCTTTTTTCCAGCCTAAGTGTATCTGTGTCCAATTCAAGCCCATTTGCTGCTGTTCTAGCAGCATCTTTAAGTGTAATTAGGTCTGATTCCTCCTCGGTGTTTTCCTTTTTCAGTGTATGCTGATAGACTTAAGGTTCTTAACCCTCAGGCCAGTTGACTTTTCTGGCAAATTTCCCCATATCTTCCATCTGGTTTCTACAAATTTGTGAAATCTGTGGGGTTTGTTGTTTTTCTGTCAGTTAGTTTACACAATCAACTTACTGTGCAGCTGGAAGTGACTCTCTTTAACCAGTGACGTTGTATTTCCCTCATTTATTGTCAGAAGCAGCGATCCTGTCCCGGTGGTTCAGGTGCTGAGCAAACCCACCGTCCGTCTTACTCAGAAATACCTGGGTCCTGTGACTGGAATACTCCAGTCCTGGTCTGGAGACCTCCTTTTCCATTGTCTTTACAAGTTTTTGTGTTGAATATAGATGTAAGTCTTTAGAGCGCTACTACAATCCAGTGAGACTGGAAGAACAGAAGCGGTATTTGTAGTTAGATCCTAAGAGTCTTCTTCACACAAGGGGCGTTAGTGTGATCTCTGACTGGTTTTTGAGTGTGCTATCAGTGACGTGCAGTGCTGTCTCCTGACTCCACGTTCCTCTGTCTCACCTGAATAATCCCTGCCTTTTGATGCTCTAGACCTTGCACTGGAGACGATGTATTTACGGTCTCTCTGGGATCAGGGGCTTCCTTGTGGAGGTCCCAGCAGCTTTCGGTTGACTGGGCACCAAAGAAAACATCAAGAAATCTTGTTTTAGTTCTGCGTTTCCCGTGGTGTTCTTTTGGTTTTGTTTAAACTTAGCAGAGCGTGAAGCCCCTCAGGCTGTTGCTTTTGTCCTTGTAGAAAGCCAAGAAGGATTTAGGGGGGGGTTAAGGAAAGCAAGTCTCCTGCTTCCTTTGCTGGCCACGTCGTGGCCCAGCCCGGCCCAGGCGACCTGACGTTGAAGCATAGACACCTCTGCAGCAGCCGCTCTCCATTCTGGGCTTTGTTTCCAGAGAAGTGACAGTAAATTGGGTTCTCTCCAGGGGTCTGTGCACATTTCTGTCACTTACCTCACCAGCTCTGTGGTCCTTGGCCCTGACAGATCCCCAAGAGAGTCCCATCTGTCCCGTTCCTCTCCCTGTCCCCTGCCACACGCTCCCTGTGCTCCTCCTCATGACTGGGGCGACCTGGAGAGTTTATGCTGGGATCCTGGATATAAGCAATTTCAGTTCCAGTTTGACCAAAAGTTTTGCTATTGGAAGTGGGCGTGATTTGGTGTGTAGAGGTGGGAGACAGGGAGGAGAAGACACTTCTGGGTTGCACAGCTACAGTCCTGAGCCTGCCTGTGCAGGGGGGAGAAGAGGATGGGGCCAGCAGACAGAGCAGATGGCTTTTCTGGAGCCAGGCTCTGATCTCCATCACAGAGCGAAGTGTCTGTCCAGGGCATTGTGGAAGAGCTGCCATTCCTGTCACTGTCACTATGGTGGGGTGACCCTCAGTCTCCTGGGAGCTGTGTGGAATTGCACCCCAAGGGGAGCCCGGTGGAAGAGGTGGGCTGTGATGGGAACACTCTCCATGCTTCTTGACCCAGTCCCACCCCACCGCTGCTGAGTTTACTTGTGGTGGACATCTCGATTGATGTGTTCAACACAGGCAAACTGACTCTTGGTCTTGAGATGTGGTTCAGAACTGAACTGTGAGAAAGGAGTCGTTTGTTTAAATATATTGTGACTTTGGTGCCTTTCAGGCATGGATAGAGTCATAGAACCATAGAATTGTCTGGGTTGGAAGGGACCTTTCAGATCATGGAGTCCAACCATCAACCCACCACAGACAAACCCACCACTAAATCATATCACTAAGCTAAGGATACCCCAGCTTGCACAAGCGTGTGAGCAGATGCATGCAGATAGAGCTTATACTCTTGTGCTCGTTCTTTAAGTAGTCACCCCTTGCTCCTCAAGATGTTTTGGGTGTTCTTCTGGTCTGTGCTGACCTGTAACCCGTGTCCGTTCTGCTTCCAGTTGACTCTGACTATCGTGCGGCAGACAGGGGGGCTGGGCATCAGCATCGCAGGGGGCAAGGGCTCCACCCCCTATAAGGGCGACGATGAGGTAAGACCCCTGGCTGTGTAATTATTGAAGCACCCACTTTCAGGGTTCTCTGTGTGGAGGTTGGATGTCCCTGTGGATCAGCTTTGGGGCTGAGCTCCAGGTGGGAGCAGCGATGAGAATGGCCATTCCTTTCCCATCTGTGTTCTGATGGGCTGACAAGGCAGAGGTTGGGGTTGTCCTCCATACACGTGGTGGCATCAGCTGCGTCACGTTCTCATCCCACTGGACAAAGATTAAAGCATCATTCCCTTTTCCCCTTTGTTACCTGTGGGGTTTCTTTCCCCTTTCTCCCAGCTGCTGACTGGGGTGGTGTGGGTGTCCTGTCCCCACATCCAGGGAACAGGACTGGGGAGGGATTTCCCCTTTACCTGAAGCCGACCAGGGTGGAGGGTCTCTCTGCACTTCAGAGGGTTGAGGAATGGGCTCCACCTCTTCTCACACGTGGTTTTGTTTTCAGGGCATCTTTATTTCTCGGGTGTCGGAAGAGGGTCCTGCGGCTCGTGCAGGGGTTCGTGTTGGGGACAAGCTCCTGGAGGTAAGAACCTCGCTGCTGTGAGGCAGTGAATGCTTCTAGCAACTGGAGAGCGGAGGGAGCAGTACAGTTTGGTATTTATTTGCATCACGCTAGTTTGTAGGACAAATTAAGCACCAAGAGCTGTGCAAGAGCAAAACAAAGTCCCCCTGGCTCAAAGGGTTAGTTGTTTAATTAACAGTACCGTTAATCTTTTGCTGCTTTCTAAGGGCAGAATTTGCTCCTGCGCTCATTCCCCTCCAATGCCGAAGTGTCGTGTAACCCAGGTAGGAAGAAACACTCAGCAGTGTGTGCCTGTGTTCCCCCCCAGGCTGAGGGACACTTCTGCTGTCCTCTGTGGGGCAGAAGTGGACCCCATAAGCCAACATCTTAACCAGGGAGCCAGCCACGTGCTCTACTTGCCTGTCTTCAAATGATGTAAGACCAGGATGAATCCTACAGGATTGGGGTGCTCTCAAGGAAGGATCAGTGGCATTATGGAGAGGGTGGACATCGCTACAGGGCTGGACAGGGGTCAGAGGAATAAGTGGTCCGTTTTTGGGGCACTGGCCCGTGTTTGTGCTGTGTGGTGAGGTGTCCCGAGGGATCTCCTGCACCCCTGCTCACTGCAGCCTCCGCACTCTCAGTGGGGGCCCGGGCATCTCCCTCAGCAGATGTTCCAGTCTTCTCACTACTTACCTGGCATTGACCGTGGTACAAGTCAAATAAAGCACTATAGGGCTCCATAATTAGAAGTTTTTATGTCACTTCATGAGAAAACCTTGATTCTGGAGTTTCAGAAGTTACTTTGTTCACTTCTGCAGTTACCATAGGATTGTCTTGATAATTCCATGAAGTTTAAGTCCAGAAAGGAATAAGCACTTGATCCAGCCTGATCTCTTGGATGTTTTAGGGTCTTAAGTGTCACTGAGCATCCTTGTGCTGCAGGAATCATACTGCGTTTTGCTGCAGAGCGTGACTTCCAAAAGGGAGTCAGATCTTGAAGATTTAGAGAGATGAATGATTATTGTGAGGGTACATCCACTTTTGCAGGAGGCATAAATGAATGAGCATCATGGGAAGTGAATCAGAAGTGAAAAAAAACCCTCAAAACTCTTTTCCCAAAGCTGTGACTGAAGAGGGATCTACTTTGCACGACATAGTAGGGTGCCATGAATTTAACTGTTGGGTAAAGGAATAATCATTGATCTCTGCAGGGGATGGGCTGTGCTGGGCAGTGGGGGCCGGGGCTGGGGCTGTCTGTGCAGGCTCTGGAAGAACCCCGCAGGGAGGTAAGGGCTGTACCTGGCTCTGTCTGTCCCCAGGTGAACGGTGTGTCCCTGCACTCCGCTGAGCACCACGTGGCAGTGGAGGCTCTGCGCGGATCGGGAAGTTCCGTCTCCATGACGGTTCTGCGGGAGCGGATGGTGGAGCCGGAGAACGCCATCACTGTCACCCCGCTGCGCCCTGAGGATGACTACAGTCCCCGTGAGAGGCGAGGTGGCCTTCGCTTCCCGGAGCGACCCGAGGGGACACCTCCCACTGAGAGATACTCCACCTGCCTCATGCGCAATGAGAAGGGCCTGGGCTTCAGCATCGCTGGTGGCAAGGGCTCCACACCTTACCGGGCTGGTGACATGGTCAGTAGCAATCCCCTGGGAAAGGAGGTGCTCCATCCCAGAGTCTCGGCACCACTTGTGGGAGCAGCACGGGGTCTTCCTCACCCACGGGCAGGCAGCAGCGTGGTGGCCCCGGGCTGGTGGCCCAGGTGGCTTCTGAGAGCCAGAACCTGCTCTTAAATCAGGGAAGGAGAGAAGTTGAGAAGGAGGAGGGGCTGGGGCTCACGGTCCCTGACAGTGACATTTAATCTTGCTGCTGTCCTCTTGACATATATTCTGGGCTCTGGGCCACGTGAGGGCTTTGCTGCAGCTGGAGGTTTTGCAGGTCTTTCAGAAGCAGAAAGAGGGTTTGTGTGGAGCGAGGGACAAATGGGAAGTGCCAGGGCAGGGGAGGGCTCTGCCGGGGGAAGGGTGCCCAGGAGCCATTCTGGAAAGCCCAGCCCCGGTGAGGGGACGCACCGGCTGCTCTGACCCTTCTGACTGTGTTTCAGGGGATCTTTATCTCCCGGATCGCAGAGGGTGGCGCAGCCCATCGGGACGGGATCCTGCACGTAGGAGATCGGGTCATCTCGGTGAGTGGGGGCGTGCAAGGAAGGGGTCTGATCCAGCTCCCTGCCCTTCCTCAGACAGCAGCTGGTTTTTTGTCATGGAAAGCTGGATTTTGGGGGCCCTTTTTTCAGCTCCCGAAACTCTGGGAGAGCATTTGATCTTGGTGGTTCTACCCCTGCCTGCGACGGGTGGTGGGTGCAGTTAATGCCTCCCCTTTCCCCAAGCGCTGTGTGAGCAGCAGTGCTGGAGAGAGATGATGTGGCAGCACTGCCATGGCCTCGTGTCCCTCCAAAGCCTTGTAGGACAGCCTGGGAGGCCACGGCGTGTGGGAGGGAAGCCCTTTGGGGCATGGCTGACCCTCTCCCTGCCCTGGGAGGCCACGGCGTGTGGGAGGGAAGCCCTTTGGGGCATGGCTGGCCTCTCCTCACCCTGGGAAGGCTCAGTGTGCAGGGAGGGCAGCCCTTTGGGACATAGCTGGCCTCCCCCTGCCCTGGGAGGGCTCGGTGCAGGCCGAAGCAGAGGGAGGCTCACAGAAGATGTCATGGAGCTGGGCAGGTTGTACCGCAGCGCTTCCCCCCACTTTCCTTGGAAACTCCGGCCCTGTTTTCCCTTCCTGTTGGTGCTGGTGGTGTGGATCTCGCTGCTGCCTCTAACCTCCAGTCTCTGCCTGACGTGTCCCTGGCTCCCCATCCTGCGGGGAGAGCGTCTCCTCCTTCTCCTCCTCCTCCTCCCTGGCTCGCATGCTGCCTCCCAGCTGTGGCTCTCTCCCGGTGCTGGTGGTGGGGGTCTGGCCCAGCCGCTGTGGTAAGAGCACGCGTTACCACAGTGCTGGCGCGAGTAAGCACTGATACGGCCTCGTCAGTGCTGGCTTCTGTCTGCTCTATCCCTAGGCTGGGGCTGCGGTGGACTTGCTGGGGCACAGAAATTTTAGGAGGGTTCTGGCCCAGATCTGACATCCATAACTTGGCAGGAGACTTGGATGGGTGCAGCATCTCCCCCTCCTTGCTAGTGCTCCCCCCTCCTCCCAAAATCCAGCCCTGACCCTAACTGTTGCCAGATAGCCTAAATTATATGGGGTTTGCTCATCTTTTGGTGCTCCACCAGTGCACAGGCGTGACTGGGAGGCATTAATCGCAGGCAGAGGGTCTGTGGTGTGATGTTCATTAGCTCTGCCTGTGGCAAAAGGAAACACAAGCATGGAGTCGAAAGTCAAACCTCTCTCCACCCGCCATTAGCAGCTCTATTTATATCCGTGGGCAGCTTTGTAGGAAAAGCAGATCCAGTTCCCTGGTAATAGCTTGCAGTGTCACCCAGCTGCACCGAGTGGGCTCAGGGCCCACAGAACTCAGGGCCTTGCTTGGACTTTAACGTGGATGAAGGCCTTGCTGTCACTAGTCCTCCAACATTAAATACGTCCATGCTCGAGAGCACGGTCCTCTGCTCTCAAGGACAGTACCTGTGCTGAGGTGTGTGTGGTCACAGAAGCATCAGCTGCTGCTCACACCTTGTGCTCAGTCACAATGGAAGCAGGAACAAATTACTGTCTCCCAGGAGAACACTTACTGGTCTGGACTATTCACGAGTGTTCTGTGCCTCCCAGCAAGTGTCTGTCCCTTCCCTGGCAGCCATGCCTCCTGGCAGCAGCCGCCATTCCGCCTTTATGCTTGTGGGGTTCACCAGGTGTGGTACCAATGTGGTGGCAGCATCACCTCCTGAGGCCTCTTGTATCTTCTGGGTGATATTTGCCCTCAATAATATCTGCTTGAGCAGTGGTAGGGGTTTCACCAGGTTTTTCCCTGGTGGAATCTGGTGCTGGGTTAGAGCCGTGGGGCTGTCCTGGCCTGGTGACGCTGCATGTCCAGAGGGTGTCTGTTCACTTCAGAGAATCATAGTCATGGAATGCTTTGGGTGGGAAGGGACCTTAAAGCCCCCCAGGTCTCTCCCCCTGCCCTGGGCAGGGACACCTCCTACCAGACCAGGTTGCTCTGAGCACCGTCCAACCTCCAGGGGTGGGACTTTCCACTTCAGAGCAGTGCCCACATGGCATCACCTAAATTCCCTGTTTACCACAACTTCTTTGAAGCAGTGGTTGCCCATATTTTATTGGAAAGCTTTCCAGGATGTGATGGTTCCTGGGATCTGTGTTTCCCTGTATCTGGCTGGGGAAGACAGGAGGACCCTCATGAGGATAATGGGTAGTTTCATAGCTCCAGTAGGCAGAGGCCCATGTCCAAAGCCATAGTCTCCCAGTCATGCCTTAGTTCTCACTTTGCCAAAGAAGTTTTGTTTTCTTAGGAAAAGAAATACAGCACAGCTTCATACTCTTCCCCTGTGCTCTAAATCCTCCTGGACTCCTCTGCGGGGGAAGATCCGGGGTAGCTCCCTTTCCTTTCTTAAGGGAGCTTTGAGTACATGGCTTGAAGAGCCCAGCCTAGATCTCCTCAAAGTTACCACCCCACCAGCGATCAACTACTAACTCCCCAGCTTTCCCCGTGTATTGGCGTGTCCTGAGAGTCATCACAGGCATCGTGGCAGTGGAAGACGTGGGGCAGGGAGCTGCAAGGGGGGGACACTGGAGAGTTTGAATGGTGGGATGGAAATCCGGCAGGACTGGGGGCAGGGGCTAAGGGCAGCTAGGGGTTTTTGGGACAGGACTGAGAGTAGACTAAAGAAACCTGATTCTGAGGGAGATTTGGGACAGCAGCAGCACTGGATGACATGTGGGGATCCTAATGAGAGCAGTCTGGTCACTAAGACATTTTCCAGAATAATATAACTCCCGGCACACAGAAGCTGGGATGGGACAGAGGACACTCGTTCCCTTCCTCCGGGCACTTGGACACCGAGCTGTGCTGGTTGCCCTCGTTCTCTTGCTAAGCAGAGATGTAGCAGTGAAGGCCACTGAAAACCTGCTGTCCAAAAGCTGGGAATTTTGGCATTGTGATTGCCAGGCAATCGAGAAGTTAATGGGTAAAATGCCATCACGGGCTGACTCAGGGAGTTCCTGTTCTCTAGTCCAGGGAGGTAACCACTGTGTGCTTTTGGTCTGACCAAGTCTGGCCATTCTCATCTTCTTGTCAGTGGCAGAAAAATAATGGAGGGGAAGGTGTGAAGTCAGACGTGCTCCTGCAGTAGGTCCGTCTGTGGAGTATGCTGGGCCCTGACCTGCTGATAAGAAGCCAAGAGCCAAGTCTCCTTTTTGTTAAAAATCAGCGTATCTGGCAGACGGGAGGACCCCAGGGGATCCTTCTTCCCCCGTCCACTGGCCACAAGGCCACCACTTTCCCCATTCCCAGTCCAGCCACCAGGAAGGCTCAGTGCAGATTCCAGAAGTGAAACAGGCTCAGACATGGCTGGCTCCAGAGTTACACAGAGGAGAAGGGGGACAGTACCTTTACAGTCACACACGCAAACACAAGCAGCCCAGGGCATGAACCACACAGACACCTTCACCCTGTCCCTGCCCTCTGGCTGTTCAGGTTTGCCAGTGGCACGTGGACATGTACTCCCTCACTCAGCTCACATAAATGTCCGTGTTTGCAGGCCTTCTCAGCCTCCAGTCCTTCAAGGCTCCTTGGTCAGACCTGGAGTTTTTTTCCAGTTTCTGGGTCAGCGGTTGGGTCTTCCCATGATTTGGGTTCCTACTTGCTGGCTGGTCCAGCTTCAATTTTACTGGCAGATCTTGCACTCGTACCCAGAATAGAGAGCAAACCCACACAGTAAATTCAGACGGAGTTTGGTAGAGAATTCGAGCAGACTCTGGTGATCAGGCACGGGGCTTGGCCAGATGAATGTACTGACCAGCAGCCTGCTTGCCTGTGATCAGCCTCTCTTATTCTCCACCCTCTTCATTTCCCCATGCTTGTTCCTCCCCTCTCCTCCTTGGCCACCCCCTTTTCCTACCCATAATCCTGCCGCTCAGCATCCTGTGATGAGTTTTACATGTTCCCACCATCTCTCTTAAAACCTCCTGAAGCAAGTTTGTCCTTGCGGTGAGAGCTGCTCTGATAACCCACGAGAATCTTGATGTCCTCTGCATTTCGATTCTTTAATGTTACCGTTTGAGTGAGTCCTTTAATGATCCATCCATGAGTGTCTTGAGCCTCTGTTATCTGCTTTTCATTAAGGTTGTGCACCCATGTGTTTAATTTATTGTTTCCTGCTTGTTGCCTTGTCTCCTGTGCTCAGCAGCCATTGCCCAGGTCCCTTTACATCCTTCCTCTCCCTCCATGCACCTGCAGGCTGGGAGGTTTTCACACCGCTCTGCTCGTCCTTTCTGGTTGGTGCCAAAGGTGTCCATCTGGGGACAATCCTCTGGGTAGAGGAGATGCTGTGGGGCTGAGAGTCTCCTGTTTGTGTCCAACACAACTTTTTTCCTCCATGTCCCAGGGGGAGTCGCACACTTGGCCATGGATGGGATGGGGCAGGTTGGGCGAGGGGGCTGGTGGCATTTATGGAGGGTGTGGAAATTTTGGAAAACTTTTCCAGAACCTCAGGACTAGAAACCCTTTCATTTTCAGCTTCAGCTTTTTCATGGCCAGTTCCATACTTTGGGCAGTGTTAGAAGAACACTTAGCTCTCCTCTCAATATTCTGTCCCTCATACATTCATGGAGAACAGTCCCATCCTTTCTGGTCCCTGAGTTTCTAGGCAAGCTGGTTTAAGTCTTAATTTTGTAGGAAAGGCTCTGTGTTTCCCTGCCTGTCACAGCAGCTTTTCTCTGCGCATCTTGTTAACTTAGGTTAAATACTTTTTTTGGGTGAAGGATGAGAATAACGTGCAGTTCTTCAGATGAGTTCTCTTCAATGCTTTGTACAAATGACATTGCTGCTGCTCCCTGTGTGCACTGGAAGAATCTCTTTGTCTGAAGCATTAGATCTTTCACTGATACTACAAGACAACTGTAGTTGTAGTCTTGAAATTATTTGGCTTGGCATGTTGGATGTTTTCTTGTCCAAAATAATTCTAGTTTTCCTTTTGTGCCAGCCAGTCACTCGCTGTGGACTAGCAGAGTCTCTCCCAAGTCTTTTTATACCTGGGGTACACTTTTTATGGCTGAAAAGGGACATCTTCCCCAGACTGCCCTGACCTTGCCCGGTGTGGGCAGTGGTGGCCGGTGACGGGTCCTGTTGCACACCAGATCATGCTCTTCGGTGCATGTGTCCGGGCTCTGAGAGTCGTTGATGAGGGCAAACAGCTGAGCACAAAGGCAGCTGACGCTTCTGGGAATTGCTGCTTTGTCTTCTTCCCATATCGAGATCTTTGAACCCATTCCTTTACTGCAGCCTCTTGGGCTTCTTTGGTGGTGACCCAGTACGGAAGCTGCAACACAAAGCCAAGGAGAGAGGGGTACCCTCCCAGAAATGAGTAACCCACAGCATAGTCCGGGCGATAGCTGGGTTTGTGGTGCTCCAAGAGGTGGACCATTGTCTTCATGGTCCTCTGGAGCATCACTGGTGCTGCTGGGGCTTGGAGAAGGTGGGAGAGGGGCTGGTAAGGTGTCTACAAAGAGGACTGTGGTCAGAGGGGATGAGCAGGTGCCTGTTTGCCAGCTAGGAAGGAGTAGGGTAAGTGACAAAGTGCTTTGGGGAACAGGCTTTTGAGAAGGGGCAGTGGTGTTCCAGCAGAACGGGGTCCCTTGGGGTGCTCGGCCAAGTGCTTGGAACGACTGGCTGTGCTGGGGCGACGCTCTGACGCTGAGTTTGCGGGTCGTTCTAGATCAATGGGGTAGACATGACAGAAGCCAGGCATGATCAGGCAGTAGCGCTGCTTACCGCGTCCTCCCCCACCATCGTGCTGCTGGTAGAGAGAGAGGGTGTGGAGCAGCCCGGCGAGGGAGACTGGCCCGGGGGCCCAAGGGCACGCATGCACTCCCCACCGCCGCCCCCCAGCCACGGGGAGAGCCCGCCCGAGGAGACGCCCGCGCCACAGAGGAACCATCTCTCCAAAGGCCTGGAGGATCAGTACCCCATTGAGGTGAGTCGGTCTCTTGGAATATGGGAGTGGGTCATCTTGGGTATTTTTCCTTGAAAAATTGGTGGTCTGATGAGGGCTGGCCCTCTGTGCTACTGGGGCAATGGGAAATAATGGGGAACCACCTTGTCCTGTGGTGCTCACCTTGTGTTTGCTCACACAAAACATCCCTGACTCCATGTTTTCAGTGTTTGTGGTCCTTATGTGATGGCCGTTATCCCCTTTGACTCTGCTCCTTGTTCCCTCCAGGAAATTCACCTGGTGAAAGCAGGTGGTCCCCTGGGGCTCAGCATCGTAGGGGGCAGTGACCACTCAAGCCATCCATTTGGGATTCATGAACCAGGTGTCTTCATTTCGAAGGTAGAGTGCGGTGTGAGCAGCCCAGTGGTGGGCATCGCTCAGCTGTTTAATTGTTGGGGTTAAGATGAAGGATTTTGATGCAAGAGTCTGAGAAGTACAGTATAGATTTTAAAAAATGGGATGGGGGAGGGATGTGTGCATTTCTAAAGAGTGAGCTCATACTAGACACGCTGCTGCTGTTGTGGGAATCTAAATGGCCTGTAACAGCCTGCAAACCTCTATAAATCACGCTGAGCTGTTTGGGGAGGGTTAGCTTTTGAAATTGCTGAGCTTATGTTAGCTTTTAATGAGTCCTGGGAAGGTGCAGGCATTTCAGAAATGTTTAGAGAGCACACAAGCCAGTGCTTGCTGCAGCTAATCCCCTCTGCGGTCCCACGCATCCACACTTGTTGGATTTAGGGATGTTGGAGAGGACATCCCTGCCCAGCCATTTCTGCATCCGTGTGTCTCTTGTCCCTGGGAGATGCTGAGTCTGTCTCCTCTAACACCATGGCTGCAAGGCCCAGGACATTGTTACCTGTCACCTGGAGCAGCACTCGCTGATCTGCTCTGAACCAGCATCCCACCATGTACGCCGAGTGCTCCTCCATTCTTGTATTGCCAGTTTGGCCAACACAAGTCCTGCATTCAGCTGATTTACCACCATCAGAGTTGTAAACCTCCTTCACTTCAGTGGTGTAAATTCTCCTTCCTCAGCTTTCTCTGCAAACTCAGGAGTTGGGGCCTTCATTTCTCCTTGCAAGGTGCTGCTCCGTCCCCTCCTTGTTTTAGTGAGAGAATATAAGAGCATATTGAATGACACTTGAAAGCAAATCTTACTTCATTCTTTGCCAGCTCTGACAGATGCGTTACCTCTTGGGGAGCTTTGGTTGCAGAGAGAGAAGTCAAAGCTGGCCTCAGAGGGTGTTAGAGGATGGCCTCGGGACACAACTGGTCTCTCTCCAAGGAGAGGTGGGCTTTCCTTCTCTAGTTGTAATATTAATGACTCTTTGCAGGTCATTCCCCGTGGACTGGCGTCCCGCAGTGGGCTCCGAGTAGGGGACAGGATCCTGGAGGTCAATAGCATTGACCTGCGCCACGCTACCCACCAGGAAGCAGTGAACGCCCTGCTCTCCAACAGCCAAGAGCTGACCATGTTAGTGAGGCGAGACCCACCACCACCTGGTATGCAGGTAGGTGCTGAGCAAGAGAACTGGGGGGAATCGCGCTCTTCGTTATAGAAGGATTGCTCTTGAAGGCAATTTCTTATCAAGTTGGAGGTCTGGGACTAGGGCACAACCAAACTGCAGGCTGGAATTTCCTTCTCTCCTGCCAGAATCCAGTCTCTTGTAAGGACATTTCCAGCTGGGGGCTGTGGAGGGTCTCTGGCTGTGCCCACAGTGACACTGTGACTGGAGAATTACCAGATTCCACAAAGACCAGACCTGAACAGGAGGCAGAAATCCAGAAAAGGGCAGAGCCTCTTCCAAAGGTCTAAACTGTGCCAAAGGAGTGAAAGGTCTAATTTAGGTCCTTTTCAGGGTATTTAGAATATGACCAACCACTAGGAGTGTTTCCTCAACAATTCCAGTCTGAACTTGACCCAGAAACAGGGAGACCTTTTCTGTGTTTGCAGGAAATATGCATTGAGAAGGCTCCAGGAGAAAAACTGGGCATCAGCATCCGCGGTGGAGCGAAAGGCCATGCTGGAAATCCGTTTGATCCCACTGACGAGGGCATCTTCATCTCTAAGGTACCTGAACAGAGACCCTGCAGTCTGGCTGCGTGCAGGGACTGCCAGGAAAGGGATGATCCCTGTGGGATTTGTTTCATGTGCTCCCTGCACTCCCCACCAGGGACATCCATCGTCCTGGAGCATTCTCCATTCACTGAAGGAGGTGCATTTCTTTCCTTTCATGTTTCCTCCTCTACGGCAGCTACAGAATTTCTTCTTTCGTTTCCTGTCTTTGCTTTTATTTTCCCGTGGTTTCTTCTCTTGCTTTTTTTTTCTATAACATGAACCCATACATCTTCCTTTTCCCCTTTTCCCCTCCATTCCTATTGCTTCCCCCAAGTGCTTGTGGCCTTCCTGCCCACGCTTTCCTTGAAAGCGTTATGGATTGCTCACCTTCCCTCCTGTGCCACACACCCTGTGTGTAATTTTGTTCCCTTTTCCTTTGTAAATGACCACTTGTGTGCATGCTTATTTGTCACGTCACTTCTCCCCAAGAAGTAATTCGTATTTTCTTTCCAACAATACGCTGTGTATAAGCTTGTGCTGCTCCTGACCCTTACCAAGAAACTGCCTCTTCTTCCTTGTTAGCGACTGAGCTCAGTGACAAGGGGTGTGATTTCTGGTCCTGCTGCTGACCAGAGGGGGACTCTGGATGCTCACATCAGTGTCACTGGTGCCCTCTTTTGCTGCTGTGGTGGGGTACAGACTCTGCTTTGGCTGTAGAGGTCTGAATAATCCTTGGGGGACAGTGGACTCTCCACAATTGCCAGTTAACCCTTTCTGATAATCGGCTGCTTTCAAAGAAAGGGAATACTCAGCATTTGTTATCACTTGGATACAACTTCTTTATCGGAGTTTTAAAGTTAAAAACCTATATTCACTTTGTCAAAGTAATAGTTGCATGTTCAATTGCAATATTTGTAACAGCAGTAAAAGAAAACCTAAGATTATCGTAATCTACAATTATTTTTAATGATTAGGTTTGATTTTATCTCCTTCAGTGTTCCAGTGTTTAGAGGTTTGGAAGGCTTGCACTTCAGCCCCAGGGCAGGGTTAGATTCCCCCCTCCACCTCTTTTCTTTTTAATAGTAGTTGTTTTAGCCTGTAGAGAACCAAAGCTCTGAACTTCTCTGCCCTCCCTTCAGCTGCGTAACTTCAGCTTGATCTCTCTTCTCTGTCCTAATCAGAGAGTTTTTCTGGCTTCTCTTGTTCTGGCTGTGTATTTCCAGTAACAGAGACAAAGTAGTGCTGCTTCCTCTTCCTCCTCTTTGGATGTCCAATTACTGCTTTCTTTCTCCTTACTTTTTCTTAATTTGCATTTTCATCAGTCCCTTAATTATCATTGTTTAAAAAAGTTGTAATCTGGTTCTTCCTTTCTAAAACCTTCTTGATGAAGTGTTACAAGTTCAGTACCACAAGAAGTATGAATTATATCTACAATGTGAAATTCATGATCAGTCTTGGTGGGGATAGCTCAGTGTCCCACAGTGACATATCAGTAATGCAGATGACATTGAGGACGTTCTTCTACATTAACCTCACCTCCTCCCATTATTTCTGGGTGTTCTACTGTCACACTTACGCGCTTGCTCTCCCTGGAACAGAAATTGTGAGTACTCCCTCTTTCTCCATTCCGCTGCACGTGCCCGCGTTAGTGCATGCACACACACTCACACTCACACCCCTTCACAGCCCTGAAGAACTGACTGTAGCCATGCACAGCTGCTCTCCCTCCTCCCCATCCTAAAAAATATAAAAAATGCATGCAGCATTTTTTCTCCTGTTTTTACAGGTACTTTATTAAAGATATATCTGTTGTTTTTTTTCTGCAAAACAGCTCCAAAACACCCATGCCTTTGGTTTTTTGGGGGTTTTTTGCCTCTCTGATTCCAGTAATATGTGGTGTGCAGTATTTCTGCCTGTCTTTCCTTCCTCCAGTGTGCCTCCATCCTACCCTGACAGCCACTACTGCATGTCCAGCTCTGTGTGCCCTTGTCCTCTGCATTCTCTCGTTGTGGATCCACAGGCATTGCTTGAGGTCCCTGACACTGACATGCCCTTTCTGGGGAGCCCCTGTGTAGCCCTGGCCGTAATTCCCTTTGTAAAGCTCAGTCGTGTTGGTTCGTGGCTTTGAGACCTTGAATGGCAGCCATCTGTCTGCCCCGGTGCTCCCAGAGAGATCTGTCCGTACACCGAATGTCCCAAGGTCTCCATTGGGTCTGGCCTGGCAGCGTGCACACCCCGTCTTGTTCAGGCTTTTTGGTGTCCCATTAGAAAAGGTAATGCCCAGTTGGTGGTTCTGTTCCTTTTCCTCAGGCACTTTGAGTTGTATCCTCTATTTTTGTCTGGTTCCTGGTAGTAGCTTCGCCTCCTGCCATTGATGAATTTTTTTCTCACTTCCTCGGCTTGCAAATTCCTCCTGAGCCTCATGTTTGCATGTGTTTGGGGTGGTTTTGGGGATTTCCCTTTCCCAGTGTCCTCTTTTCCTTCTCTCTCTTCCACTTTGTACCCACAGCAAGTCCTGCAGTCTCTTTTCCCTGTTCCAAAGGGGGAAAAAATGAATAAAACTGCTTGCCTTGACTGCCTTTGGTGGCAAAGTGTGTGCTTCCATCCTCTCCTCGAACACACAGGGTTACAGACTCTGGCTTTTATGTGCCTTACCCATATGCTGCATGTGGCCGCTTCCCCCGGTCACAGCTTGCGTACGTGAGGCAAGAATTAAGTTCTTGTGACTTCCCGAGGAAAGAAAATAGAAATTACATGTTATTTCCCTGAAAAAGAGGATGGAAAATGACAGACACATGTCATTCGTTCCACTGGTCTCTACCACAGAGACAGTGCCTCGTTTATCTTCATCCACAGAAAGCCTCATGAGGCTTTCTGCCTCATTTATCTTCATTCACAAAAATTATCCCTACTCTTGCATTTTCTGTCTCTCTCCCAACAAACAATTATTAGCTTTCCTTTCTGTGGAGATAAATCACAGACGCGAGAGCTTCCTTTCTCACCTGCCTCATTGACAAAACAAAAGCAGTTTCTTTCCTTGGGACAACACATTTCAGATACAGATTCTTTTTACCTGCCATAAGAGATCTCTTCCACACCCCTTTCCTCTGCCAAACTGTAGATGTTTTTCCTTTTCTGCCCTCTCTGTAACTATATTTAGGTACTTCCCGGCACTTTCCCTGTGTCCTTTGTGTGCTGTCCTCGCTTGTTCTTTCTTCCTGATGGTCCCAGAGCTCCCTGATCTCCTCTCGCCTTCTGAGGTGACCCCTCGATCCCCCATTGTTCCAGGTGAGCTCCTTGGGGGCGGCGGCCCGGGACGGCCGCCTGAAGGTGGGGATGCGGATCCTGGAGGTGAACCACCAGAGCCTGCTGGGAATGACACACACGGAAGCGGTGCAGATGCTGCGCGGGGTGGGCGATGCGCTCCTGGTGCTGGTGTGTGACGGCTTTGACCCCAAGGCTGCAGCTGCCATCGAGGTGAGAGCTGAAGCGCGGGGTGCCCTTGCAGTGACCGGCGCCACAACGATCCCACCTCTGTCCTTATAGAAGACTTTTCCGACCACGTGCTGTAGATTTTTCATTTGAGGTCCCAGACTTCAAAGCCTGGTCCGCTGCTACGTGAACTGGAGGTGGTTGCCAGTTCATAGATGCGCAGGTCTCTAGAGACTGTCTCTCTGCTGATAGCAGAACTGTTCCACAGTGTCGCTGCGCTGGTTTGCAATGCAGTTTGCAAGCTAAGTTTCTCCAGGCTATTTACGCCTATTTTTTTTTTCTTGTGCCAATGTTGTATTTAAAGTAAATTGTCTCTCTGTTTATTGGCGTTCACCTTTCCCTGCAGGGAAACCCTTAACCCATAGCAATCCTGTGCCTTCTCAGCTTTCCTTTTTCCAGGCTTAGCAAGTAAACTTTTCTGTTCTCCACCAGAACATGTACCCAACCCCAGTCACCTTATCCTCTCTCTGAAACTGTCTCCATTTAAATTCATCTTTCTTAGACATCGAGTTCCTTGGGTAATCGACAGCTGAAATAAGGTTTCAAGTTGTCAAAGACTTGCCTGGGATCATCTTGGTTCTCTGGATCTGGGAGCCCAGGATACGGGTATTTTTTGTGTGGCGCACTGTGGGCTTTCACCATGTTTCATTGCCTTTTTGCTTTGTAGATGTCCCCAGGAATTATTGCAAACCCTTTCGCTGCTGGTATCGGACGCAAGAATAGCCTGGAAAGTATCTCTTCCATCGACCGGGATTTAAGCCCTGAGGAACTGGAGATCCTGCAGAAGGTGGGTATTCTGGCTGCAACTGGCAGAACGTTACAGAGCGGAAAAGATTTCTGAAAAAGCCCTAGTGTCCCATGGTGTGTGGAATCTGCAACACGACGGGTCATGGACTTCCTTTTGATGGGCTCAGCAGGTCCCGGCACCTTCCTCGGGAATGGCTAGGACGGTTCTCCTGAGGCCCCCTCAGGAATGGCTCGGACGGGACTGTGAGACGGTCCTGAGGTCGCAGGCGGGAGAGAGCACTGGGTGAGGTGGCTCTAACTTTGGTCTCTCCTAGGAGATGGAAATGGTGAGAGAAGCAACTCAGTGGGAGAGAGAAGAAATGGAGAAAGTGGTGAGAGATTTTTCGTGTAGCAGAATCTGTTCTCGGCAGTGGTTCTGCCCAGCCCGTGAGCTTTAAGAGAAATGCCACGGATTGTGTCTGCCCGGTTGTTCATGCCACAGGGGGTTTGGGCCTTCTCCTCCTGGTGCACTGCTCGGGTCCCAGCTGCTCTCTGGCTTTGCCATGCCTCCCTCCGTACCCCTGTGGTGTTGCTCTGCTGCTATTTACAGAGTGCGTCTTTGTTACCTCCTGGCACTTTCTGCACCAGCTGCAACTTAGAGAAAAGTGGCCTTTTTGCTTGGAAGTCCCACGTTTAATCAGTTCTCTCTGTACAGCACTCCATCACCTGACAGAGCTTTCATGAGCAAAGATGAGAACACACAGCTCAAAGCTGTCCTGAACTGAAGCAGTGGCACCGTTAATCAATCACAAGTGTTAATCAGTCAAAATGTTAATCAGTCACAAATTTGTGCTCCTCACTTTATGTGATCATTTTTCTGACTCATTATGAGATTTTTATATTTCTACCTCCTATTCCAGCCTTACACAGGACAGATGAGCAGAGTCAAGCCGCTCGAGGACTTGGGTTTTCTCGTTATCCCTCTTACAACTGTAATTTATGCAGTCAGATTCTTTTGGAAGATGAAGGAGAATTGAATTCCTCAGTATTGTCAATAAGGAACCTGCTCTCCTGGCGGATAAGTGTGGACATTTTGCAGGCCTTTCTTTAGGTTTCCAATTTAGATACACCTGATGTTTCTCCAGGTTCTCTCTGTACTTGTAATCACTTCTTTACATTTGCTCCCAACAAGTGTGGAGTTATGTTGGCAATTTTGGATGGAGGTGATCTTTGTGATTCAGTTAACACTTGAGATTTTACTTTTTTTGGAAGAAAGGGTCAAGGTTTTGACTAGACGGTGTGAGACGACAGAGCCATGGACAGGAAAATGTCTGTCTCATCCGTCTGCACCAACTGCAATGGGCTGTGCAGGGTGTGGGTTTAAGAGAGACTGGAGCAGGGGGACAAAAGGGGCTCAGGATGTTGCAGACTCCCTTTGGGAGCTTTGCTTTAAGCCTACGGCTTAGATTGGTGTCAGCATGAGCAGGAATAAGACAAGAGACTTCTGCAAGGTGGTGTGGTGGTGTTTGCGATCTGTGCTGAGATGGGAATTCTTCCAGAAGAATTGATGGAATAATCTTCAGCATGGTCTGGTTGAAGATGTCACGGCTCGTTACTGGGGGTTGGACTTGATGGCCTTTAAAGGTCCCTTCAACTCAAAGGATTCTGTGATTCCATGAATGATTTGGGTAGGAAGGGACCTCTCTGCTCAGAGCAGAGCCAATTTAGATCAGATTTAGGTTTTTCCTATAAAACATCCTGTTCGTTTCCTGGGAAGGAACTCAGAGTGGTTTGTTGTGGTTTCAGAAAACCTGATTTCGTAGCGTTGCTGTTACAGCAAAGGGTGTTCCTACTGGTTTTGTGTTGGAAGCAAAGCCCATAGCTGGGGCCTGTGGGATGAGTCACTGGTCACTCCCATAATATTCCCGTGCTGTGCTTGGATGACTGAGAGCTGACAGGGGGCTTGAAGCCCTGCCTCATGCTTTTACAGTCTCTGTCTCTATAAATATATAGCATTTTGGCTGCAATGCTGTTAACAAGCATGTGATTTTTTTAGGTCTTTTTCCTTAGTGACAGCCAGGCCTGTGCTCTGTAGATTCGTTTCTCTGTTCCCTTCCAGCCTCTCCTGTCTGTGCCCTGTCAAGGTCTCTCCTCTCACAATTCATGATCTTCTCCTTCCCCTCAGGGAGGGCTTTATCTCCCGTGGCTTTTCCCCAGGCCTGACCCTGCTAAGGATAGAGACATCCTCTCTCTTCCCCTTGTCCGGGGACACCCCAGCCTGTGTTGTTCGGGGTGTCCATCCCCTCCGCTTCGCTGGCCATAACCGAGCTCTTGCAGAATCCCAGCTCCTTTTCCCCACGGATGCTGGGTTTCTGCACTCCCTCCACTGGCACCGGCGCCATTCCTGCCCCTCTGTCCCCTCTGTTGTCCCCCCTGCTCCGTCTCCCTGCCTGGCATGGCGCTGACCTCTCTCCATCTCTCTCTGCCCGCGCTGCTGGGATGCTGCTCCGGTTCTGCCCTGTCCCGGGAAGGAGTGGATGCGTAGGGAGCGGGAGGCAGCCACCCGGCAGCTTGAGGAGGAGGTGAGAAGCACGGCGGGGGGGTGCAGAGCTGCAGAAAAAGGGCCACAACTGGACTCAAAGGCCACGGAAATCTCTAAAAGCACTCATTCCCCGTAACTTCTCTTCTCCACTTCTTCCCCCCTGCCCCAAAGACTTGACTTTTGGGTATAAGAGAAGATACCAGAAATGGAGAAGTCTGTGATGAGGTTGAGGAAGGGACGGTGGAAAGCAATGGCTGGAATGAGACAGGCAGACAGATGTGAACGGGGAGTGAAAGCAAATGAAATCATACAAAAAGTGTGAGTTGGGGTTGAGAAAAGATACTGTAGAGGAATTGTACATTTGCACTCTCAGATGTCTCCAAATCCAGCCTGGAAGCCTTTCTGGATGCTCTTTGGGAGAAAATAGATATGTATGTTGTGTTCTCCGCTACCCCATGAGGGGGTGAATGTGTGCACATGGGGGCAGGAGGGGTGACGTGGTCTCTGCGGGGTTTCTCAAGCCTGGCCTCTGCCACAGGTCTCCATGATTGTGTTTGGAACAATTCCAGGGGGCTCACAGGGCCACAGAGATGCTGGGAGGGCTGGAGCCCCTCTGCTGGGAGGACAGGCTGAGAGAGTTGGGGGGTTCAGCCTGGAGAAGAGAAGGCTCCAGGGAGACCTTGGAGCCCCTTCCAGTCCCTAAAGGGGCTCCAGGAAGGAAAGCTGGGGAGGGACTCTGGATCAGGGAGGGGAGCCATAGGAGGAGGGGGAAGGGTTTGACGCTGAAAGAGGGGAGATTGAGATGAGATGTGGGGAAGAACTTCTTTGCTGTGAGGGTGGTGAGAGCCTGGCCCAGGTTGGCCAGAGAAGCTGTGGCTGCCCCATCCCTGGAGGGGTTCAAGGCCAGGTTGGAGGGGGCTTGGAGCAACCTGGTCTGGTGGGAGGTGTCCCTGCCCAGGGCAAGGGGGTGGCACTGGGGGGGCTTTAAAGGTCCCTTCCCACCCAAACCATCCTGTGATTCTATGATTCATTTCCAGGCAATGGGAACTTTCTGCAGAGTTTGGAGACAAGGCCTTGGTTGCTACTCGGGGTGGTTTCCTTTTTTCAATTGCTCTTCCTGGTTGATTTAGTTTACTTGTGGCCTGATCTCTTCCTGGTGTTTGTGTTTTCTTGCTCTCCCCCTTGCCCCCCTCTCCAGAACGTCACCAGCGAGCCCTTGAGACTGGACTATCGGACCCTGGCTGCGCTGCCGAGCAGTGGTCTCCAGAGAGTCAACCGCACCGTAAGTGAGGGGCTGCTGAGATGTGGGTCCCTGCACGAGGGGAGCCATGGTTGCTCTCTTATCCCTCTCCTTGCACCCTGGTGTGAGGGATGCATCAAAAGAAGGGTAGCCAGCAGGGCAAGGAGGGGTTCTGTCCCTCTGCTCCGCTCTGGGGAGACCCCACCTGGAGTCCTGTGTCCAGCTCTGGAGTCCTCAGTACAGGAAGGACATGGACCTGTTGGAACAGGTTCAAGGAACTAGATGATCTTTAGATGATCTTAGGTTGGAACTAAATGATCTTTAAGGGCGCTTCCAACCCAAACCATGCTGTGGTGGTGCTCTCTGCAGAAGAAAATGGGGACACGGAGCTGTGGTTGACTTTGACACTGTCTGAAACGGGGGGTTGCCACAAAGAAAGATTGGGATAAGAAAGTGAGGAGAGCAGAGAGCCAGGGCGCTTTCCAATTGGGAAATTGTGTAATTGCCTAGACGCAAAAGGAAGTTTCTGGAACAGGGCAGAAAGCAGGAAAGTGTCTCGAACAAGCCCAGCAGGAGAGGAGGGTGGGAGAGCGCAGGGATTTATCGTGGAAGGAGGCAACTACTGGAAGCTGCAGAGGAGGGAGGGGAAGTTCTTCCCAAGACAGAAGGTGACAGTGTTGTGTGCGCAGTTCAGCTGTGAATTCATTGTGGGACTGTGTTTAGAAAAGGGAGGGGGATGCAGGGTGCTGATGCCAAAAGTGTTAAAAGTAAGTCAAAATTCATCTAGGACTGCACAAGTCAGTCACAGTGACACAGCCTTGGAGACTCCTGCCCTGAGCTGCGTTCCAGTCGCTGATATGGGATATGTGGCACCTCACCCAAGAGAAAATCCAGATTTCACAAACTTCCCAGATTACAAAGTCACCTCTCTCTCCTGTGTTGTTTAAACTCTCACCTCACCTCTCCATCTCTGCTTCTTCTGTTCGTGATTTATCTTCCCTGCCTCATCCCTGTCACACTGGGTTGCTGCTGCTCCATCACACACATCCTCAGCCTTCTCCTCCGTTCCTTTCCTCCTCTGGCAGTGAGACCACCCTTTGCTGTCCCCATCGGATTCACCATTCCCATTCCATCATTTCAGGATCATCTCTTTCACCTGTACTGTCTCCATCTTGTTCCACCCAGACAGGTTCCTCCCCTGTTCCTCTCTCCTCTCCTTGACTTGAGGCCCTCTTGCTCTTCTGCTTCCACACTGGTTGCAGTCCTGCTCTGCCTCACGTTGTTCCCCCCCAGACTCCCCAGCTCTTGCATTTTCTCTCCTGGCTCTTCACACAGAAAAGCATTATCAGGAGAAGGTTTAATGTATTTTTAGCATCTCTTGGTGTAACTCAGCAGCTGGAGAGAAGGGGAGAGCCAGCCCCGTGCAAGCAGCTGCCTCTCTGCTGGGCAGCCCTTGTGTCACCCAGAGAGAGCAGCATTTGGGAACTGGTGCCGTGTCAGCCCCGGAATGCTGGCGCTGGAATGTGGGGCCGGACACGCTGGAATGCCGGGGCGTATGGGTGGCATCTATAAATGTCCCCTTGCAGGGGAAGGGCCAATTGTTGCACATGGTTTATCTTTTTCCAGCTGTCGTTTGCCCAGCCCTGTCTTTGCTCTCTTTGAAAAAATCCATCTGCCTGGATGGTGGGTACGGGGGGAACGGGCTGCGGGGGCAGGAAGATTCTGGTGTTCTTTCAGAGGCTGTCCCTCGCTGTGGGTGTGACCACCGGGAAGACTCAGACAGGGATGGGTCCGGCCAGCAGAAAAGCATAGTTTGGGTAACAGGTTGTCCGTCTCCAGTTGGTCCCACTGGACTGAGGTCACTATTGCCCAGTTCCCACAGTACTTTTTTCTTTCTTCCTGTCTCTAGACCAACTCGTCCACCACGTACTTTCTCCTCCAAACAGTGTCTCTGTATCTTTTCTTCCCGTATAGTTGGGAAGGGGGCTGTGGCGCCTGCTGTTCTTCCCGCTGTTGCGGGTGCAGAGCTCTGTTGTGACTGCTGTAGGTTGCGGGTGGAATTTGTCATGAGGCTTGCCCAAGAATTGCCCCCAAAGAAGGGGGCAGATGGCTGTCTGTCTCAGATTAGTCTCTGTTGCTGCCTATTGGTCCTGTTGTGAGCAAGATTGAACAAAGGCTTGCTGAGACGCAGGCCTGTTTGGTTTGTATACTTTAAAACCCCAATTGAAAAATTCCAGTGGAAAGCTGGGTGAGAGAGCTCGCCTCGGTGATGCCCTGCGGCTGTGCCAGCTTCTCGGTAACTGGTGTCTGTAGAGTCCAGCGCACGTCCATGTCTGGGGGCTGCCATCACAGTAATTAAAGAGCTGCTATGGTCTCTGTCTTCTGCATAGTACAGGCTTGGAAACCATACCCACGAGTGACTGCATCTCTCCACAGCAAACCAGTCACAGTCTAGGTTTGTTCTCTGGGCTCTAAGAAATGGAGAAGACTTTATATCGCTCAGCATCTCACCGTGGTTAGTTAATTAACAGTCTGTACTTTCTGGTCTGAATCTATTTCTCTTCAATTTCTAGCCGTTGGTTCTTTCTCTGTACTTGTCCATTCGATTTAAAATCGGATTTGTTTCAGTGGCTGGGGCAAAGTGGTGGATCGGAGCCGCAGATCATTTCTTCTGTATCCGCTGCAGAGGGCACAGGGTGAAACGGGATTGCCCCCTCTGTGGGATGGGGGGTGACAGAGGCACGGCTGGGAGGAGCACACCGCATTGCCAGGATCCTGGCTCACCCAAAATAGAAATTGTTGCTTCTCTGATAAAAATAGCAGACAGAGCGAGGCATCCTGCAGAAGTGCCGGAGATGAAAGCGAGGGGTAGGTGCAGCTCGGCTCCAGTCGTGTCCATGAACAGAGCAGGCGTTGAGGCTCCCCATGCAGCCTTGGTGAGGTGCCCGTCTCCACAGTGCCCCCAGAGCATCGTTCACTTTTTGCCGAAGCAGGCCTTGGCGGGGGGGTTTCACCTGGAGCCCAGGCTGGTTGGGGTTTGTGGTCTTCATGGCTCGGGAAAGAGCTGGAGCCGTCAGAGGGGCCTGGCTGCAGGACCCACAGACCCACTTTGCAGTGGTGATTCTGGCAGGGCTTTCGTTACAGCATCCCCAGGGAGCAAATAATATTCCTGGAAGTACTTTTTTTGCCTGGCATAACTTCACACGCACTAGAGCTCTTGCTACTGTGGTTTATTGCCCTCTGGGAAAAGGAGGTTGGAATTTGGGGTGGTTTTGGCAGGGTTTTCTTTACATTGGAAACTCACGTAGTTACAATAGCAGAATTTCAAAGGGTAGCACAGGCTTCACTGTCTGAAGACATACAATAGGAGCCGGGGCTCTGCCCACCACTGCTGTAGGTGGGGTTGGGGCTGGGGAGTTAGGGGAGGGCCTCAGGAATTCCTGAGCCTCTCAGCTGCCATCGTAGTCCCTGGCCCACCCGGCCCCGCAGAGCTATTTTTGTGGATGCTGCCATGACACAGGGGCTGGAGAATGTGCTCTGAGCAGGAGAGGTCTTTCTGCTGCCTGGCAGGGACCGGGAGAGAAGGAGATCTGATCGTTGCTCTCTGGTTATCCCTGCTTCCCTGAGAGAAGGCTTTGGCTGGGGTAACAGACTCTCTTTTATAGCATTAGAAGAGGAAAGGTCAGTGCTTTGTCTTGGATGGGTGCAGTTGAGCCTCTGTAGAACTGGAGCTCGGTTTCAGTCCTGCTTTCGCAGGGGTCTGGGCTTTGTTAGCTATTATTTAGCTCTCTGTTATTTATTGGTGTGTGTTTGGACGAGTGGGGCCATAAAAGCATGTTTGCCTGTGCAGGGGTGGTGGAGCTGCAGGGGGTAGATATGGTGGTAAGTGTATGGAATGCAGTGGAGCAAGAGGTGATGTGGCTGGAACTGCTGGGAAGTATCATGGGGTGGGACAGTTGGTGTTGGGCCATGATGGTGGTGGAGTGGGGTTGAGGATGAGGGCTGGAGCCCCTCTGCTGGGAGGACAGGCTGAGAGAGTTGGGGGTTCAGCCTGGAGAAGAGAAGGCTCCGGGGAGACCTTGGAGCCTCTTCCAGTCCCTCGAGGGGCTCCAGGAAAGCTGGGGAGGGACTCTGGATCAGGGAGGGGAGCCATAGGACAAAGGGGAGGGGTTTTAAGCTGAAAAGGGGGAGATTTAGGTGAGATCTGGGGAAGAACTTCTTTGCTGTGAGGGTGGTGAGAGCCTGGCCCAGGTTGGCCAGAGAAGCTGTGGCTGCCCCATCCCTGGAGGGGTTCAAGGCCAGGTTGGATGGGGCTTGGAGCAATCTGGTCTAGTGGCAGGTGTCCCTGCCTGAGGCAGGGGGTGGGACTTGATGGCCTTTAAGGTCCCTTCCCACCCAAAGCGTTCTGTGATTCCATGTGCTGCAGTGAGATGGGGGAGGACGCGTGGTTGTGCGGGGTTTGCTGGAGAGCAGCAGCATTCCTGGTGAGTGCTGAGCTGCAGGCTGGAATGTGGAGGAGAGCTGAAAGTGTGCAGGGAGCGTGCTCGTGCCTGTCAGCTACCGGGTGTCTGTATTGCAAGGTCCTCTCTTGGAAGTGGCTTTTGGGATCATCACCAGACTGGTGGTAGAGTAGGAGGGAGGGAACGGGTGGTCGTGTGGGCATCAGTGCTCGAGTTCTTCTCTCTCCTATCCTTCAGCATCAGCTCTGTGTGTTCTTCCTCCTCTCCTTTACTCTGTTCTCCTCATTTCTTTCTGACCCTTTTGTTTCCCTCTCAGCTCGTTCAGTATAATAAGCCCAGCTCCAGAATGGAGGGCGACTGTGCTCTGCTGTCTCTGCCAGTGGCACGGGACAGCCGGGATTCATGCCCCAACACGGCCGCTGGCCCCACCATCGGAAGCATGGCCAGACCTCCCCAGGACCCCGCAACACCCGACCACTGCGCCAGCGGGGCAGAAACACCCCGGCCTGACCAGCAGCCTCCCACGGGTGGCCCCTTGTCCCAGGACCAGCCGCCAAAGACGCCAGAGCAAGAGTGCATGGTGGACTCCCAGCCCATCCTCTTCAGTGAGAACCCCTTCGTGGTGGCCAACCGCAGGGGGAAGGCGGCCGGCCGGGCCTGCCTGGGGGGGCCTCCCCTGGGCTATGGCAGGGGGGGAGTGCTGAAGACCAACCTTTACTCAAAGGCAAGCGGTCCCACGGCATGCTGTGTGTGGTCACCCCCTCCAGGCCACCCCTGCGCATGTACCAGGCAGCACGAGGCCCATGTGGGGCCAGTCCCACCTAACACGTGTCCTTCTCCAGCCTTGCCTGGGCAGTGAATGGTCTTCCAGCCACTAATGAACCCGTTATTGCCCCGTGTGTTTGCTGCTGACCCCCCCTGCTGAGGGGAGAGGGGGTGTCAGGAGACTTAGGGACTTTAAAGAACACAAGTCTTGTGAGGAGCAGCTGAGGGAGCTGGAGGGGTTCAGCCTGGAGAAAAGGGGGCTGAGGGGAGACCCCATCGCTCTCTACAGCTCCCTGAAAGTAGGGTGTAGCCAGGGGGGGTCGGTCTCTTCTCCCAAGGAACAGGTGATGGGACAAGAGGAAACGGCCTCCAGTTGGGCCAGGGGAGCATTAGGATGGAGATTGGGGAAAATTCCTTCCTGGAAAGGGTTGTGAAGCCTTGGAAGAGGCTGCCTCAGGGCAGTGGGGGAGTCGCCATCCCTGGAGGGATTGAAAAGCCGGGCAGACGTGGTGCTGAGGGACATGGGTCAGTGGTGGGTTGGTCAGTGCTGTGTCCATGGTTGGGACTCCAGGAGCTGAAAGGTCCCTTCCAACCCACACCATTCCATGATTCTGTGACGTCCCTGTGTCTCTGGGTGGGCAGGAGTCGGTAGGAGCCGCGGCATTCCCGGCTGCCGTGGTTGTGGGTGGGAGCTGGCAAGGGGGTAGAAGAACAATGGTGGTGTCACACTTGGGTATCTGGGCCTGAGCAAACACAGTGGCTTCTAGACTCTGCCGTGTCAGAGCAGCTGACATGGTTCACCCGCAGCCCATGAGCACCCTCTTCCTTGAAGGGACACGTTTCAATATATCTAGACTTTCAGGTTTCAAGTATTTTTCTTTCTGCCTTGGGAAACCTGTTTGTATTTAACTTTCTGGCTCTTGCACAGGAAGCCTGTGGCAGAGCGAGGACTAGACCCAGAGATAGTGTTCCAGATCAGCACTACATCACTCTTACCTTCCTTTCTCAGCCCTTTCGGGTGTCTGAAAAGCAAGATAAGCAAAATGAATGGCACACACACAGAGAAGAAAAAGCAAACAGACAAACCAACACCCAGCTGTGGTTCTCATAGGTGTTTTTAGCCCAGTTCCTTGGTGACAATTCGTTTTTCACAGCTGTGTAGGCAGGTAACCATAGAGCGAGGCACCCATTTGAACCTCTGTAGCATCTCAGTGTATTAGAAGCCAAAGACTGTGGTTTGGACATTACAGACATCCAGCTTTAGAGTTCAGAAGATGAAAAAAGCAGCGGTCACAAAGCACTGACCCTTTTGGGGGACAGATTTTATGCCAGCTCAGCTGTCACCGATCTGGAGGTGGGTGTCACAGTTGGCTGGAGCTGCTTTCCTTCCAGGTTGCTGTCAAAATGGATCAGTTCCCTGTCTGCGCGTTCTCCTCCTGCGTTCTGGCACCAGAACTGGAGCAGTCGGTGTCAGCTGGGCTAGGGAGCTGAAATCCCTGAAAAACAGTATTGTAGAAAGCTTCTTCCTTGGTGAATTGAACTGGGTGTGCTGGAGCACGGGAGGATGTGGGAAGCAGCAGCCAGGGGCAGGGTGACCGAGAGCTCTCTCTGCCGGGGAGGGATGGAGACAGAACAGTTGATACTGCCATTCTCTGTCTTGACAGTGCTAAGAAGGGTCAGATGTTTTCTGTGCTCCCATATAAACTTTGGATCACAGCTCCTGGTCAGTAGAAACACCATTGCCCAAGGCTGACTTGAATCTAACTAACTTGAATCACCAGTGCCTGGATCTGGCATTAATGATTGCTGAACCCTCCATTTGCTTAAACAGTTCTCTGAATCCCAAAGGACCTGTTTCCACCTTTAGGCATCTAAAATACTTTTTAAATTGTTCTCCTTAGTCCCATGGACAGACTGCAGGGAACTGCTGGGATGCTGCTCTCTTGTAGCCGTTGGGGTGGCCCAGCCTGAGCGCTGGTGATGGTGGGTTCCCCTGGAGGGGGTGAGACCCCGTCTCCCCTGTGCTCTGGGCTACTCGTAGAGGTGTCACCAGCTGGCCAACAGCAATGGATGTGGCTGGGGGTGAATCTTGTCCCCTTTCACTTCGGGTGGCTTTTTTTTGCCTCTATCCAGCAGGTTGCCAAGACTGTGGCCCATTCTGTGGAGGGCTGGGGAGAAGTTGTGGGGAGAGGATTCCCAGGGATGAAGGCAGGAGGTTGACCCTGAGTCAGTTGGCCTTGCAGGGCGTTTGGCTATGAATGTTTAATGTCATTCCCTTGCTGTTTCTAGCGCTTTTTTGCAAGTTCCTGCCCCGTGACAGCTGCTGCTGGGCCCGTTGCTAACTGCTCTTGCAAGGAGGTGACCCACAGTCAGCCTCAGCTGGACATCGGTGGTTTCCCTCACCTCCTTGGTCTCACCACCAAGGGAGAGGCATGGAAGCATGGAAGCTGCTGCTCCACGGTAACTGTCTGCCTTTGTCTTCTCTCTTCCAGGCTCCTGCAGGCGAGTCTGGGACGGGCAATTCCAGGCGTGAAACCCCCTATTCTCCTGGTAACCAGCAGGTGAGACTGGCCCCAGGACGGGCAATGCAGGGAAGGGCAGGGAGGCAAATGGCACCAGGGCAGAGGAAGCCGAGAGTGGTCTCCATCCCTGAGAGCCGTACCTTCGAGGTGGAGGGGCATCCAGCAACTAGAGAACTAGGAGAAGAACCTCTGCTCTTTCAAAGTATCTGGGAGACCCAGGAGTGTAACTTGCTGGTCATAAAATCGGTGGAAAGTTATTGCTGTGAGGGGTGACAACTGGCAGGGTAACAAGCAGGGTAGTACCAAGGGTGACCACAAATAGTTGTTGTCTCTTTTGAGAATGGCTTCACTGGTGCCTTATACAGAGACCGTTTCATTCTGGCAATTGGTATGTCAGAAGAAATGGAGAAGTCAGGATTTGGAGAATCATCTCAGGTCTGTAAACCCATGCTCCTCGGTCTCCAGAGAGATCCCTAGTTCTGTTTGTGACACTGCTGGCTGCCCACATCGGCTGTTTGGAGGAAAATTGAAGGATCCTGCAGCAATGTAACCTACCTGTAGGGTATGATATTCTAAAACTCTGGTCAGAGGTCAGCTTCCACTCCGAAATGGGAAGTTTCTTTATTCCTTGTAATTTAGGGTTTCTTTTGTAAACATGACCTATGCTCACTAGCCAATCTTAGTTCTCATATCAGCTCTGATCTTTTCTTTTTCTATCTTGCCTTAATCTTTAATCCTGTGGCAGTGGGTTTCACAAGTTAGTTGAGCCTTTTGAAGTTAAATATCCTTAAATGGATTTCTTAAATTTTCCCTTCACCATCATTGCATGTTACTGGTTTTTATATTAGCGGGCTGGAATGAACTGGAAGATGTACTTTGCACTCTGTCCATGGTCACTTTGTGCCTGTTGCATTCCTTTTGGAGTCCAACTGCTCTCCAGCTGCCTGGTCCCACTAGCTCTGGCACTCATCTCATCTTTAGCCGAGCTCTTTCGGTTCTCCAAGCTGGACAGAAGCTGTCTGCTCTTTTGCCGGGCCAGTCCAGCCGAGTGAGGAGAACTGCATCACCGTGGGGTGAGGTGACAGTTAACACTGAGGAGAAGGGGCAGGACCAGGTGGCTGGGAGCAGCGGACAGGACAGAGGAACCGCAGTGATAACAGTTCTGTCCCTCCTCTGTTGCGTCCTTGGCCTCTCCTGCATCTCCGTTGGTTCTTGGATCCTTTGAAATTGAGTGACCACCAGGGACGATTGGAAGAAGACACTATTCATTATAGTAATGCTATTTCAGTGCTTTCTCTTCCAGCTGCATATATTCACTTATTATTTTCTGAAAGCAGTTGCATACACTGATGGGAGGCTTATTTGGGGCTGTTTGTCTGTAAGTTTTCCTTTTACCACAAGTGCAGATTTTTTTCGAGACTGGGTTCTTTCTATCTAGAAGGAATGGGGTGTGGATGATACTCCTTATTATACAATAGAAGATCTAGGTATTAATTTGCTCTATCTTTAAAGAGCCTCAGCTAAAAAAGAAGCCCAAATCCCAAAGGGTGGCCATGGACCTGCTCACAGAATGATTTAGAATGGAAGGTCTGGTCTAAGGCCACACTCAGAGCAGGTCCAATTCGATCAGGTTGCTCAAGGCCACGGCCAGTTAAATGTTGAACACCTCTGGAGATGGAAAGTCTACATCTTTCTAGATGCCAACTCCAATATCTGACTACCCTCATTGTGATTTTCTTTTTTTAAAACTTGTATTTGGATGGAAGGTCCCTTGTTCCAATTTGTCATCGGCAACTTCCATAGTGCTCCTGATGTTTTTATCAGTGTCTTGGCACTGGGGGCTTGGTGCCAGCGTCCTGGCCACTAGCAGGCATTTGCCTTTCCAGTTTTAAGCCGGATGTCTCCAATTCCCTGTTACGTAGCACTTGCTGTGATTTGTAGTTTATTCTGTCACTTCAGGGCTTTTGTATCATGAGTTCCCTGTAGCTCAAGCAACACCTTGAATAATCTATACAGCTTTTTTCTTGTTTTTCTCTTTTATCTCTCTGTTCAGAGATGCGCATGCCATGAGAGATTCTATTAATTTCTTAAAGCATTTCTAACCAATTCCATGACTTTGTCCTTTATTTTAGCTTTTTAAGCTCTTCAGCAGATTTGCTCACTGCTGTCGTTTCTGAGATATGGTCTGTGTGTCATTTCAAAAGCCTTTTTTCCTGACTCGGTCTATGGCTGTTATGAACTGATGGCTCTGGCAGTTGTTCCTGGAGGTCCCTCGCTGTGGCAATGCCGAGCGTCACTCTCGCCAGCGGCATCCCCAGCCCTGTGCTCTCTACCTGAGCTTTCTGCCACATTTACATGATTCCACACTTTTTCGATCAGAGCCTTCTGCAGCAGTCACCTGGGTGTCAGGTGAGGCTGTGTCTGGTAGATGTAGTTCTCTCTGGACAATGAATGTTCTACACAATGGAACAGGTCCCACAGACAATACTGAGGGACGCAGGGCAATCACTAGCCTCGTGGCTTGTACATTTTCTGGGGATTCAGGACACTTGACCTTCAGGTTGTTGCTCCGCAGCAGAAGTTCCGAGGCATCGCATCTCTAATTCTCTGCCACCGTCTATTTTTAATGTAAATTCTTTGGTTTATGACATCTTGTGGTCCAGCCAGAGTTTGTAGGCTTATTTCAGAGCTCTTGGAGACTGGCTGAGGGAGGTTGAATCCTCTGTCCCGAGGCTGGTGTCATGCTGGTCCTGCCTGGCCGTGGGTCCTGCGAGCGCCTGGTGGGGAGGAAGGAGGTGCTGGTGGTGGGTCCGTGCTGAGGAGGGCAGAGGGGCTCTACCTGTGGCGGGTGGCAAGGACCTGCCTGGGGACACCCACAGCTCCGGGCAGCGGCAGCCTCTGCGCCGGGGAAGGTGCTTGTCTCAGGCGGAAAACCCGGTCTCTTCGTTTTCTCTCCCCTTCTCTCTGCCCTGCCGACCCTCCCTGGCGTTGCCCCTCTCCAGCGGCCTGCAGCCCCTCGGCCCGCTTGCCTGCCGGGCAGGGAGACCCGCTTTGTAAGTGCCCGTGGGTGTGCGGTGTGCGCTGCTGCTCCTGCTCCTCGCCCGGCCTCCGCCCCCCCCTCCCCGGCTACTTGCCCCCCTGGCGCCCGTGGCCACCGAGGGGCCGTTCCCTGCTAGCCACGGCTGAGATGGCATCTGCGAACGCTGCCTGGCAGAGGAGCTGTGGTGCTGATGGCTTTGGCTCAAGCGTAGAGGGCAGGGGGTGTAAAATGGTGTAAAAAGTGTGTAAAAGGACCGGCTGAGCTGCTGTGGAGAGGGCGGGGGGTCAGTGCCCGGAGAGGTGTGGAGAGAGTCGGAAATGCCGTTCCCACGGCAGAGGAGCCAGGAGAAGCTCCTGCGGGTGGGCTCCGGGCTGCACCTCGAACGGAGAAGAAAGTATTGTGGGGAGTGCTGCAGGACCTGGGGGGCAGTGGGGCAGGGGGCGCTTGGAGTTGGGAGTTTTGTGTTGCTTTTTATATGGAGCAGGGTAAACTGAAGGCTCCCCGTATGGGCTCCAAATTTACAGCTGTATTTCTGTTTTCAGGCTTCCATTAACTTCATTACATCGCAGGATGACAGTAAATCGGTGAGTACATCCACCGTGAGACCTCATCGCCGTGTCCCTGAGCGTCCTACAGCACAGAGCTTGTCTCCTCCTCCTGCATGTGCTCCCTTCCAGCCCAGCAAGTCCCACTGTTGCCTCTTACTCTGTCTTCTTCATTCCTCATATACCTCGTTTTTACAAATGCACTGCCTTAAGTCGTGTCAATTTGAAAACCTGATGCAAGTGTTTTTGCAGCTATTGGAACAATAGTTTGCCCTTGGAGCTTTCACTCCTCTAGTTGTTGCTGGTTTACTCAATTCCTGCTTCTGCTCTTGTTAGTATTAGAGGTTTTGTTCATTTCCACACAGCATCCAACAGCGATGGCATCAAGGTCAGATCTCAGGCTCCTGTCTCTAATGTCTGCACTTCTAATTGGAGCCCCTGCTGGGTCTCAGTTCATTTTCACCCCCAGCTTTTGCCCATACCCGTTCCTGGCTGGTGTTTCCTGCTGCATCTTCCCTTCATGATGCTTCCCTTCTCCAGGCTTTGACATCCCCGTGCTGTTCTCCTCCCACCTTTGCAGCTGCTGCAGTGGCAGATTGCTCCTTGTGTCCTGCCCTTCTCTGTAACCCCTGCTCCTGTCCGACCCTGACTTGTCTGAATCTCTTTGCCTGTCCAGAACACGTACCCAGAGGCACTCTTTGGTGTTGGCTTCAGTAGCTCTCCCTCCCAGTTGGTGGCTAAGGAGTTGAGCTCAGGTGCATGGATTTGCCTCACTCACTCGCATGGCAGAGACGTCTTGCTGCCCTAACTGCTTGTTTCTCTTCTCTCTCCCCTCCTCTTCCTCTGCCTCCCCCCTGCTGTGTGGTACCGACACCACCAGACCAAGCCAGGCGTCATTCAGCCTCTTTCCCGAGTGCGACAAAATGCTGCCCCGCACAATTCGGAGGAGGGGGACAGCCCCAATCCCTTCCAGCAGCCCGAGCCGTGCTTCAGTGTCCAGAACTCTGTAAGTGGCTGTGGTTCCTTCTCCCCGAGCTCCATCTCTGCCCTCGGTTGCTCTCGTGCCACTTTTTCCGGTGGGTAGGCTGGACTCTCCCTCCCGGTGCTGGTTTGGGAGTTTAAAGATCATTAGGTGAGGCTGATCAGTGCATCCCATTCATTTTTCTAACATGGATGAGCCTCATCAGCCTGCCCTGTGCCTTCACACACCCCTTCAGGGAGTTAGCGTGGTTGAATCTGTGTCGTGGCCAAAATCCCCAGAGCAGCTGAAGGTTTAGATCCCTATTTATGAGGTGTTGCCTTCTGTCAAGGCATAAATGTTTCAGAACCTTTGTCTATCAATATCTTGGAGCAAGAGCCAATACCATCTTGCTCATAATAAGTTTTATGATTTGCAAAATGATTGGTTTTGAAAGATTTGTGATCCCGGGGCTGTACATTGGTGGGAGAGAAGGATTCAGGTATTTTGGTCTTTGTCATGGTAGGAGCCTCGTATACCTGCGGTACAGCCCTTCGCTCTTTACTGGAGCTTGTATGACGTGATACCAAATGAGGGACCTGATTTGCAGACAAACAGCTATATATAACCCATGCAATTGCCAAGATTCACATATTTTGCAATCTCTCTGACCTTGACGTGCTGTTCTTCAGCCCATGGAGAAGGGAACATCATCCAACACTATACTTTAGCCTCAGTCCAGGACAAAGAAAAGCCACAAACACCTGAAACTGAGTTAGTGCAGCGAGAGGGACTGAAGGAGTGAATCAGCTAAAGGGGGTTTCATTTCTAGTGGGAAGGAAGGTGGTGGTGTCATTTTCCCCCTGCTCCCATTCATTTCTGGGATGCTCTGAGCAGGTCATCCCAACTCCTCTTCCTCCCTGAGTGTGCTCCGAGGGGCCATGGGGGAGACGGGTGAGGAGGAGACCAGCAGAGACAAGTGACAGCCGTAGGAGGGTCCTCTTGGACCATATCAGGTGGTTCTGAGTAAGTGAAGGGAAGATTTGAGATCAAAGGCAGGTGTTCTCCGGGCTGTAGGTGCCTGGATGGGTGGCCACTGTGGTTTCGGAGACTGTGACCATCAGCCATGAAGCAGGTAGAAGTACACACTGGTCACGTTATAAACAGAAGTACAATGGCCACTGCAAAAACCAAACAAGACTAATAGATCCCTTCCCTTGAAGAAGGCCCCTTTAGTCAGAAATGCCAGGCAAGACCAGGGCTTATCTTTAATTTTCCAATAAACTAAATATAGCGTGTTCAGTCCTAAGTAGGGTCAGAGTCAACTGTGTAGCTTTCCTGTTCCAGCCCCAAAAGGCCACTGACTGGATGCAGTCCTGAGTAGCATTCTCTAAGCAATCCTGCTTCAGCAGGGGAGTTGGACTAGATGATCTATACGGTCCCTTCCAACTCTAAAAAAAAAATTCAGTGAAATTCAGTGAAAATTCAGGTGGGCATGTGCTACTTGAACTGGGTGGAAATCCTTAGGGACTGTGACAGCAACATGGCCCCTTGGCCAAGAGATCAGTCACAACATCCTGGTCAGGTCACTGAGGATCTGTACCATCAGAGGCATCATCTCCTCACCATGCAAGACATAAAACAGGGCTGTGATAACGTGTGCTGTTCATAGGACGTACACAACCCTGATTGTGTTTCTGCCCAAGCTGCAAGACCTGTCCCTTACATATGCTGTTCTTCAGGCTCCTCAGGCGGAGAGTTGTGTGTGTTTCCCCCGTGTTTGGCGTTTTTTATAACATCTGTGGTTATCTCTACTGTCTGTCTTTGTCCCTGTAGCCAAAGCCACCCTCACCACCCTCTCCTGACGAGGTCCCCATCAATGTCAAGCAAGCGTACAAGACTTTCGCCGCAGTGCCCTTGTCACACCCCCTGCTCGGGACACAGGTAACCCGTGCTGTTTGGGAAGCGTGTCACATGGATGGTGGGACATCAGAAGGTTGGGCATTGCAGGGAAGCGTGAGAACAGAGAGGGGACAGACGTTTGTTTCCTCCAAAGAGCTGTGGTGAAGGAGGGAGGTGTTGAGGTCCCCATGGAAGCTGGAGTCTGTTCCTGCTGCTCACCCTGCAGGATCCTGTCCATAATCTCACCGAGTCCTGGAAGCTCATTGAATTCCATGTCGCTGTTACTCTCACTGGACATCAGGATGCTGTCCTGAGATAAAGAAAGTCTCTGAACTTCCAGAGTCCAGGGCCAGGCCAAACCTGTTCTGAGGATTTTTTTATTAGCTTTTGATCTTTAACTTAATTGGAACTGCTCCTTCTGCCCTCCATGTATTTGAATCATGGACCCCTTCAGGCTCGAGGAGGCCTTTGGAGGATATCTGCCTCCGTCCTCTGTGCAAAACAGGTGGGCTTTGAAGGTGTATGAGGCTGCTGAGGCCCAGTCCACCTGAGTTCTGAATTTCCAGAAATGGAGATTCTGTGGTCGCTGTGGGTAATCTCCTCCCGTGTGTGACTGTCTCTGCTGTGAAGAGGATTTTTCTGTAGGTTTTATCAGAATTTCTTTTACTGCAATTTGGGTCGGTTGCCTCTCATCCTTTTTGCTGTTGAAGGTAGTCTGCTTGGTCTCTTGTGCTTCCTTTTCATTTGTATAATTAACAAACTTTCATAGTTTTAATAAGTCGTTGCGAGTTCCCGTTTTACCCTTACTGGTTTCCAGTTCACAGATGGGTTTTGTGGATCCATTTCTTTTTCTGGCCCCTGTAGTTCTACTCATCCAATATTCTGTTATTTATTTGGGTAAATACGGATTTTTCTTTCCTGACAGTGTCTCCACCTCCTAGAAGTAAATTTTCAATAGATGCATCTTTGATTTAAAGAAAGTCTAAGCTCCTCCATCCTAAGCTAAGCCTCTGCTCCTGTTCCTCACCTGTTTCCCCATGTTCTTCACTTTCTGCCCTTTTAAAAGTTGTCACCTCTGTTTCTGTTTAGCCCTCAGTTTAACTCACAACTGCTTAGCCTGTGGCTTTGTCTCGTGTTAATTCTGGGACTGTTGTGTGAACTATTCCGTCAGTCAATGCCCGGGTCTGCTGCTGCGTGTGACATTGGTGACACTTGGCTGGAGGGCAGGAGCGGTGGTAGAAAACTTCCTTTTTAGAATGTGCCCGTTTCTCTCTATTCTCAGGAATTGCCTGGTCAGAGCGGCACAGAGAATCCCAGAAGTGCCCCGGAGGTGAGTTCTGGTGGCCGGAGCTGGAAGTGGGATGGGGACTCGCAGGGGACTCAGGCTTTCGGGCGGTGGATGTGGAGGCGGGATCACGGGGAGGCTGGGGAGGAGGAGGAGGGTGTGAAGGCTGGGGCCATGCGGGAGGCAGGTTTGGCTCGGTGGTGGGTGGGCAGTGCCCTGTGGCTCTCGTAGGTGGCCATGCACAGCCCTGGGGGACTGCACAGCCCTGAGCAGAGGTCCTTCCGCGAGAGGCAGAAGTATTTCGAGATTGAGGTGAAGCAACAGCAGATGGACAAGCCCCCCAAGAGAGTCTCTTTGGTGGGAGAGGATGACCTGAAGAAGATGAAAGAGGAGGAAGGTATGTTGCAATCTGTGCAAGGAAATGTGTCCTGTTACAGGAATCCTTTCTCCGTGGGAGGCACGAGAGAGCACACACCCCACAAATCCAAAAAAGCACTTCCAAAAGCCCATGGGTGGTTATTCCTAAGGCCTGGTAACAGCATGAAGCAAGTGTATGTTAAGGAGTTTTGTGGATGCTCCGCTGTTCCTGTGTGGGCTAGTGGAAGTGCCGTGGTGTCAGGGTTTCCTGTAGTTGGGAAACACTGCAATAAAGTTTAAGAAAGCTACTACAAACGATGATGTTTCTTTGTAAGCTGCCCGGGCTGACAGGCAGCAAAGTGGGGCTGCCCATGGCGTCCTTGCAAAGTATGTGACAGTGGAGCTTTTACTGCTCATTATTGCTTATATAATGAGCTTTTACTGCTCATTAAGCTGCTCTGATTTTAGATGGGGCTTGCAACAGGAGGGAAAATTACTGCTATTGTTTTGATGTCATTTCCTCCTGCTTGAGAGTTGTTTTAAAAGGTGAAGAGGAATGATGTTAAGTAGAAAAAAAGGCTTCTCCTGAAATGCCATCCTGCTCCATAAGAAAATACAGCTGGAATTGGACTCCGGGGTTTGGGAGCTGTGACTGGTGCTTGCAAAGATTATCATAGAATTTCTTCTGTAAATTGTTGGGTTTTGCTGTTTGGGGTTTTTTTTTCATTTTATAAATAGCTAGTCTTCTCTTTTCCACCTTCCCTCCTCTCTTCCTGTTCAGAGGCTGTTTGCGAGTTTGTTGAGAGAGTTAGAAACTGTCTCATTTTTACTTAGTAGTTCAGGAACCTTTTAAGACAAGAGTAAGCTCATAAAAGATAGAAAGGAAGGTAAGAAAAAGAGATTGCAATTTGTCATTTTGGGTTTCTTCAATGCGATGTGGCCAAAAGAATCCCAGGTCCAACATAAGAAGTTGTCTGGGTACGTCAGGCTCTCACTGGTGGCTGGAAGAGGTATGTAGGAGACACAAAGATCAAGATACAAAGGATGGAATGAGAGAAGGCGAGTTTCAGGCTTGCCTTTCAGCTTGTTTTGAGATTTGCTGAATGAGGCAGATGAGGACAAACATCACCTCTAATCAGGATATCTCCAAGTACTAGAATCAAAAATAAAAATAAATAAATAAAACCCTTTGGGGGACAGTGTAGAGTTTGTTGCATCTGAAGCGTTAGTGAAGTGGAGGAGAAACAAAGGCATCCAAGGAGAGAGCATGGACTGAAAACGGCACAGACTTGGAGGGATGATGAGCGCGAGGACCTGCCCAGAGGTTACATCCTCGGGGGGGGTTTAGTGAGCGCTTTGTGGTGTAAGATGAGTCTGTCTTACTTCGGCAGCTCGAAAACTGCAGCAGAAACGTACCCTTCTGTTGGAGGAAGAGGCGGAAGAGGAGGAGATGGCGAAGCAGGCGCCCGAGGTGAGCGTGCAGTCCAGTGTCATCATTGAAGGAGTCGAGTACAAGATTGAGAGACTCAGTGGGAGGAGCAGCCAGTCTCCAGCCACTCGGTAAGACAGATCTTCAGGGAAGAGGGCTGGGCATTTTTTCTCCTTCAGCATAGAACTGGGCAGGGTTTTCTGGCTTGCTGTTTTCAGAAGAATCACTCCTTCAGCTGTCTGTGCACTTGCGTTTGTAGAGATGTTGATTTTTAGAGACAGCTAATTCAAGATAAGCCCTGGTGATCAACCTCCGTTAGGGTTTTCATAGGCTTTTATTTCCTGGTTCTCCTGGACTCATGCTCCAGTGAGGATGGGTCATACCCATACCACATACCTTGATGTGGTTTTTCTAATTCATGGCCATAGGACTGGGGAAAGAGAAAAGGCTTCTCATAAGATTTCAAATTACAGTGGCTGAAAACACTTATCCCATCGTTTTGAATGTCATTTCTCTCCCTTGTTTCTGTCCAGTCTCTGTTGAGGAACTTCTCACAGAGACCTCCCACCTCCCATGCTGTCGGGGCAGCTCGAGGGGAGGAGAGCAGCCGAACGCAAACCAGCTGCTCGGTTTGGGGTGAAAGTTGAATTATCCTTGCTGTTCTCGTACTGAAATGTGGGAGGTCAGAGAGCAGTAAGGCTGGATCCATCAGATGATTTTCAGCTGATTATTATTTGTGCTTGAACAAAGGCAAGGGAGTGGAATAGACTGAATTTGTGTTTCTTGAAGTATTTTTTTTGTCATGCTAGAACAGAAACTGAAGTTTAATCGAAGTAAACTTGAGCAGTAAAAATAAGGGCTCAAAGTCATAATAAACTTTCTCGCTGCCACCTGACCCGCAGTAACCGTGTGGATGTTCTTAACCAGTGGAAAACAGGCTGGTGCAACCCCCTTTCAGTTCAGGCCAAACCGAGCAGTGTCTGTGTGTGCAGAGCCTAGGAGTGCAGATGGTGACTGCGGCTCAGCTGATCTGAGCGTTGCAGTGGTTCAGTAACGAGCAAGTCTGCAGTAATTTGGTTGTGAGCACAGAGTCTCCATGTGGCCAGCAGCCGCGCAGGGAGAGCTGATACTGAGAATCGCTGTTCTGAGACCACTCGGGATTCACCCGAGCCCAGACAGGCGCTCACTTAAAACCCAGCACGTCCCTCGTTAACATCCAGGCACCTCTGGCAGCAGCACAGGGAAACACTGGGAGCAACCATGGCAGCTGGAAGGAGCCAGGCTGGAACTGGGCAAGAACTCATCAGCAAACACCTTCCATTGCACTGGAAGAGTGTGTTTCAGTGGATGGTTGGGCTCCATGTGAGGAACATGAGTTCTGATGTTAGAGAGCACGAAAGTTTGTGAAATCAGGAAGGAAAGGCTTGCAGCAATGGAGGGGGAGCTGTTGAGCAAAATATTTAAGGGTTGTGTCTTCAGACTGAACTAGGTGTTGCATTCTGGGGTTTGTTCCAGCCCTCTCTGGTCTGTGCCAGCCCGTGGGACCCTTAGCTGATGTGCTTGTGTTCCTCCAGGCCCTCCGAGGTCAACGAGAACAGCAGCTCACAGAGGAATTCACTGGAAGAGGGGATCAAGGCTGAGCAGAGAACCAACTCCATGTCTGGGTAAGCGGATTGGCAGCGTCCTCTGCCTGGGAGCTGCTGGGTGGCAGAGCAGATGGCACCTCCTTTTTAGCAGCGGTAGGGTGTAAAAGGAAGGTTTTTGTGGAGAAAGTGATTGGAACCAACTTCTTAAGAGAAACTCACCTCTGTTATGTGTCCTTCCATCTCCCAAGGTGATGTCCTTGGATGTGGTACTAAACCGTTGACTGGGGATGTCGGTCATCACCTTTTATCTTGAAACAGGGGGACAGGAGTTGTGGTGGCCCAGGCCAGCCCACCTCACCTCTCACTGTTCCTCTCTCTGCCCAGGCTGAGTCCCTTGTACCTTGGAGCAGGGGACGCAGTGGCACCCGTGCGGACGGCCAAAGCTGAACGGCGACACCAGGAGCGGTTGCGAATGCAGAGTCCTGAGCTGCTGAGTGGCCAAGAGAAGGAGCTTTCTCCTGCAGAACGTCGTGCTCTGGAGGCGGAGAAACGAGCGATGTGGAGGGCAGCACGGTGAGACACAAGAACCTTCACTCTTCACTAGGCTAGTTCAGGAAAGGGGGACCTGCTGCATGTCTTTTGGATTACATGGTGTTAAAAGCAGGGAACAAACGAGCCTTCGTTAGGGGAGGTCATATCGTACCTGTTCAAGCAGTGTGAAGCATTGCCGCTTGGCTTGAGCTCATCTGCTTCCGAGCTGCGTGAGTGAGGTGACTCTTGCATTTCAACAGTGCCTGCACAGTCATGAAAACAGTGGAGTTTTATAAAAACGTAACTTCAACGCCTTTATGTGATGGTGACTGTATTCCTCTCCACTCAGCACCCAGCTTCTACCTCCTTTGTAACATAGGAAAAAGATGGTATTTATTGAAGCTGCAAGGTGACAGGTTCAAAGTGAAAAATGGAAAGAGCATCTCACACATCCAGTGATAGATCCCCATATCTAGACGTGTACAGACACATATCCAGTGCTAGACTGGAAGACTTGCTGAAGCCAAGAAATGAGCAAGATGAGGGCATTCTTATCCACACAAGCTGTTTCATCAGCTTGTGTTTGAATTGTTTTGGAAGAAAGAGAACTTCTTAGCTCAGAACTTAAGACTTGAAGTTAGTTCAGGCGTTTACTGTGTCATATAATTCCTTTCAAAATGAGTCAGGTTCCTCCTATAAGTAATTATAGTTTTCTTCCCATAACGTTCCTGTAGGAGGCATTCACAGGACAGTCTGAAACAGTCTCTTTTGGGGTTCGAGGGAGAACTTTTAGAGGATCAGGGCTGCCCGTGACTCCTCATGCTGGATAAGGTGCTGGAGGGGTGACCATGAGTTGTGACACCACTTGGCAGTTCCTGTGTTTGTGCTTAAACGTGGGTGATAACGGTGTTGTCACCTTCTGGGAGGCTCTGAGGGTGAAGAAATACATAGTGGAATCCTCAGTCAGATCTAGCTACTTATCTAATCTAGGGCTTTGGGAGCACAAAGCTTCCCATTGTTACTTGATTGGGTAGCAGATCTGCTTATGGCTTATTTAGAGCTGGACTAATGTTCCCCATTACCAGGGCTTTTGCCCTTCGAGAAAAATTTTCGTGGTATCCTCCAGCTGTTTGCCTGGTCTATCTCAGCTGGGAATTTTTGTCTGAAGCCTTAGTTTCATGCTCTGTAACGTCAGAAAGCCGAGCCGGTCACGGCAAAGCCTGTTTGTTACATGGAGCCTTGATTTGGAAGAGGTTGATTCCTCTCATCTTGTCGCACATTTGTGAGACCTTTGAAGTTGCTGCGTAAGCACCATGGTGTCATCAGGAGCACACGTTGTGCACAGAGCTGCTGCTCAGTCTTTCCACCTAATAAACCCACTCCACTGTTGTATTTGGTCCAACAGAACAGGAGTTGTCTGTCGGGCTTCTCCTCCTGAAAACCAGCATTGCTGTGCTCGGAGAGGCAGCAGAGACCGTTCTGTCGTCCCTTCCCAATGAGATACACAGGATTTTCTCTGCCTTCTGCCTCCCCTTCCCTCGCACGTTTCCTCATAGGATGGGGCAGGGTTTATGGGTGAGGCCAGCTCTGATCCCTCCAAGGCCTCAGCACGAAGGTAGCCATGGGCTGCTGCAATAAAAGCTTTGTTCAAGATCGGTGGAGAAAGGAGAAATGTGGCTTTGCCCACGCAAACCTTGGAAAGCGAAACCATCACAAGGACATCGTTCATGTCACAGAACGTGCACCGCTTGCCTCGGGACTCTCTGCTCTTCCATGAACTTGCTGCTGTTCCCAGCAGATACAGAAATCTTGAAAAATGCTGGGGGGAGCAGGATTTTTTTAGGTGATCCCATGATTTGCTCCTGTAACATACTGCACATCTGGCTGCGCTTTTGGATTGGCTAGGATTTTGTTGAAACTGCTTAGGGCACGGGAAAAGTTCTACTTTAGAGTGTAGAAGGGTTAGTGAGTGCTGAGTTACAGTGGTTTTGTCCACTACGGGCAGGAGAGAGATCCCTGCCTTCCAGACCTTCGGTCTCTTCTCTTCTACGCTGGTTTTGTCCATGGAAAATGACCTGGTGAAGGGAAAGCCTTTCAGAGGTAGGAATACAGGACCAGGAGAAGCTGCCTGCAGCCGCCTTGCTCTTCGGTTGTCAGACCTGGTGCTGCTGGTTGTACGTTCTGCAGAGAAGCTCCTCGGCTCCACTTTGCTTCTGGAACCAGGGTGTCACTTTCTGTGCAACTCTCGCAGAAGTGTCGGGCTGATGCCTCGGGCAGGGTTGGCAGGAATCAGTCACCAAAACGTGCTGTGTTTTGTAAGGCAAGGATGGGCTGTTCCCTGCTACTGCGGATCTCTTGGGATGGGATGGTCTTCCCGGGGTCCCTCTTCTGTGAGTGACAGTGACAAGATGGCTGAGGGCTCACTTCCAGAGGCCCCCGGCAGCGCTGTGTGTAGGGAGGGCTCTGTTGCCCTCACAGGGTGCTGCAGCCGCACTGACCTGTGTTTCCTCACGTGCATGACGCTGGTTTTATTACTTTCTTTCTAATCCTGTCTTCTGCTTCTTTCCAGTTCTCTGCTCTGTGTGCTGTCCCTTGCGACCCCATCAGTTTGCACCTTCTTGGGCTTTCCTTTTCCCCCTGTGTCACCAGTGCTGTGCCGGGACGTGTGCTGTGCGCCCCCCCCCCCCGTCCCCCCCAGCACACCCCCCCGTGCTCTGCTGGGACACACACCCTGGGACGTGCCCTGGGCACACAACAGCCGCTGGCGCTGGTCCCCTGGGAAGAGTGTGACCGAGGAGGTACCGGCACACACCGAGGGGGGCAAATGTCCAGCAAGGGCTGGAGGGCAGCTCTCCTGCCATTCCCACCCTGTTTTATGGATGCACCCACCTCTTCAGCTGCATGTGTCCCACGGCCTGTGGCAGATGGACCTTCCGTAACGTTTGACCTTCTCGCCCTCCACAACTCCCTGAAAGGAGGGTGTAGCCACGGGGAGTCGGTCTTCTCTTCTCCCAAGGAACAGGCGATGGGACAAGAGGAAACAGCCTCAAGTTGGGCCAGGGGAGGTTTAGGATGGATATTGGAGAAAATTCCTTCCTGGAAAGGGTTGTGAAGCCTTGGAAGAGGCTGCCCAGGGCAGTGGGGGAGTCGCCATCCCTGGAGGGACTGAAAAGCCGGGCAGACGTGGTGCTGAGGGACATGGGTCAGTGGTGGGTTGGTCAGTGCTGGGTCCATGGTGGGACTCCAGGAGCTGAAAGGTTCCTTCCGACCCGGACAATTCTATGACTATACACTTGTCCATTTTGCTTCTCCTATTCTCATGGTTAGACAAAGGTACATGCTGCCAGCTGGGCAGATCTATGTATGTACACGAAGAGACAGATGTGTCAGATGTGCACACCCGCTCACTCATGCCCTGGGCCCCCTCACTCTGCTTAAACACACACACTCCTTCGTAACGACCTCCTGGGCCTTTTTCGTGGGTCTGCTGGGTGTTCGTGGTCCTCTCCTGGCCCGTGAGGAGGGCGGTCTCTGGACGCCGGGGCCCTGAAGGCTAATGTTTCTGGGCACCTCATCCCAGATTGTCCTCTGGAGGTTCCTGCTCCTTCTGCAGCAGCCGGTGTTGGGCTTGATCAGATATAGGAGTCTGGTTTAATCAAGGCTGCCCCTATATCAGACCCGTGTTTCTCCTTGCCAGGGTATGTTCCTGTATCTGTTTCTTTCTTTCCCTGCACTTGTCTACTGCGATGTTCATCACCATCATCTCCTCTTCCTCCTCTTCCTCCTTCTCCTCTTCCTCCTCCTCCTCCTCCTCAGATCCTCAGCTCTTGAAGACAGTATTAAACAGTACGAGCAGGACCTGGCCAGGAGGCTGTACCAGTCCCGACAGCGGGCACCTGCTCCCGGGGCCGGGCCAGCTCCGATGCCTAGTCCCAAGCAGAGTCACGCCTCGGCACCCCCTGGGTCAGGAAGCCATTCCAGGTGTGCGCAGCCCCCTCCCCGCCAGCTGCATGCTCCACGCTCCCCTCCGTCCCCTGCGTCCCCACGGCCCTCCTAGAGGCGCGGGGCGGGGGGGAAAAGTCATTTCCCTGAGATACCACAGACCTATCCACTGGCAGTCGTTTCCACAAGGATGAGGGGGGGAAGCTGGGTCTGTTTGATGGGGAGATGGGAGCAGACATTTCTGAGGGCTGAGCCCACCTTTTGTTGGCTGTTTCATTATCTCCTGGTGGCTGAAGGGGATTAAGATGCGACACACTGAGAGCAGAGAGGAGAGCCCCAAGGACTGACCCTACTCCTTTGAGCCCCTGCAGTTCCTTTCCCAGCTTGGGTTCTTTTCCCATCCTGTCTGGCACCTCTGGAAAGGGCTGCGGCTCCTCAGTGTGTTGGTGCTTAGCTCTGGGCTCTGTCTGTGAGTCCTGAGACAACAGCGAACCGAGCTGTTCTCTCCTGCTGCGAGAGTCTGGCAGCCCCAGGGGACTGTAGGTGCTGGACCCCACCTCAGCCTGGGCTGGTCCGGCCACTGGGCACAGAAGGCGGCCTCATCTCCTATGGAGATGTCATCTGATCTCGATAAGAGTCTTTTTATCTCGATTCAGTCTCTCTTATCTGACGTCTCTTTTCCCTCCCTCGTTCCCGAGGCAGGATGAAATCGCTCGAACAGGATGCTCTGAAAGCCCAGATGGTCATTGCCAAATCCAAGGAGGGGAAGAAGCGCAGCCCGCTGGAGCAGCTGGCAGAGTCCCCCTCGCCAGTTCCTACCCCATCACCGACGCCGCTGGAAGGTACTGTGTGGCCTTCTCCATCTCGGAGGGGAAAAGTTAATGCTTCTCCAGCTTAACGGGCTTGGCAGCAGAGCCATTCAAAGCAATTCGCTCCCACAGCCTGGACTGGAATGCCCTTTGGGGCATGTGACGTCCCTCAGCACAGGGGATGGGCCTGATCTATAGAGAACGTGAGAGAACAGCTGAGGTGTGGTTCCAGGGAACCAGAGCAGAAATTAAACCAGCATTGTGACTTGTTAAAAAGACAGGAAAGAGGCATTTGTTGTGAGAAGGCAGCATCTGTCCTGAGTGCAGAAGAGACTATGCTTAAATGCTGCTAGAGGGAAGGGGCAGCTTCGGGGAGGCGTTGGGTCCAACACAGCCGTTCACTGAGTGGTGCTTTTCTGTCATCTTTTGCAGATTGCAGTCCCAGGAACGTCACCTCCCCGGGAAGGCTGGTATGACATCCCTCTGGTTGCTTTTGGTATCTCGCCAATAATCTTGGGGTTTCTCAGTTTCTCGGCTTGGGTGTGGGCTGTTCCTCCGGGCCCTGGGGTCCCTCCTTAAATACCCAAGCCAGGTCTGGCTGAGTGATGTGCAGAGCTGCGAGGAGGGCGCAGTGGATGGAGCTCTGCCATACCCATTGCTAGAGGCATCCCCGCTTTTTGCAACTGCGATGTAACATCTGCTTTCTGTCTCCCTGATTTATTATTTCATCCTTTTCTTGGTACTTAATCTGTGTTCAGAAAGCCCTTCACTTCAGAGACTTTGGCCCCCTGTTTCCTCAACAGCATGAAACTGAGAACTGAGCCATAATCAGCATTTTCCTTTTTCTAAGCACTGCATAAATGGAACAGGACATTGTTGCAGAGAACTGTTGGAGTTGGTAGGACAGAGAAAGGGCAGAGCGGGAGCAGCTGCTCAGAGAGGACCTGGTTCTGCCCCGGGTCCCACAGCGCAGCCGGCTCTGGACTGAAATCCTGACTGAGCTACAGCCCCAGGAACCTTGCCACCAATTTTTCCACAAAACCAGGTTTCCTGCCTCACGTGGTGTGATGTGCATTTTAGCACATCACATCACCTTCTCTCTGCAACTTGGAACCCCTGTCCTGATCCAGAACAGCTAAAACATGGTGTCCCAGTGATGCCTCGTTTTCAGAGCCATATCCAGGGGCTCTGGGCACTAACTGAGAAGGACCCTCTGCTGCTGCTTCTGTCTCTGCTCAGCCTTCTCAGCCTGCTTGTGTTTTCCACCCATTTCTCTCCCCTTACTCGCTCTTCTCTGTTTCTTCTCTTTTGCTGTCCCTTCTAGTCCATGTCTGAAAAGAAGTTTGACTACCGGGAATTTGCTGCTATTCCTTCCTCCAAACCTGTTTACGAAATCCAGGTATAAACTGCATGCTGGGCCGCCAGATTAGGGCCCGAGGTGGGGGCAGTGCCTGCTCGTGAAGTGACCCTCGGAGCAGAGGCTGAATAACTTGAGGAAGTCCCTCAAAGCCATGTCTGCGCAGGAGGCGGTGACAACCAGCCACGCGGTGTAACTGAGGGTTTACTGGAGATTCCAGTCCAGTGGAGTGGTGAGAAAGTTGCTCCAGGTGGTTTTAAAATTAGCAACAAAAGCTTTGCAAATATAAAGCAGTTACATCTTCACCTTAATTGATCCTGAAATATTTTTAAGTGAAAGATAAGAACCCCCGCCATGGTAGGAGGGTTGGAACTTGATGATCTTTAAGGTCCCTTCCAACTCTAACCATTCTATGATTCTATGAGAACTAAAAAGGAAGAAAAAGCTATAGAAATGATTGCCAACCAATTGCAAATTGGAGCAAATGTTGACTTCAGACTAGAATGTACCAGCGTTCCGCGCAAGAGGCAGCTCTGGTGACAACTCTCATACGTGGTAACTGCTGTAGATGAACTGGGAAGTGATGGCAGGTAAGAACACCACGTTTGGAGGGTGAGCACCATGGCGAGGTGGCTCTTCTTCCTAAAAGAGCCTCATTTCGTTTAAGCTGCTTTGCCGTAGAATCACAGGAGCTTCAGAGGTGGGAAGGGGCCTCTGGAGATCATCACCAGTCCCCTCGCTCAATCAGGGCCACCTACACCCTGGGGACTCAGGCTGGTGTAGTCACCCTGGGCTGTGAACTGCCTTTCTCTTACTGTCTGGGTCCATCATTAACTGATTGCGTTTGTAACAGCTGATCTGAGCAGATACCATATGTCTATAGGTTGGTTTTGGGAGGGTTTTTTTTAGGTTTTTTTGGTTTGTATATAAAGAGTGAAGCAGATGCCCGCAGTGAGGTTTGTGCTGTGTGTGGAGAGCTCGCGAGCGCTGACGTGCTGGGCTTTATCGTGCTGTCAGGACACACAGATCCCAGGCCCGAGGTGTCATCTCCAGAGCCAGGCTGACTTCAGCAGAGCTGTGGTGTGAGGATTCTCGGGTGGTTAGATGTTGTTTGGTGCATTTTGGCTGACTCCTCTCACTGGTGGTACTGCCCAGCCCTTGGTAGTCACCCCTCTTTTTCTCTAAATTCCTTCCCTTTGGGGTGTGCACCCACCTTTATCCTACAACTTAAAAAAAAAAATTAAGCTACTCCTCACTTTTGCTCTTGAGCTGAGCAAGAAGACCCCTAAAAGACAGATTTTGATCAGTAGAAGCCAGAACTCTCCAGCAAGTTTGGCGTTATTAAACTTGCTGAATACTGAGCTCTTCTGAATCCCCATCCTTACATTTGTGTAGCTCAAAGTTGAACTGTTGAGCTCAACGTAAATACTGTGTACAAACCTAGAAAGATCAGTAGAAGTAACAAATGCAGCCACTTTTGAAGTAAACAGAACACTTCAACGTAATACTTTGACCTTTCCGTCCCTGAAGCACTATATACAGCTGGATTAAATGCTCTAATTCAGCAAAATAAGCCGGGCTTGGTACATTTCTGCCTGGCCCCAGAGTAGTGCTGATTTTCGAGCCACCTCAAGTTCCTGACCATGAGCAAAGTTGTTTTCTCACGGTGGTGTCACTCTGGTGCGATGAGCTACAGCCACCTCTGGTTGTTGGAATGGTCTTCATTTTGTGGAGACTTTAACATTAGCAGGAACTGGTGGAGTTTCACGATTATCATGAGGCATTTCTCCAAAGCTGTCTCTGCCATCTGTTGGGATGTAACTGCCTCCTGTCCCACATCAGTTCTCTGTTCAGACCTGAATATAAAGAGGAGGGTTGGGGGGGCTTCAGCCTGGAGAAGAGAAGGCTCCGGGGAGACCTTAGAGCCCCTTCCAGTCCCTAAAGGGGCTCCAGGAAAGCTGGGGAGGGACTCTTCATCAGGGAGGGGAGCCATAGCACGAGGGAGAAGGGTTTTAAGCTGAAAAAGGGGAGATTTAGGTGAGATCTGGGGAAGAACTTCTTTGGTGTGAGGGTGGTGAGAGCCTGGCCCAGGTTGGCCAGAGAAGCTGTGGCTGCCCCATCCCTGGAGGGGTTCAAGGCCAGGTTGGAGGGGGCTTGGAGCAACCTGGTCTGGTGGGAGGTGTCCCTGCCCAGGGCACTGGAGGGGCTTTAAGGTCCCTTCCCACCCAAACCACCCTATGATAAGAAAGTTGATTTTGTGTCAGAAGCCAGGCCTGGGAACAGCACAGGGCAGAATTAGGATCCAGGACTCTGAAGGAAACGTAGCTCATGTCTTTGCTCTCCTCCCATGTTTCTACTCATTTTCTAGTCTTTACGCTTTCTGCCTTTCGTGCCGCTGCCCATCATCCCTCCCCGCACACAGGGTAAAAGGAGGAGAGCTCTGATGGGCAGACACACACCCCATCTTGCAGTTCAGGCAGTGAACAGGCTGCTGGATGTCAGCACAAAGGATTAATGTAAAAAGTCCTGTGCACTCACTGGGGGTCATGCCCCAACCGCTGTGTCACCAGCACCCTTGAGGGCAAGAAGGTTTCCGTAGCGCGTTGGAAGCTGGAGGTGGGGAACTGCCTGGCACTGGTGCTGCAGAGGTGAGTGCTCACGTCTTCTTCTCTCTTCCAGTCGCCTGATGCAGCTGATGACCTCAGATACATCGAGGACAGGAATAACTCAGGTAAGATCAGGGCCCAAGGACTCCTCTTTGTACTCCATACTTCCCACCACGGGCTGAGAGGGTTCCCCTTCTCCTGCTTGTGGAGTCAGCCCTGAGGACTTCAACCTTTTGCTGCTTGAAGCAATGTCCTATTTTGTCCCTTCTAGAATGAAACCCCCAAACCCGCCACATTCAGTTCTGGGTAGGATGTTTGCATTGTGCTGGAGTGGTGGCTAATCTGCCGAGTGTGTGTAACAGCATGCCTGGGTTTGTGTTCTGGAGTAACGAATAGCAGAACATGGGTGGGGAGTTTGGGCCTCTGTCACCCGCTGTAAGTGGGTGATGCCTGTTGTTCAGGGTCTGCAGGATTGCAAGTGAAGGTACATGGTGAGTTTACGCAGTGGCAGAAGGTTTTCTGTACGTTCTGCCATCTTTTCCGATATCTAATCCTCAGAAGTGAAATGCTGTTGCTGAGAGGTGCCGGTGTCTTCAGAGAGCTCCCCCAATGACTTACAGAATTGTCATCTCATTTAAAGATGCTGTGTTTCATATGCAGTCAGGATTAGATCACTTTATTGATCTTAAGCATCATCTAATAGTGTAAAAATAAGCTTAGTAGGTCAGCATGAGGTTCTGGCTATTCCGATATTGTGTCTGACGTGAGCCACTGGGAATGCCAAGAAAAGAGCATAAAACAAGAAAAGCATAAAGTGGTTCCTTTTAGAAAACTACTCCAGGCTACAACAGCCGGTGTTCTAGCACTTCATAAGCCTTTACTTTTAGAGTTGTTCACTTCTTTCTTGAATCTATTCACATTTGCAGTAAATTTCACCTTCCACATCATTTCCTGGTCAACTCTGTAAAGTCCTAATGCCCTTTTTGTAGCTGAGTTTCATTTGACTGCCCTGATACAGAGCTGGTACCATCAGCAGTTTCTCTCAGTACAGTCTTTGTCACTTCTCATCCGTTACCAAACACTGACCCTGACACAGGTCCCTGCTCTGTGGTGACAGCAGGTAATAACTCCCTGCGCTTTTTCCTGTGTTTTAACTGCTTATTTTACCCGCTGAAGGATGTGCCTTCTCGTCCCGAGGCAGCTTGTTCTCGCTGAGAGCTTTGGCTAAGGAACAGTCAGCAGGTTTTTCAGAAGCTCGGTGTGCTGTGTTGAGGTCACTTAACTCGCATGTTTGATGGCTTCTTTGGCAAATTCTGGTCCAAGAGGTTCTAAAAGGAAGGAATTCCCTCTAAGCCTCATTGATTTCCTCCCCCACCCGGGTTATTGCCTGCACGTGCCCGTCCCGTCCCGTTCTGCCTGTTTGGAGGTCAGTCACTGCGCACCCAGCCCAAGGTGTCGCATTTGTCGCCTGCATTCGTTTGAGTCTGAGGCCTTTTCAGACAATAGGTTAATTAGTTCCGGCAGGATTCTGAACTATAAAGACTGCTCGTACCTGGGTGCTGTCACAAGGAGGATGTTGCATCTTGGAGCCTGGCTCCAGAGCAGAGCAGAGGACGGGCCACTGGGCACAGCTCAGCAGCTCTGCACCTTTGATCTCACGTATCATCACAGATCTCTGAGGTTCTCTGCTGCCTTCAAAGACCTGAGAGAGGCGTCCCAGGAGCCGGTTTGCACTTGAAGGGGAAAAACCTGTGGTTTTGTGGTGTCTCGCAGTACTTGCTCAAGCCAAATTATCACAAGGGCAGATGTTCCAGGGGTTTGTCAAAGCACCTCAGAAAGGCTCTACTAGCTCCTTCAGGAGGGTGAGGAGCTTCAGATGCAGGACACATCCTCAAAGACCAAGTTATCTGAGCGTCTGCCCTGCCCAGAGGGGTTTTCCTGGCGAGTCCCTTTGGTGAGGGACACAAGTCACAGCCTAAGTTTGCAGAAAGCACTTAGTCCTGTAAATGCAACGTTAAGCAAGGCCAACATGCTCCCCTCTCTCGTTAGCATTACTCTTCTGGTGGGCACATTGCTCGTTAGTGCGTGCTTCTCTATTGGAACTACTGAAATGCTTGGAGCACACACGCAAGTCCTTTGGGAATACCTGATTTGTCCTAAGGCTTCTCGCTTCCAGTGATTTTCAGTGAATCACGGTGTTAGGGGCAGGTGCCTCCTCACGTGTGTGACTTCCTTCCCCGATCCACAGTCATTAGCGCACGAGCCACCAGTCACCTCAAAGCTCTGGGCACAGGATTTCTGTAAATCAGAGAGACTTCAGTGCTGTCTCAGAGTCAGTGCCTGGGTACACCCTTGTGTCTGTGGTAACTGCGTCAGCCATGCACTTACTTAACCCAGCACTTTCTCTTAAAACCTCCACTTCTCTGCTCTGCACAGTTCCCCAGGAGCAGGATGGGCAGCCCGAGGAAGAGGACACGTTAGTAACTCGTGACTCATCGACACCCACTCCGTCAGCACTTGAAGAAATGGCCCTGTACAGCAGCAAACGCAAGCTCCGACACAGCCGGCGCAGCCTGGAGGCTGCCGTCCCTACGTAGAGGACCCGAGGGACCTGGGCGACGGAAGGGCCCGGCACGGGGCTGTCGAGCTTCCCGCGCTCCGGGGACAGCATGGACTGCCCACCCTGCTGCCTCCCGGGCTCCGGCTGGGAACTGAGCACCCCAGGGAGCTTTGTGGTCAACTAACGTCCTCTGAGGCTGTGAACCGCCCTCTTTTCTCACCGATAATGCACTGGGGCACGTCCTGAAAACGGGACAACACTAGACTTACTGATGGCAAAGGGAGAGGAGGTGTGGGCAGGACGGTGGGCAGCTCGTTAGCCTGTAAATAGTGTGTGTGGGGAAGGGTAGGACAGGGAGAACATAGGAGTGTTAGAGTGCGTTGGGCTCCAGCTGTTATTTCCTCAACTTGGATTGTTTTAGTGGTTAATACGGGAGCTTCTACCTGGTGTGAATTAGAAGGAAGGTCCAGACTGCCTTTGCTCCTGTTTAATTTCCAGTCTTTTGCCAAAAAGCATCTCCTTCCACCTCCCGCACTGTCACCTCACTGTCTTTGGGGAGTACGTGGAAATAGGCAGCTTGGAGGCAAAAAAAAAAAAAAAAAAAAAAAAAAAGAAAAAAAAAAACCCAAACGAATTTCAGTGAAGTGCCTCCTTCTGAGGCTGACACCCGTGTGCCTGAGCCTGAGCAGCAGGAGCCTGTGCCAGCCGTGCCACTCGCCTCTGAGCGCAGCCATCACTCCCGCACAGGACACTCTGCTGTTCTGGGGGACAGGCACCTGCCGGGGGGGACACGTGTAGTTCTGTGTGTGTGTCCCACACCTGCAGTGTGACCCACAGCACAAGCACCGGGTGTCAGAGGAGGCCAGGGGTCCAGGAGGGACTGGGTGAGGCGGGGCAGAGAGGAGGAAGGCGAGAAGCTGTAGCGGGGGCGTAGCAGCGTGTGACAGCCGTAGCGAGCAGATAGTGGGGGGTCGGGGGTGGTGGCAGAGGTGGGGAGTGTGACCAGCAAAGGGAGCGGGGTGGGGTTCAGGGGACAGGGGGAGCGGCGATGCAGGGGTCAGGGTAGGAGTATTGGGGTCTCACAGGGAGGAGGACACCGGGCGAGTCCCCTGGCTGTGGAAGGGAACGGGACGTTGCGGGGAGCGCAGGGAAGGGGGACGGGGCCGGCCTGTGCCTTGCAATAACCACACAATTCTACTCTCTGCCAACTCGTTGGCTTCAGGCCCCTTTCCATCTAGAACAGGGAAAATACATCCCCACCTGTGCAAGAGGGAAAAAAATGAAAATGAAAAAAGAGCAGGGGTGCAATTCCTGCTTCCAGGAGCGGAACGAGGACTGAGAAGGGATTCGGTACCGAGTAAGCTTTGCAGACTCGGAGGAGGCAGATGCTGCCTCTGGCTCCGAGATCAGTCTCTGCTGCTCTGCTGCCCACGACTGAAGTAAAACATCCCTTTTCTTTTTTTCTTTTTTTTTGTAATGCCTCCGGTATGGAGAAAGGCACCTGAGCTCGGCAGCGACCTGTCGGCCCCGCCGCCGCGGTGCTCCCTGCTGCATCCCCAGCAGCAGGACCAGAGTGGGACCTGGAGCCTCTCGGAGGCGAGGGAGCGACAGGCACTCGAGCTCGTAGCTTTGCCGAGGGAGACCCGGACGCAGTTCCTGTCAGTTGAGACCCGCCCTTCACGCCAAAAGCCAGTGGATCCTTTTAACTGACTTTGTACCTTTTAATTTTACAGAGCTTTGAAGGGGGAACTCTGATAATCTCAAACTGCAGCTGCGGCTGCTTCCATCATCAGCAATTTGAGCTTTTCCTTTTTAAATCTAATTTTAGCATTTGCTTTTTAACAACAGCAATTTTGGAAACAATCCTGGATTGGTTTTGGTGACTAACTTGTGATTCTTTTTTTTTCCTTTCCCTTTGCGGTACCTGGTGCCAGGCTCTGGGTTCTCTCCCATTCTCTCCCGAGAGACTCTGAGGGAAAATTAGCGCATCAAGACTGTAACTAGTGAAATTTGTACAACCAAAGAAATCTATTTTGTGGTTCAAGGATAATAAAGTTTACTTTACATTTTAGAGCCTTTAGGTAATGTTGTTTGCCCTGTGTGAAGTCTGCAATTTCTGTATCAACGCTTTGGCTCTGGTTCTTAGTCACCCACTAATCCAGCAGATGGACGAGTGGTTGCTCTGCTTTTGTGTGCAGACATGAGCGATCCCCTCAATCAATGCCAACTGCAGAAACATCACGGTGAGCACGTGCTACTTACATAAATTCGGTAGAAAACTGGCATCTCTGCTGGAAGGGGAGGAAGAGACACTAAACCAGTGAGTATTCGCTCTGTCTTTGTGTAGTGTGAAGGGGACTCATTTTGGAAGCAGCAGATTCACTCCTGGAGGGGGAAGGAGAACAGAGGATCCTGCTCCAGAGAAGCTGTAGTGGTGGGGGAGGGACATGGGGCCAACCAGGTGGGGCAATACATACAGGATACGGTGGTCCAGAAGCTCTGCTGAGGCACATGGAGGAACAGGGAGGTGGTTCAAGACAACCTTGGCATCACTGAGGGCAAAGTCCTGCTGGACCAACCTCGTGGCTTCTGTGGTGGAGTCACTGTATCAGGGGACAAGGGAAGAGCCATGCATGGTGTCTGTCTGGACTTCTGTTAGGCCATGACAGCACAACATCCTGCTCTCTAAACTGGGGAGAGAGGGATTTGATAGGTAGGGCGTTTGGTGATTGAGGAATTGGCAGGATGGTCACATCCAGAGGGTGGTGGTCAATGTCCAGATGGAGATTGGTGACGGGTGTGTCCCTCAGGGGTCATGTTGGGACCAGCACTGTTCAATGTCTTCATCGGTGACACTGACAGTGGGACCAAGGACACCCTCAATGAGTCTACAGGTGACACCAGGCTGTGTGGGTGGTGACACGGCTGGGGGGGGGACACACCACCCAGAGGGACCTGGACAGGCAGGAACCCTGTGACTGAAAAAAATGCTCTCAGAGACCACAAAAAAACTAAATTCCATGGATTAAGTTCCAGTATTACCTGGCAAAAAAACCAACCCAGTGAAAAACTTATAAATCTCTATTTCAAGAATAATGTGAATATTTAACAGTCCGGGACTTCCAAACCAATCAAGGATGGCCATGAAAATTAAAGACCAACCCCCTGATCTCTTTGTGGCAGTGTTCAGAGGGCAAGGAGTCTGTGCCGATGGCAAGGCTGCAGCTGCGTCTCTAGGGCGAGAGGTGTCAGAGCTTGGCACCACGTGTCCTCTACAGAAGAGACACGACTCTCAGGAACACCATCAGAAGCTGTCACTACTCTGACGAAACAGCCGCTCCAATCCCACATCATGAAAAAACACCCCATTTTAATATTATATGGCAATTTCTGTGGCAACTCCAAATGTAAACCCCCACTAGTTTAGCGCTCAGGAAACCTGGGGGTGCTGAACCACTTAACCCTGCTCACCTTCCCCGGTCCCTCGTGTCCAGACACAGGCATGAGCAACACCCAGTGTCGCAGAGACTGGTCAGTGAACAACCCAGCACTTACACTGCGCTGGTCCCCAGTGAAAGAGCCGCCCAACGCGCCTGCGGGACGTGCATCTCACCATCTGAGCTGTGCCCACCACCCAGCGCCACCGCACTCCTCTGAGGAGTGCCACTTCCAAAACATTCTACTAACTACAAACGTGTTATTGGACAGAAGTCACAAATCAAACTGCAGCGTGTGGGTTTCTGAAGCGTCGCAACACGCCTCAAAAAACATTCTCGCTCCGTGAGACTTGATTAGCAGCGAGACTGACTGATTGTTGGAAGGAGCTGTGGAAGGACTGCGCTCATGAGTTAAAGATGCGAAAAATGAGGGGATGATGTAGCTCAAATAGCAAATGTTGCACAAAATGATGAGGCTGATGAAAGAGAGACAGTCAAGAACTTACAGAACTCAATGAAGAAGAGTTGCAGCAAAATTAATTAGAGCAACTTGCTAAAGAGTGGCAAATACAACAACAGAAGACTGAAAAGCAACAATAATGGAAACCTGGGCACAAGTATGTGGGAGAAGCAGGAAGTTTGGTGAAGGAAGCTAGGAAACACACTCACTCCCCATTCAAACAGTTAGTTCCCAAATTAAATTTCTGTGAATTTACAAACTTGCTGAAGAACACGTCTGTCAGTTGTAAAGGGGAACTACTGTAGTGACACTTCAATCAGTAGAAGGAATAAATTATCATGAATGGAAACATTCAGGAGGTTTTTCTCTCCTGTTTTGTACCCATAATGGTAATCCTTCCACAGGACTTGGAAAATGTACACTAAAAAAATATGGCCTCTAGTGAGAGAAGGATGAACTGCCAGGTTCGGCCCCATGGAGCGAATTCAGCAGAGGCCTAGCTGAGGAAAACTACAGATTCAAAAATGGAGTATCAGGGACCCTGGCCAAAGCCTGCTCCAGTTGCCAGGGTTTAGTTCAGCACAGAAATACAGCATGGGCAGACACAGTTTAGTCCAAACATTTTCAGATTAAAGGCTGGTACTAGTTCAGAAAGGTTTTACAAAACACACACAAAAGTTAAATTCACTCTGAGGCTTATGTCAAAGGCCTTACTGAAGGCCAGGCAGACATTATCATACAAACGGCCTAAGACAGTTAACTAAACAATTGTATTTATTAAGGCAACTGGCTAAAGAAAAGCAAAAATGAAGGGCAAATGCCCTAGGCTGTATTAACAGCAGGAACCAAAGTCTGAGTGTGATTCAGTTAAAGATTATGACACTCCAAACTGATCTCCAAGTCACTGACTGTAACTTGCTCTGGACTACAGCAGGAGACACCAGTCTCACAGGAGGAGACCTGAATTTGTGTGGCTTAAGCTGAAACCGTTTGTACATTTTACAGCTTCAAGAACAAAAGGAAAGTAAACCCACAAAGGCAGGCAGAGGGCAGCACATCACCCAAAGTGAGTGGACACCGAACCCCACCAGTGAGTCCCAGTTACTGACTCAGGGGCAGCCCCAGTGCTTCTGCCAGATGCAATTTCTGAAGCTTTATTAGCACAGTGGTCTCTCACCATCACCACCATCAGTGGGGGTCTAAACGGATCCACACGCAGGCTCCTTTGATACTGCAGCCGGGTTTTTCCTGTTGAGCGATGCTGTAATACAGCAAAAGATACACTTTATTTTTACCGAAACCTCGGAAACAAATCCCCCCCCAGCACATACACCAGAGCAAGGTTCTCGATCTTAAAAGACTCCCAGCTGCTTTATCCCCTTAGTTTTTGCTTTACAGGCAATCCTTGCAACTCCAAGATACCCAGCTGAGAATTAATTACTCGTTGATACAGCAAGTGATTTTCAGAGCCCCTGCACGAGGCCAGCACAAACAAGTGTGGTCTGGCACCACTTCGCATTCTTTTTTCATATTAACCATTTTTCCACTCTCTGAGAGGACAGGCAGAAGCAAGCAAACATGCCTCTGGCTATTTCCCAGAGAAGAAATAACATTTACAAGAGTCAAAGTTATTTAATTTTGCTTGTTTTGGAAGAAAAAAAAACCACAAACCCAACCAGCCACAAACAAGAGTTTCAGAAGGTCTTTAGTGGGTACCAAGGTTCCCAGGGCAGGAGCAAGGCAACCAACGGACTGTCCTACAGAGGTGCTCACCTTCACTGGCTTCCTCAGCTCAGCAACTCTCACATATTTTGAATTCATCCGTGTGATAACCATGGGAAAGCAACACCTCATTAATTTGCAGAAACTGACGTAAATGACAGGGTCATGGTTTTCTGGCCAAAGTAGTCTCAGAACTACAGAACCTTCTTTTGGGAGAGGTGGAACACAAGTGGGTGATAATGTTCCCCTTTCTCTGCTCCTTCCAATATGTCCCAGAGGGAGACAGTACAAGAAAGTGCTCACAGAGACAGCCTACCCCAGAATTTGGAAGGGATGCCACACTAAATCCCAAACCCAAAATTCCTTCCTCCCCTTCACCATGTTGTTCTCACCCTTCAGTCTCTGCCGCACGGTGCTGCTCAACCCCATCCCATCAGCTCCGACAAAGAGGCACAGTCTGGCAGCCTGGCTTATATCTCTGGTTTTCACCATATTCCTTTGTGATTATTTCCATCATCTCTTTATCCAACAATTTTATGAGGCACACACTGCAATATTTAACTACTGCAGAACGCAGACCTCATGGTACACCTTTACTTCACCTTGCATACAAAGTTCAGTTAAAGTGAAGAAAGTACAGAAATTGAGATGAGAAGGCCTCATCCCCTGCCTTTCTTCCTCTGAGACACCCAATGCTTCGTTTGCCAAATAATCACTTTTCCTTTTGCCTGACTTGGCCATCTGACCTGGTTTACATAGAGAAAACAGCTGTGGTGCAGAAAAGCGGCTGATGGAGCAGCACCAAAGTAGGAACAGAGTTGCTAAAACTCCATACTAGCTCCTAGATCTATTCTTCCGCCATTTAAATTTATAATATCCCTTTTCATTCTCCATCACATGCTGAATTTTAATCGTATGATAGAGACAAAATAAATAAGAGCGCCTATTGAAAATACACTACATATTTTAGAAGTTTCCCTAACTAGTGATCTAGTGATGTTTAAGCGTGAACATTTTAGCAAAATGTACTGTCCAAGCCTCTGAGAACTGGGCTTCCCTACACCATTCCAGAGGTGTATGATCATATATGACCAGCCTTGGGGGTATGGAAATGCAAAGGCAAAACAACCCACGGCAATATCTAGCTCATAGTGCATCAGGGACAAAATGGTCTGGAAGACTTTCAACAGTTTAAGTAGATAAATCAGGTAAGAATTCATAGCTCTCATTTACCTGGTACACCACCTGCACAGAGACAAGGCCAAAAAAAACCCAGAATACCCCTTCCCACTGTAGAATCATAGAATTGTCTGGGCTGGAAGGCACCTTGCAGCTCCTGGAGTGCCACCATGGACCCACCACTGACCCATGTCCCTCAGCACCACGTCTGCCCGGCTTTTCAATCCCTCCAGGGATGGCGACTCCCCCACTGCCCTGGGCAGCCTCTTCCAAGGCTTCACAACCCTTTCCAGGAAGGAATTTTCCCCAATATCCCTCCTAACCCTCCCCTGGCCCAACTGGAGGCCGTTTCCTCTTGTTCCTTGGGAGAAGAGACCGACCCCCCCTGGCTACACCCTCCTTTCAGGGAGCTGTGGAGAGCGATGGGGTCTCCCCTCAGCCCCCTTTTCTCCAGGCTGAGCCCCTCCAGCTCCCTCAGCCACTCCTCAGAAGTTCTCCAGCCCCTTCTCCTTGGTCTCCAGACCCCTCCCCAGCTCCGTTGCCCTTCTCTGGACACGCTCCAGCCCCTCGATGGCTTTTCTGCCGTGAGGGGCCCAAACCCGGACCCAGCGCTCGAGGCGGGGCTTCACCAGCGCCGGAACAGAGACCAGGGGCCCGGACCGCAGCGCCGAGCGCTCAGTCGGACGCGGGCGGGTCCCGCCCGTCTTTAATCACCGTCATTTATAACCTGCAGCGTTAACGAGCGGCTCCGCGCTCCCGCCACACCGCCCTCGCGCCCGACCAGCACCCGGAAGCGCCGCGCGCGGGTCACGGCTGCGCCGCGACGCCGGCAGGTGACGCACGGTCCCGCCCCGCGCGGCAGCGTCAGCCTGTCAGAGGACGCGTCATCACGGCGTCACGGCCGCCCGGGCGGAGGGGGCCGCAGGCATCGGCTGCTGCCGCGGCGGGAGCTCTGTGCCCGTCGTTTTTCTGAATTCTCAGTTGTTTAATTACTTTAAGCCAATATTCTTCTAAAACATGCGTCCGCTGCGCAGTGATGCCCTTCCGCCTTTTCAGGAGGACACTCATTATATTGTCTTCTCACCTTAAAATCTGTGCCGCCTCGACATGCCACAATATTGCTTTGTACAAATAAAGTCCACATCAGAAATTAAAGTGAGACTTTTGTAACTGAGGACAGAGACTCCTCCAAATGGAGCGATGAGCTCTGGGCACAGGAGATCTCTTCTGCCCTTTTCGTCTGGAGGCCTCGCCGGCCAGGCCAAGCCGACGTGTTCTCTCAGCAGACCACGCTGGATGTTCAGCCCCGCTGGCCTGGAGTGCCACCCTGTCCGCACTGGGATTTACCAGTCTGGCACTGGTTAAGGCCATGTTACCCGATCACAGGAGCCTTCACTCCTTAAGTCACCTCCTGCATCTTCCCCCAGAAGGAAAGGATGGCAGCAGTTGCTGAACGCTGGTAAGGAATAAAAAACACAACCAGAAAAACCCCCATGCGGGTACCCAAAAGGTGCTGCTCTACAGAAGATACTGATGATAGTCATTAGTCCCTTTTTACTCCTCATCTAGCCCATTAATTTAAGGCAGTTTTAATTAAAAAAAAAAAAAAAAGCAACTTAAAAGCATAATACTGAAACTACAGATTCCTACAGTCATGTTCCAACTCCCATAATTCTGTTCAGATGTCGGTCCTGCTCATTATAATAATGGGGGATTTCTCCACAGTCACACTTAGGGAAAAAATAAGTTCTTTGTAATAAAAAGTACTGTGAAGAAGTGGGAGGGGAATGAAACAGGCATCTGAAGAGACTTCTTCAATATCTGTCAGCAAAGCAAGGTTGAGAAATCAGAGGCTGGAGACCTACGAATTCTTCAGTGATACACAGAAAGTGCATTCACTGCATAAAAAATCAGTTCGGTGCCGAGTGCCAGTCAGTGCCTGTGACTTCTTGATACTGAGCTGGAATAAAAACAGGAAGATCTTGTTAAACAACTTTGGAGTAGATAGAGAGAAGGGAGAAAGAGAAGCTGCACTTAACCCAGATAATCTAATGTATACAAATAAAGCGTCTGGAACAGAACAAAACCAGAAGTGGCAGAAATTCTTAGTTAAAAGGAGCATTCACCATCCCCTCTTCCATTATAACAGATTCCAGGGGATCTGAAATGCTAAAGCAAGCAACTCAAAGAACAAGATGAGTTACTTACTGTTCTCCAGGTCCCAGGCGGCCTCGGCTGGTCTCTGTTTATGGCATCTCTGGGGTAGATAATGGATCTGCTCCTTGCATCCTGTCGGTGATCCCAGAGGGCCAGCTGCTCCTTAATGGATGGAGAGCCAGGGGCTAAGCACAACACTATGGCCTCAGCTGCCAGGGCGGGGGTGTCCCCAGCCAGGCTCAGTCCTGTGGTGCCCGGGCAAGGGCAGCAGCGCAGGCCCGGTGGCGATGGCAGACAGGGTCAGACAAGCTGTGGTGACGAGGCAGGTCTGGGGTCCAACTGGGGAGTCAACCCGCTGGTCAGGGCCTGGGGCTGCGATGGCCACCAGGGGCAGACACAGACGACACCTGGGCAGATCCCTAAGAGAAGGAACACCCATGATCAAGCTGGGAAGTCAGTCAGCCACAGGTGGGGGCCCAGATCTGTGGGGGCCAGAGTCAGGCAGGGGCCTCGGGCAGGACAGAACCCCAGGTTCAATCAGAAGTGGAGATCCTGGGCCCGAGGGCAGAGGTAGGGCTAGAGGGCGTAGGAGAGGCTGGTGAGGGCCATGTGGCCTGTCCACATGCTCAGAGCCCTGGTATTTACGCTGAATGTTCATCTTTAAGCTGGCCATGGGCTGGCAACCTGCACTGGCAGCCCAGCAAGCCCCCCGCACCCTGGGCTGCATCCCCAGCAGTGTGGCCAGCAGGGCGAGGGGGGGGATTCTGCCCCTCTGCTCCGCTCTGGGGACCCCCCCGCCAGTGCTGCCTCCAGCTCTGGGGCCACCAACACCAAAAGAACATGGACCTCTTGGAACGGGGCCAGAGGAGGCCATGGAGATGCTGGACACTTACTTTTACTTTCAGTTTCACTATTGCTGTACACACTTACACATCACCAAAATTATAGTGCTATTCCAAGGTCTATGAACTTTATTTCCGGAGGTTTGACACCTCCTTAGCCGCTTCCCACTGCACTTTTGAGTGAAAATTATCTAGAATGGCTGATTTCAAGAAGGATATTCCTAATGGTCTAAAAAGGCCTTTAAGATCATACTATAACATGGTGGTATTATCTGCATCTTTCCAACTGGTAATTAGTATTAAAATTTTGCTGCATTTTCATTCTGAAGCTTGGCTGTGCTTATTTTTCTTTAGTATTTCCAAGATTATATTGGTTATTTTTAAAGAATCGCCAGCCATTGCATTCATTTGTAAATTTTGTTTGCTTTTGTAACTAATTATAATGTATGTATGCTTTGTTCCACTGGATTAGTTTAGTAATGCATGTAGATAATTACTATTTGTAACTAATGTCTTCACCAGGGCTCTTTTATGCTAACTGCCTTCAAACAAAGAGCCAGCAGTAAAGAGACATTTGCTGCCCCAGATTGTTTATAATCTGAGTTAATGACATGATGCGACAGGGGCATAAAACAAAGAGATGATCAGAAATGAGGGAACCTGATTTGGGATTGCAGCAGCTGCTACAGCTGTAAGACTTCAGCCACACCAAAGCGAGCGGCGCCACAGAGCAGAGGTGCTACCAGGGGCCCCAGCAGCCTCTAGGAGGGCATTGCACAAATTTGTGTTTTGAAGTGCCACAAAATTGCCACTTGGATCTCAAAAGTTTGTGCTCGTTTGGCAAAGTGTCACTTTTTTTTTCCTTTCTGCTCAGGGACACCCAGGCTCTGATCTGCAAGGGAAGAAGTATGGGGCAGTAAATTGCACACACATTTGCCTCTGTGAGTTAAGTAACAGCAGAGGCAGCAGATGAATGAACAAAACTGATGCTGTGGAATCAACTCATTCTGGTGGAGTTACATTAAATTACTTCTGTTGTAAAATTAACGTATATAAAAACACTCCACTGTCTTATGCAGAGAAGCTGTACAATTAAAGAGTCCATGGAGACACCTGACTTCCATTCCTGGTTATCACTGCAGCACCTGGGCTTGCCAGAGATGGGGAGAATACTGAAAACAAAGAATTTGAATAGCTGAGATGCCAACATTATGTATAAACTATAAATAAATCAATGCAGGAAACTGAGATCAGAATAACTGGCGGAGAGACAGAAAGAACTCATCCAGAATTTGAGGGAGATGCTTAAAGTACAATTGCTCCATGAAAAATGTCACTGGTTTTCCTTGGGTGATCCACAATAATAAAGCACTCAGTATTGTTGTTTACTGGATTGCATCTTGTATTCCATTGGAATTTTTTTCTTTCTAACACCTGCACCTATACATCTGCCACTTCACCTTAAACCTTGTTAAATAAAATTCTGGTTTTAAACTTTTTAAAATTTGGAATTGTTTCCTGATCCAGTTCACACAATGGCTCCGAACAACTGGCAGGAAAGGAAAGAAACAGACTGTGGGAATGCATGTCCAAGGCTGTCCTCTCCTCAGCCCAATTCTAAATCTTTAGTTGGCGTAACACACACATGAATCTGGCCAAAATACATGAGAAAGACATTGCCACCTGCCTCCAGGTTGTTAGTGTTCATCCTTCTCTTTGGAAATGACAACGGACTGGAAGAAGATGGCAGCCTGTATTTGGAAGGACTATTGCCTCCAACTGATCCACGTGAAATCTGCGCTCAGGAAGCCATTCCATCAGGGATTTATTCTGGCTGGATTACACCATGAGAATCCGTCCTGGCAGAAGCTTGTCTTTCATCGTGTCCTCGCACCCTTGGTTGCCTCTCAGGCCTCAGGGACCCAGCAGTTCTCTGTTTTGTCCACTGCCTCTCCCAACCAAAAACTGTCGTTAGCCAGGTTAGAAGGGGCGTAGAAACGGGAGAGGCATTAGTTTTAGTCACAGCACTGTTGTCATTAACTTACCCAATCATTCCACTTCTCTTTTTCTCTGTAATTGAATTGTCTTTGTTCCTGCTTGAAGGTATTATCTGTGCCGTTGCTCAGACCAGCAAGGAGGTTAGCATTCGTCCTTTAGAAAAGACAGTTGCCACTGGCCTTCTCCAGCAACACGCTGGCTACTGGGATGTGTCTAGCTGTGGGGAATGAACAGTTCTCCTAGAAGAGAAAAAGTTTGGAGACTGTCAATGTTTTTGAGGGTAGGAAAGAACAGGCCCTATTGTTTTCTTCTTTTGGACCAGTTGAGATCTGTCTTCGTTTTGCAAAACACTGACAGAGGTGACCTGCAGAAGGGACCTGTGCTTTGCCCTGACAAAGTGCGCTCACTAATTTGTATTTCTAGACGGTGTGTGATCCCCCTCTGCATGTTGCATCATACTTGGGTACCTTCCTTCAAATCTTTCTCATTTCACTAAAACTATTGAACCGTATCTGTATCTCAGTTAGAATCTGAACCTCACAAATCTCATCATTTTGTAAATGGAGACCAGTAACAGTGGAATAATTCTCAGATGTGAATGATGTTTTTCACCCCCAGCTCTCTCAGCCTGTCCTCACAGCAGAGGGGCTGCAGCCCCTCTCAGCATCTCCATGACCTCCTCTAGCCCCGCTCCAACAGGTCTGTGTCCTTCTGATGTTGGGGGCTCCAGAGCTGGAGGCAGCACTGCAGGGGGGGGGAGCTCAAGAAGAGTGGTAAGAGTTTGTTTTGACCATAAACTCTTCGAAGGCAAATGTCTTCACACTGGGATCTTCCTCATGTAAGAAAGCTGTATGGCAGGCCTGAGCCTTTCAGTCTGCTTTCAAGTACCCTAAAGCCAAATTCAGATCCGAGTATCCCAAACTCCAGTGTGGGGTTATCTGTTCAGTCGTCCAGGAGACAAAAGAACCACAAAAAATAGTCAGAGGACAACCTTTAAGCACAAAACTCTGCATTGTAAGAATGACCAAAAAATACAACAATCATAACTGGAGCATGACTTCAGAAGATGTTTTCTGCATAGGAAAGATGGAAATGAAGGTGCAGATCATAGGGCAGCAATAGTATGTGCAAGCGCATAATGTAAAGAAACCAAATAATGGCTAAAGTGATCCCTTCAAGTGCATGTAAATTTGAGAAAAAAAGCCTACCAGGAGTTTGCAAATAGCATCAAAAGGTTTCTATCTATTTGTGCATTATCAGGAGGTATTAAAAGAGGAATACTGCTACTGAGAATTATGAAAATCCTTAGCTTCCCAAACACAGACTGGAAAACAGATGGTAGTAACAAAGGCTGGGGCCAAGCAGTCACATAGGTGATAAATAACAACTTTATCACAGAATAATACCAGAAACAGTAGAAAGATATACTTTAAAATTTTGGGTTTGCTAAGTAATGGACATTTTATTGTAACTCTGACTGTAAAAAAAAAAAAAAAGCAGACTCTATTTGAATGTTGATTCAGTTTAAATTCAATGGAAGGACAAATGAAAACAGGCCTGTATCCAAGCTGCTCACTTATAGAAAGGAGAAATTCTGACAAATTAAGAGTGGAGTGTAACTAGTCAGACTTACAAGCTGCGTATGAAAAGACCTTGAAATTGCTTTCAGACAAAGGTGTTAAAACTGCTTTTTTGGCATTGGCAGCAGAGAAGTGGGTAACTGGGGAAGTGTATCCCATCTGCGAGTCTGACATAGCCCCTTCTGCACCCCTTAAAGATGCTGCATTAGAACTGTAGTGCCAGTTACGACTGACCTGCTGAGAACTTCAAGCGGGGAAGGAATCACCTGCATCTCTGTAACAGACCTTTCACTGACAACGTCAGTTTTCTTCAGGAAAATGGTGAGACGACAGACTCCAAGACAAGCAGCAGGCAAGTGACACACACAGCCCTACTGGTCTCCTGCCACAACCTGCCACATCATCAAGACAGCACAGAAGGCTCAGATGAGCTCTGGATGAAAACCAGTTAGTCAAAGCAGAACCTGAGCAAAAAAGTAGTTATAATGTTAGGTTAATTATTTTGGAAAGCTTTCTATCACATGTGCTCTTCTTTGGCTGAGGGTACACACAATTGGAGCAGTTAGTGTGCGGTTCAGACATATTATCAGACTCTCGGCTTTAAAGAAAACTCCCATTAAACAGGAAAAAAAATCACTGTGAGGGTGTCAAGCACGGGAACAGGAGCCCACAAGGGCTGTAGGATGTCTGTCCTTGGATATACTCAAAAACCAAACAAGCAAGGCACTGAATAACTCCATCTAATGAGTTCTGCATGGAGCAGGGGTGTTGGATCAGATGACTCCCCAGAGATCCTTCCAACTAAAATTATTCTGACTTTATTCTATTATTTCTTTCTTCAGCTATACTCTCAGATAACAGTGACAATGAATAGCACTTTCTCCTAGAGGATTCGATCCTATCCCAGTGGATGATGACTTGGATTAACCAACTAGGCCTTAACTTTACAGAATACTGTGGAGTACTTCCTCAGCAGAACACCAAGAACACCAAGCTGACCAAGTACCCTTTGCCCTGGCTTCTCTTTGGATAAACACAAGAACACCAAGCTGACCAAGTACCCTTTGCCCTGGCTTCTCTTTGGATAAACACACAAATTCTAAGTTGAGCATACACAGAATAAATATACAAAGATCATCTGATGTTCTGAATTGTGCCATAATCATCCCAATGGCAGAACAGAACTTTCTATCAGAGCGCGCATTTGCTTATGCTTACTTGTATTTCAAAGCACACTTCTTTGATCTTGCTGTTTCTAACACAGATAGCAACCTGCGCATTAAAAACAAGAGCAGAACATAAAAGCCCTATCAAAGAAAAATACTCCAGGACATACCCAATTACACCCAAGAAGAGAGGAAGAGAAAAGAACAAGGCAGAGAAGAGACATTAGTCACACAATAATGTGCTACTGGAAAGCAGGTACTTGAGGCTGAAATCACTGAAAAATTAAAAAATTACAGAATTAAGCTTGTCTTATATGTATAGATGGCAATTCCAGCCTGCATTCCTTACATCCCTGACTGCTAGGGACCCCAGAAAATGCGATTCTTAAAACCTTGAACTAATTAATTACAGTGAGTGGAGTACTTTAAACTTAATATTCCTGCTCCAGTTCCTTTCCTCCAAAACAGGGATAATCACACCATCACAGCCCAATTGAGTACTGAGAAGTTAATTGATGTTTGTGAAGCATTCCAGTAGGATACTGATGAACAGCATGGCCACTCCTACGTGGAAGTTAATAACTCCATTCAGTGTGGTGTCTGAGTGGCATGTGGTGAATAATGCCCACGGCAACACAGCGAGGGATGATTAAAAGCAATATGGACTGGTTACCGCCTCGGCTGGTGCTCTCCATCCCGCACCCCGAGTGAAGTGAAGTTCCTATACAAAAAAAAGCCCACAAATATGCAGCTGAGGTCTGTATCCTCATGCTTATTTCCAAGTTCTGCGGACACCCCCTCTCACCTCAGTATTAGATTGCCTGTTACAATGCACACACTAAATTACCGTACAAGTGCACGGCCTGGTGGAAGGACGGACAGTTCTGGCTGCGCGGGCACCAACCGCACAGGGCCCGCGCACCCGCCGCGCTATCTGCGACAGATCCCTGGTTCTGTGGTGCGTGACTCTGTCACTCTGCCATTAGCGCCGCCGCGCCTGCGTCCGCCCCCGCTGCGGAGCTCATCCCCCAGACACCAGCGCCCGGATCCTTCCCCCGCACCGGGCCCGCACCCC